>JAECWM010000264.1:600000-1161162 GCA_018150695.1 Drosophila oshimai
CAGGCAGCTCAGGTGGCTCAGTAACCACTCTCATAGGGCCATTAAGCAACTAACAATTATAATACAGTTTAGGCTTAGATTTGAATACTTGTTGTAAGTCTCCTCTAGAGAAGATTCAATAAACAAATAAAACGTATAATTAAAAAAAAAAAAAAAAAAACTTTGAACGCGTTTTTCTTAAAAAGGTATTTTCAAAGTCGGTGATCTCGATTTTTCAAAAACAGATCAACCGATCTGTCTCAAATTTTCACACAATCTTCTTAGATATATTTCCCAGGTATTGAACAAAGGAATTTGGTTTAAGATATTTAAAATTTTTTTTTTTAAACAATTTGTAACGAAAACTGTATTCAAAAACGAAAAACTTTTTTCAAAGAGATGCAATTTTGTTAAAAATGAAAACTTTAATTATCCCTTCGTTCAAGACATGCATTAATCTATCCTTTAAAAGAATCTACCATCCTTTTTGATTTCGGATAATTCAAACCGCTAAAATGGAGATCACCGTTAAACGCCACAGGAGTGGTGTGGACAAATATTTTGACATGTATATATAAAAAAAATTTCAGCTCGAAAGGACATTATTTACTATCCCCGCAACGTCCTTGAAATTTTGAAATTTTCATGGAAACTCGATTTTTTTTTTTTTTTCGATGACGCTGGGTGCGGTCGATGAAATTTCGAATGACGTTCGAATGACGTTTCATTTGACGTTGTTTTACAACTTTTCCGCACCCAGCGTCATCAAAAAAAAAAAATCGAGTTTCCATGAAAATTTCAAAATTTCAAGGACGTTGTGGGGATAGTAAATAATGTCCTTTCGAGCTGAACTTTTTTGTGCTTTTATTTGACATATTTTTACAACATATCCGCACTAGCCGTCATCGAAAATAAAAAAAAGTTGATTTTCGATACACTCTAATGATCAACATGCTGTTGTTTTCTTAAAGAATCAATAAATATTGTTGTTACAAATGAACTGGCTTCGTAGAGAATTTATAAAAATACGTCTTTTTGAGCCTCGCAACTGCGTATGACTCCTAATGCTTATTTTGGCTGTGCAGTGCAGACGTCTGGCACTGATGCTGCGGATTTTACTCTACCACCATCTGATAACCTTCCGGTGGCTATGGCACCTCATCCATAAAATTTATCTGAGAGGAGAATTGGAATTGGCTTTAAATTTACTTTCAAAATATATCTGGAATTAGAACCAAAATCCAATCCGTAAGAATAGGGACTATATCAAAATGAAGTCGTTGAACTTTCAAATGAGGACTCACTTCTGAACCAATTGGCTGTCGAGGTATCTAACTCGACTAGATAGACTTTAATATCATAGTTGCTTCCTATACTTCCCCTGGAATTGATTTTACCCTTTATGAGGCACAGGTGTGAATAACATTTCCAGCATAACTGCCAGCTTAGATGACTCTATTGGTATCTGTGCGGTAGGAGGTTTTGATTAAGGATCTGTTGTATAAACTCCGTGCTATGGTGCCTGGCCTTGCCCAAATAAAGATTATGTTTATTGATGTGTTCTGGCGCTCGTTGTCGTTCATAGTGTCAACTATAACATACAAAAATATTTTTGCTAACTCTAGTTCTGTTATTGTTATTCGATTTGGGAACCAAGAAGAATGTGCTTAAGGGAATGTTTTGTATAAAATTAAGGCCACTTTTCTTCAGCATTAAAAATGTGGACACCACAGAGTTTTGCGGTTTGTGGTCTTGATAAGGGGCGTAGTGAGGCTTTGAAACATACTTGATCTGCGCTTTGATTATAAAAGTGTGTAAAATTTGGTAGTTCAAGCTTTTATAGTTCCCGAGATCTCGACGTTTGTACGGACGGACATACAGACATTTGCAACGTTCACAGTATTTGCTTCCTCTTCGAGTATCGCAAATAAATATGAGATATACAGTCAATTGAGCCAGTAAGCCAAACTTTAAGATTATGTCATAACATAATTAGGTCTTAGGTCTTAGGTTAAAGTTCTTGAAGTATGCACGACATAATCATGTACGTCATGAGTAGAAGCTGTGAGGTTTCCATCTTAAAAATTGAGCAAAGCACACTTAAAAATCTTAAGACAGTCTTAAATAACGCAGCAAGCAAGTCATCAGCGCCAGCTGCTCTGTTGTTTTTTTTTGCCTATAAACAGCTAAGAAGACCTTATTTTCAGTTATCTCTTGGTTGAGAAGTTGATTAGTAGCGCTCACTTTTTTCCGTGCGAAGGCAATTTTTTCATAGAAAAATTGGACTTACGAAATATAAACACTTGCGCGGGACGAACATTTAGTTCGAGTAATAGAAAAACTCGGTTTATGGAAGTTCGAGTTATGAGTTACATTTTATGTTTATAATAACTAGCAGACACGCGCTTCTCGCTGCTTGCAGATCTTTTTGACTTAGTTTTAATTTTTAAGAAATCTGTTCGTAAAAAAGGACAAATTTTTGTATAAAAATCATGCCACAAACGCTGACTATTAAATAAAAGAACAGCTTGCAATTTAGTGCACGCATTGCGGAAATAGCTCTGTACACACACATTTTTGGTCCACAAATTTATAGTACATATGTACATATGTATATGTAAATATTTACCGGCTCCCAAATTACATCTTCTTTTCTGCGTTGAACTTGTGCCACAATAAACAAGTCAATTTAAAACGAAATTATTTCGCACGAATTTATGTCGTTTAGCAGCGACATAATTAAGCTCCTAAGAAAATTTTATGGTTTTTTCTGCGGCTAACTTTTGTCCCTTTTAATCAGTGGTGCCTACACTAAAACAATGACATGTAAGACATGCATACACCAGCAAACTGATTTAATTTTCATTTGCGCCTATTGAAGCCACAAGACTGTTTACAGTGTCGTTTTGGCGGCAGAGAGTCGGCAAAAAAACTGCCTGACACCACTGCTTTAAACCGACATAAGTTCGCCACGCTTCTATGCGACATAAAAAGCTAAAATTTCGCGAGGATACTGGACTGCGCGAAATTGTAGTAAGCATATGTTTTATACTTACACGAGATTGAAGCTTCTGAATGGGAAATCCCTCAAAATAAAAAGTTTCATTCCACCGTGGATTTAGGGTTCGCCGCTTTATTTTTGTTTCCAGCCTATGTTTTTTATCTGGTAACAAGGTTACGCGAACATATGGATCCGAAGTACCACTTAAGTCTTTTGCTGGAAGCTCCTTTCCTTGAAGAACTTTCAAAATTAATGTTGTGTTTTGAAAGTCGTATTCCAAAGAGAAATGTATTTGTCCAACATTTTCACTCGAATCTGTGCTATCCAGGTACATATCTGTCATTGAGATACTTTTATTCTAGGAAAACAAAACATTATAAATTAGCAAAAACATACCATACCATAATAAATTTATGGCTAAATGATATTAAAGGATAAAAGAATGAAGATGGCCAGGGTTAGGAACTTCTAATATAAGTATACGTTGGCAACGGTAACAATTCTCTAGGCACCAGTCAATATGACCAATAATAATATTTGTAAAAATGGGGTACAGCTAAGGTACAACATTTAGAGACTTAATGTTTTTCCGCTCTCACGGGATGATACTGTTTATTGGAATCGTTAACAATATGATCAATAAGAATAATAGTAAAAATGGGGTACAGCTAAGGTACAACATTTAGAGACTTTAAGTTTTTTGCTTCCACGGGATATTGCTGTTTCGGCTGTTACGCAATTAGTTGCCGTATCAGTCTCTCAAAGGCTTCCGGAGTATCGGGGGCAAGCGAAACCCAAGTGCTTCGCGTCCTCGACTATACATTACCACAGCCGGTATTGGCAGTTCTTCTTTCTACTGCGAAAGGCTCAATCGCTATCGTGCCTGCCACGCATATTCGGGGAAATTAACGTTCGGCGATGCAACTATCGGCAAAAGCATTGGGATGTGATGCTATGATTACCTTCAGAGCCTTTTTGGGCACTCCGTCTGCCCCAGGTGCCTTATCTGCGTTGATTTTGCCTAAGGTTTCGAAAATTTTCTCCGCACTTGTCATCACTGCGCCATCACCACGCATGTCCGTTGGAGAGATGGGATCTTGCCTTGAGAAGAGTTTAAGAACAACGTGCTCCAGTTGTGTTGAGTTCGTTGGCATTGGGTGCCTGCACAACTTCTCCATCACCATTTTGGAAGATTCTCTCCTTGCTCTTCTGGACTGTGGTCTTTAAAATCTTCCTTTTGGATTTGAAAACCTCCTAGTTCTGGCTAAACGATACGCATAGAAGCCTTACACTCGTCCCGGGCCTTTCAAATTTCAGCGTTCCACCAGAAACTGTCTTGCGTTTGCTTGCTCCGCTGTTCCATGCCAGGCGTACTGTGTCCGCCATGGACTTCGCGCATGTATCTGCGTTGCCCTCTATGTAAAAACCCTTCACCTCTTGATCCGCTGTTTAAAAGGCAGATGTTGAGAGCAAAAAAGACATCTTACAGGATCGTGACTGTCTGGTTAGTCCTGGAACTGCCCAGTGTCGTCGACCAGGCATTAAAGTCGCCAGCAATTATTACAGGCGGTCTGCCCCTTGTGATTGTTGCAATATTCTCGACGACCGCTCGGAACTCTTCTATGCACTGTGGGCCAGAAATTTCATATTTTGGCCGAAACAACCTGTTTTTTTTTTAAATAAATTTAATAAAACTACAATGGGATCTTGTTTAGAATACTTAAAGCCATTTTATGCCAACTTTTCAAACAAATTGATTTGTACGTTTTTTTATGACATATTTTTAATTTTAAAACTTCGTAAAACATTGGAAAATTTGTTGAAAATTACAGCCAAAATGTCGTTGCCTACAGCAATACGAAACATTAACAAAAGTTTCACACATACCTTATGTAGCATACAAAAAATAATAATATTGAAATTATTCCAAACACATCTTTTAAAAATTTAAAAAATCTATAAGTTTAGCTTTTTTTTATAAAATTGTACTTTGCTTCAAACCTGCAAAAAACTACCCCTCGCGATTTGAGTAAAACTTTTAAAACAATTTATTTGATCAGTTGTCAAGTCGCCCGGGGGCGCGGGTTTTGTGCGACTCTCTCAATTTTTTTTTTTAAAAGTCCTAAAAGTATGCTTCACTCCAAACAACCAAAATTGTATACAAATCAACATTTTGTTGCATACTTGTACATCCTGGTGCTAAAATATGATTTAGCAGCCAAAAAGTTAAAAAAATTTAATAAAACCAAAAATTTTTTTTTAATATTTTGGGTTTGCAAAAGTAAAGACGCAACAAAGTTAGCGGTAAACAAATTTTTTTCCGTTCGAGTTTTTCATAAACTTTAACGTAGTTCTCATGAAAAGTTTGCATACATAAAGGTTGATAAATGTTTAACCACTTAATATTTTTTTAAGGATATATTTTTTTTTTAGTTGCGATATTTTGTTGTTGAGTTTGTGTTAAATTGGGTTGAATCTCTGCAGTAGTTTGTTTTGTATAAATAAAAAACTAAAAAATAGGAAATATTTTTCAACTTTGGCTTAGATTATCTAAATCTTTAAAAAAAATAGTACAAAATTTAAATTTTGTTATTTTAAAAGTTTAATCTTTTAAGAACATGATGTCCAAATTTCAGTTTCCTAGCTAGTCAGTGGTAGAAATGCCAGATTTTTGGCCAAAATGTTAACTTTCTGGCCCACTGTGCTATGGAAAGATTGGGTTTTGTAGCAGCTAAAGACGTAAAGGCGTCGCCATCTAGTTGGGCCCGCAGCTTCATATCGCGGATTCTCCATCCTCCACTTGAACTCTCGTGCTCAACGCCTTCGTTTTTGGACTTGTTAGTGCAATGTCTACGGCGTGATCTACGACTTTTTGCGCAAGCAGGTCCTGTGCCGCTCTGCGGTGGTCAACTTAGGGCAAGCTCTGCGGTGATTAACTTAGGGCAAGCTCTGTTCAGCGTTGTATGTTCCGCAACACCCTCGGTTTCCCCTATGCAAGCGCATATGATGCACTTCGCCTTCACCTGCTTGCGCTGCTGATGTCTCTGTTCTGGGACCCCACATCTGAAGCACGCTTTTAGTTCTTCCACCAATGCTATTGTGCTTTTTTGGTACCTCGTCAATTTAGCTTGGGCAGACCCAAGACACAGCAACAATATTACGTCCTCGTTGGGGCTCTGCGTCTGCGTCTCCACCGAATTGAAAAACCCGCTTAGGGCGGTGCTGAAGGCGGTCGCTGTTCCTGCTGAAGCGTGGTATTTGGGGGAGATCTCATCATTTTTTGTCGCATAAGAAACCCTTTCAGCAGTTCTTTCTCCGCCTTGGTTACTGAACAATAATCGCTTGCATCAGCTGAAACCGCAGTTGCTGCTTTTCCCTCACTATCAGGGTCTATTTCCTGTGTTTCTGCCCCAAAGCCCCATTTTCACTGGCTCCGCTGGGGCGGAGGGGTTGGAAGTTAGCCAGACCGTGGGCCTTTTCCCTAGTCTGTTCCTGGAGTCAGGTATCGTTCTTAACGAGCAAATTTGAATGAACGATAACGATAATTCCGAAGAATGATCCCCGATATCATATTCCCGTTACTAATTAGCCCTTAAAAAAAATCTTGCCAGCATACGGGCGCACTTTTATATGATAACTTTCTAAAAAATTGTCAGAATTTAAAAATTAATGGATACTTATATTTATAATACAAGCATTATTTCAACCCACTTTTTTCTAGTTTTTAAAATGTGGACACAGCATAGTTTCGCGGCTTGTGGGCGTTTAAAAAGAAGTGGTCCATTTTTGAAACCAACTTAATTTGCGCGTGGGTCTATAAAAGTATGCGTGGTAAAAAGTGGTTCTACCTTATCTAAGACGATAAAGTCAAGGTGGAAAAATTAAACTTTCTTTTGCTAGAAATATTTCATTTTTTAAGATCACTGTACCAAGCGAGCTCTTTTATCTTGAGTTTCTTAATCAATCGGAAACTTAAAACTATCACAAAATATTACGCCTGATACATTCATCACCATAAGTTGGACGAGCCGGATCCAGTCCGCATTTAATAGAATTGTAGTGATTAATACTGCTCACCATGGAGCAGCAACAACTTAAACGCCGTATGAAAGCACGTGGCCGTGTAAAGGGAACATTGACTCGCTTAGTGA
Organism: Drosophila oshimai; assembly: GCA_018150695.1. Lineage (NCBI taxonomy): Eukaryota > Metazoa > Arthropoda > Insecta > Diptera > Drosophilidae > Drosophila > Drosophila oshimai. The sequence continues at coordinate 607,132 of JAECWM010000264.1, forward strand.
AATATAGCGAGGACCCTCCCCAGAGTGCACCGCTGCCAGCGCCGAGGCCATACTGGGGCGGCTCTCGGACGAAATCTCCTTGTACGAGGGCGTTGAGGGTTTTGAGGATCCTTCTTCTCAGCCTGGTTTCCATTACGGAGGCTGCCTACGACTCGGCATGGGCACGCCTCAATGAACGGTATGATCGCCCAAGATTTATCGTCAACTCCTTGCTGGACATCTTTATGGGCCTGCCTGCTGCCACCAATGGAAAGGTGTCCAATCTACGCAAGATGGCTGGTGGAGCCAATGAAATCATTCGGGGACTAGATGCAATTGGAGAATCCAGCCGCGACTGTTGGGTGATTCATCTAGTTTTGGCAAAAATTGACCCCCAATCGAGAAGGAAGTGGATAGAGGACAGCAGAGACGCAGCATCACCAACCATTAACGAGCTCTTTAAGTTCCTGGACGCTCGCTGCGAGGACTTTGAACTGAGCCAAGCAGCAGCATCCCCCAACCTTGAGCCTGGTTGTTACCTGGACAAGCCAGCCAAACCGAAGCGCACACTTGTCGCAATTAACCGTCGTAGTTGCGGTAAGTGTGGCTCCACTGATCATCTTCTGTACAAATGTCTGCACTTTCAGAACCTGAATACCGAACAGCGACGCGACTTTGTAAAGGAAAGGTCGCTTTGCTTCAACTGTTTACGATCCGACCATTGATCTACGCAATGTCTATCGAAACATTCGTGCAAGCACTGCAATGGTCGGCATCACACTCGGGTTCATCCTGCAACCACGGATGGGTCATCAGTTCCTGCAGCCTACATCGCCCAACCTGCGGGCAGTAGCACCCTAGCCTACATCGCCCAACCTGCGGTCAGTAGCACCCTAGCCTACATCGCCCAACCTGCGGGAAGTAGCACCCCAGCCTACGTCACCGAAGCCTCGGGCAGTAGCACCTCAGCCTATGTCGCCCAAGCCTCGGGCACTAGCACCACAACACAGTCATCTGCACTACAAAGAAGCACATTACCCACAGCGTTGTCCAGAGGGACATATACAACCTGCCGTGTGCTATTGGATAGCGGCTCTGAGCTATCCTATGTTTCGGAACAATGTGTCAACGCACTTGGGCTCGCACGTTCACCCTCGAGAATCCTTGTTTCCGGAATATCTTCCATCAAGGCGGAAACGACTCGAGGTTTGGCTTCATTGCACATCAAATCAATGGTGTCACAATATTATTGCCATCTCTTAAAATTTTGGATGGATCATCACATCTGTAGCGATGCCGTACTCATCAGCCGCAACCACGTTTATGAGTACAGTTGATATTAACGCATCTTTCCAACGCTTTTGGGAGATCGAGGATAATACTGAGCATATCCAGAAGGATCCATCGCACGAGAAGGTGGAGCAGCACTTTCGACACACATTCCCGAGACTCAGAAGGCGGGTACACTGTTGAGTTGCCTTTCAAACAGGACAGCCCGGACTTTGGAAATAGCCTACAAGGGGCTAGAGCGTCGTCTACAGCGTAATCCAGAGCTACATTTACAATATGCGAAATTCCTGAACGAGTATCTGAGTCTTGGTCACATGCGCCAGCTACGGCCAGAAGAATGCATGCCATCTTCCAAGGAATTCTACATGCCTCACCACCCTGTTCTTGGAAAGAAGCTGCGCGTGGTATTTGACGGGTCCTTTAAAGACGCAGACGCCCGTGCCCTAAATGACGCCTTACACATAGGACCTAGCATTCAACGGAATCTATTTTATGTTTGCCTACGTTTATCCAACTCACTGCTCCCAGGGGACGTCAAGCACCCAATAATTCTGCCGAAACAACATCGTATTTCCCAGCTTATATTGGAGCACGAGCACAGGATTTATCTTCATCCTGGTGTAGCGGCACTCTTCGTCATCGTCCGCCAAAAATATTGGATAATTGGCGCACGTAACTTGATACGAAAACTTACTCATGCTTGCCACTCATGTTTTCGTCAACGCTAAAATACAGCTGATCAACGTATGGCGGACTTGCCAGCTTTTCGGGTACGCCAAGCATACCCATTTGAAAACACCGGCTGCGACTACGCTGGACCGCTTCTCCTTAAGGTGCAAAAAGGACAAAACCCACGAAAGGAGAAGAGATACATTTGCCTCTTTGTCTGCCTGGTAACCTCCGCTATACATTTGGAGTTGGCCACAGACCTCAGCACAGAAACATTCCTTGCTGCACTTCGTCGCTTCATCTCCCGTCGCGGCAAGTGTTCTCATATCTACAGCGAAAACGGTCGCTGTAGCCGTCGTGAACTCTCGACCATATCAGACACCGAGGTTTCCTACTTGTCGCCCTCACATCTGTTGATTAGACGCCCATACACATCGGTGGCAGAAAACGATCTTGGCTAAGTTGCAGTTAACCGTCTAGATTATTGGCAAAACGTTCAGGCGATCCTGCAAGGCTTTTGGAAGAGGTGGCGTCAGGAGTACCTCACAACACTTCAACAGCGCCCTAAGTGGAACACGGAGCGCAAGAACATTGCCCCTGGAGACATAGCGATCATCAAGAAGTCGAATACAACCCTAGCAGCGTGGACTCTTGCACGCGTGATCGATGCATACCCAGGCGACGACGGACTGGTACGCGCAGTCAAGCTGCGCACTTCATCTGGAGAACTCGTTCGTCCGATCTCAAAGCTTGCAATTCTGCCTAATTCAGAAAATTAGTTTCAGGGTGGGCCGGGATGTTGAGGAACGGTAACCTTATTATAACATTTAGAATTTTTTGCAAACAGCTGTCTAAAAGCCAGTTCACAATAGACTTTACCAGCTGTTCTAGGCGGCCTACGCACGAGCTTTAGCTCGAGTCTGGCAACACCGGGCACTCTTGTAACTACTATTCAGCATGGCCGACATCGAATAAAATAAATCTGAACTTATCTTGAGTTTCTTAATCAATCGGAAACTTAAAACTATCACAAAATATTAATCGTGATACATTCATCACCAATCGTAATTTTTTTATTTCGTAAGTCCCGCCTATTTTGGAGTATGGGTCTCCCGTCTGGAGTCCCCAATACGGAGTATACATAGATCGCATTGAATCTGTTCAAAAAAACTTTTTACTTTTTACATTTTGCTTTACGGCGCCTTAACTGGGACGCAAACGTTAACTTACCTTCCTATTCGTGCAGATAACTGTTTATTAATTTACCCTCCCTAGCTAACCGTAGAACGATGCTTGGTACCGTTTTTATGTATAATCTTATTCCCCTAATATTAAATCATTGTAGATCTAACTATTAATTGCATGAGCCTTTCAGAGTATTATGTTCTGACTATAACAGACTTAATCATATCGCATCGCTCAATTAGTTCGCGGCCCGACATATAAGGAGCAGTAGTAAGCAAATATAGATATTTTTTATCGAAAGTGTCGATTATCATAAGCTCTGTGTAAAAATTATACAACTCTGTGACAACGTGCTTTTAAGTTACAAATTTTTAAGTAATACAACCTTTGGGTTTTTCTACAATATGGAAAAAAAGGAGTTTCGTGTCCTGATTAAGCACTGTTTTTTGATAAAAAAAAATACAGTAGAAGCAAAAGCTTGGCTTGATAAACATTACCCAGATTCTTCTCCGGGAAAATCAACCATCAAAGATTGGTACAATGAATTTAAACGTGGTCGTGTGGACACCAAAGACGCTGAACGCAGTGGTCGCCCAAAAACAGCAGTTACGCCAGAAAATGTGGCAAAAATCCGAAAAATGGTATTGGCCGATCGCAAATTGAAATTAAAGGAGATAGCTGATGCCTCAAAGATATCGGAAGGCAGTGTGTTTACGATATTACATGAAGATTTGGACATGAGAAAGCTCTGCTCGAAGTGGGTGCCGCGATTGCTAACACCGGACCAAAAGCAACAACGCATCGATGCTTCCGAGACGTGTTTAAGCATGTTGAAGCGCAATAGGACCGCCTTTTTTCGCCGTTACGTAACCATGGATGAAACCTGGATACACCACTATACTCCAGAATCCAGTCGTCAGTCTTCTGAGTGGGTGGTAGCCGGTGAAAGCCGTCCGAAGCGTCCCAAAACACAAATATCGGCGGGTAAGGTTATGGCTTCTGTATTTTGGGATGCACATGGGATTTTATTTATAGACTACCTGGAAAAAGGTAAAACAATAAACAGCGAATATTATATAAAACTGCTGGATCGATTGGATCGCGTTATCAAGGAAAAACGTCCACATATGGCCAAGAAGAAACCACTGTTTCACCAGGATAATGCACCATGCCACAAGTCTATGGTAACAATGGTGAAATTGAGTAAATTGAGGTTCGAACTTCTGCCGCACCCACCTTATTCTCCAGATATGGCCCCCAGTGACTACTGGCTTTTTTCAGATCTCAAAAAGTACCTCCAAGGCAAGAGATATCGATCAAATGAGGAGGTGATTGTCGATACTGAGACCTATTTTGAGGGTAAAAGTTCATCTTTCTACAAAAATGGCATAGAAAGGTTGGAGAAGCGCTGGACTGAGTGTATAGCCGTAGATGGAAACTATATTGATGAATAAAACAAAATTTAAAAAAAAAAAAGTATTTTTCCTTGTTAGGCCGGGAACTTATTGAGCGGTGTGATATCATACCAAATTCTGACTCTCTGCGGCTCTTAAAACGACGAATACTAACATCGTTAGCACAAAATTAGATCCGATTTTAGATTTTCTTTCCTCGAACTTTTAATTATTTGCGATACTCGAAGAGTAAGCAAATACTGTAAACGATCAAATGTCTGTCTGTCTGTCCGTCCGTCCGTCCGTCCGTCCGCACAAGCATCGAGATCTCGGGAACTATAAGAGCTAGAGCCACCAAATTTTGCACACAGACTTCTATAAGCAAGGCGCAGATCAAACCTGACCACGCCCCTTTTTACGCCCACAAACCGGAAAAAACTCTGTGGTGTCCACATTTTTAATGCTAGAGAAAAGTGGTCCTTATTAATGTTGTTTGTATTGAAAATATCTACCCAAATATCTAAAAAAATTTTATCTGACCATTTTCAGGAAATTTTGTATACAAATGCGTTGAAAATTTGTATTGCGCTCAAAAGTAGGCAAAACTTTTTTTTTAAGAGAGGGCGCCTAAAACTGATTGCGCATGAAAGTAGGCTACACATTATTGAAGAGGGCTAGCTAGCTGTTTTTAAAGAGGGCAATGAGTATCGCAAATCTTATAGTCGGGAAACCCGACTATAGCGTTCTTTCTTGTTATATCTTCATATCTCGCGTCTATCTTCACGCGAATCGTGCCGTACGACACACGGCTGCGTTCCTCGGTCGTTTGGGCGGGTGGTGAACTGTGGGAGTCCGCCCGAAAAAAAAAGATATAAAACGATTCTCAAAAACCCAAAAAAATGTTGTTGATCTATGTCAGTTATACATTATTCTTCAAAACCCGAAACAATTTTTTTTTTTAATTTTAAATTTTACAAGAAAGAACGCTATATTCGGGTTTCCCCTATCGCTATCAGATTTGCGATACTCATTGCCCTCTTAAAAAAAAAAAAAAACAAGAAAAAACGGTAGTCGTTAGCCCTCTTCAAAAAAAGCGTAGCCTACTTTTGGGTGCAATAAATTTTTAACGCATCTTCTAACCCAGTCTACCTGCACATAAAATAAGGCGATTGGGAAACTTTTATGTTCATAGGGGTTACACTGAGCGAAAAAAGCTTACTGAAACAGACAGACATTCCACAGGGTTAGACAAAGGTTGCATATCAGTACTATACTTGTTTAATGCTTAAAATAACAAGGGTGTTTTTTTTTATTATTGGTCACATCATTTTTAATGTCGCCCAACATACCAAGTTTCTATTCTTCGTTTTTTCGCAGAACCTGAAGGTGATGAAACACAAGTTTATATGGGACTTAAACTTATGGAAAAGTATGAATTATAGATAAAGTTCTTCGAGTGTAGCCCTGTGTTGTTGGCGTAAAATTGGTTACATTGTAAGAAAAACTTGTCTTTTCGAGTAGGAATTTTATTAATTTTAAGACCTATACAGTTTAAAATAATTAACCCTTCTGTGAGCGGAAGATTTTTTATACGTTGTTGAGCGGAAGACACAAATTTGTGCATCGTGTTTGAACCGCGTATATCTTAAAAACCTTTACTCAGAAAAATTTGAAATTTTTACTGAATATGTATTAACTCAAAACCATTCAATTTAAAATAAAAATTTTTAAGCCTACACTAAAAAAAATTTTTAAGTTTTACCTTGGAAAAAAAAATTGCAGGCGAGACTTATTACGTAAAACTCGCAAACAGATCATACAATTGAAAAACGTGGTATACTACGTTATAGGACTTTTAATAAGCTTTCCAAAAATGTCAAATGTGTCATACCTTTCTTTAGAAGAAGTCACTATAAAAGTAGTTCAAAGGTCTAAACACGTGCAAAAAATGTGTGCAGGTAGTTTGTTTTACCATCAACCCTTTTTTGGGTCATTCCAAAAGGAGCCGTCGGCAGCTGCACCTGGCGGTCATAAATGATTTGGGTGATTTGTGACCGTTACTTTTATTAGCAAGAGTACCTAAAACCACAAATACCACTTTTTGGACATTTATAGTAATAATTATGGGATTAAAACAATTTATTTTTATAAGAATAATAATTTTGAAATAAAAATAATACTAGTTTTGTAGTATATTTATGGTATTATTTATCAATTTTGTATAAAATAAATGTAATTTTTCAACAATATTGGTTGTTTTTCTTATAGTTTTACCAAAGAAGGGTATAACACATTTGACCATTTTGGAAAGCTTATTGAAAGCCCTATAACGTAGTATATCACGTTTTTGAATTGTTTGATCAGTTTGCGAGTTTTACGTAATTAATCTAACCTGCAATTTTTTTTTCAAGTTAAAACTTAAAAATTTTTTTAGTGTAGGATTAATTTAAAAATTTAAATTTTTAATTTAATGATTTTGAGTTAATAAATATTCCGTAAAAATTTCAAATTTTTCTGAATAAAGGTTTTTAAGATATACGCGGTTTTAACACGATGCACAAATTTGTGTCTTCCGCTCAACAACGTAGTTAAAAAAAGTTTTCCCTAACAAAATCCAAGATTACCAACAGATTTATTTAAAAATCGGCAAACTTGTTTAGAATCGTTGAAGACGAACTGTCAGAAAATTTCAGATCGATAGCTTTCACACAACCCGAGATATTTACAAGCAAAATCGAAATGGAACAAAAATGTTCCTTCCGCTCACAGAAGGGTTAAACATTACAGTAATTTTTAAAACTTAAAAATCAATGAAAGTCATTTTATTCATGACAAACATAGTATGGTTTATTTATTTATATACATACGGCAGAATCCTTAGTTGTTCCATCTCCAGCAATTCCAACAGAGGAAACATTTTGTGGCTTTGTTTGTGAAGCCGACGAACCACTTATAAAAAATTTGTTAATATAAAAAGTTTGTTATAGTGCAAAACCACTTACCCAATTAATGGAGTCCTAAGATTTAAGAATCCATTTAATTTCCTATTAATATTATTTTGAAGAGGAGTCGTGATAGCTGGGGTCGCTGGCACTTGCGGCTTATTAGGTGGATTACCAGAGTCAACAATGTCCTGAGCAGCTCTAAAAATATTTAAAACTTAAGATAGCTTCTTTCTTCGTTTGCGACGTCCCGAGTCTGACGCATTTAATAATGCTTAAATTGCCTTTGATATAATATATACATAGGCAATATAATAGTGGCAGAGGATCCCTGTTAAGTTTTTAAAGCGACAGAGCAGCGGCAAAATTGAGCGAGAAGAAAATGAAATGGAAATAAATCCCCATACTTATGACACGTTACTCGACTGACAAAAAACAGTCGAATGTTTTTTTCGACACCAAAACCAGTTTGGCCAGCAGGAGGCCGCGTCGAGGATCTCCCAAAAATTTCGCCACCTTGGTCTAGCATTCGAAGCCACAGTTATTGGCAGATACTTATGGCCTTTTGGCTAGCAATTCACCCCCGCTGCTTTTCAGCGTGCGCTTTTGCGTTATTGGCCCGACGCACAGTGGGGTATTTTTCAAAAAAGTGGGACTTAATTCACACAGGCTAAATAGACTCTGCCTTATATTTTTCTTGTCGTGGTAGACACCGGCAGCGCAGTCGGCGCGATAGCCAATTGTATGACGTCAACGAGGACGCTTGCGTTGCTTGCGTTTATTTTGTATGGACAAACCGTGCGCGGCGGGACAAAAAATGCAATTCCGACTTTCCAAGGAAAAAGTACAACTTTTTTTTTTTCCAACTTTATATATAATAGTTCTACGATAATTGTGTGAAAGTTTCAAAGCAAAAACTGTAAAGAACAGTAAAGAACACTTTTAAAAACCAATTTGTTTCAACAATTGTAATTAAAAATTATGTTAAATTACAAATTTAATTTTTTAATTTGTTTTTTTTTTTTTAAGACAAAATGATTTTTTTACACACAAACACACAAAAAAAACTTCGTCGATATATGTCAAACCGTTCGAGAGTTATAAATTTTTTCCCACAACCCTAAAAACAAATTTTTTAATTTTGAAGCTCAAAATATCGAAAACGGTGCGGAATTTCAAAAAAACGCTAAAAGCGTTTTAAGGCACTGCCCTAAGCTACACACTTGTATAATTTTTTTTTAATCAAAAAAATTTTAGGTACAGTTGATATGGCCTGACCCTTCAGCCTTTGAAACAGTTTTTTCCCCCCAAGCTTACAACTTTTATCTTAAAAATCGCGCTTATCTCACAAAATCGCACGACCATACTTTGTTAACATATTAATGACACTTTGAAGTATAATAAAAAAAAAAATGATCGCGTGAGGACGCGTGTGGCTTATATGTCCATGCAAAGCTAAAAAAATTCATACATTTCTTACACAATTAGAATTTTTTTTTTAAACCCAAAAACAATTTTTTTTTAATTTAAATTTACCATAAAATTAAAAAAAGTTCAAAATAACAAAATAAAACAAGAAAGAACGCTGTAGTCGGGTTTCCCGACTATAAGATTTGCGATACTCATTGCCCTCTTTAAAAACAGCTAAAGTGTAGCCTACCTTTAAGCGCAATCAATTTTTAGCGCCCTCTTAAAAAAAGGGTTAGCCTACTTTCGGGCGCAATACAAATTTTTTACGCACTTGTATACACAATTTCTGAAAAATTGCCGGATTTTCAATTTATTTAGATATTTGAGTAGATATTTTCAATACAAATAACATTTATAAGGGCCACTTTTCTCTAGCATTAAAAATGTGGACACCACAGAGTTTCACGGCTTGTGGGCGTAAAAAGGGGCGTGGTCAGGTTTTGAAACAAACTTGATCTGCGCTTTGCTAATACAAGTCTGTGTGCAAAATTTGGTGGTTCTAGCTCTTATAGTTCCCGAGATCTCGACGTTTGTACGGACAGACGGACGGACAGACAGACATTTCAACGTTTACAGTTACAGCTTACTCTTCGAGTATCGCAAATAAAAATACACAACTATATGTCCATGCAAAGCAAAAAAATCCATACATTTTGTAGACTATTAATATATATATTTTTTTAAATCTTAAAAAATTTTTTTTAATTAAAAATTACCACAAAATTAAAAAAAGTTCAAAGTAACGGAATAAAAAAAAAACACACACATTCTTTGAAAAATGTTTAAGATATATCGCCTACAAAATGCACCACAACGAAAATATATGTATCTTACGCATTAACTAAAAACTAAATCTGAACTTTGAACGTACATTGTGAAGCCCATGTTAAACCTTTAATTTAAACAGGGTTTGATAGAGAATTTCATCTATATTGAATGACTCACTTATTTGAAATAAAAAAAAAACACTTTTGAAATTGAGAAAATGCAAGGGCTGTCATGGTACGAAAAAAAAAGTATTTTTTTGGGATTTATTTTAAGGTAGCCTTTTGTGCTCGTGTTACTATAGTTAGAAAGGTATTTTATGTAAGTTAAATTTAAAAGAGTTTTTGTGCCTGTTACCGCCTAATTTAATTTAATAATTGTGTAAAACGTGTTTGGATGGGACCTTTTTTATCGCCTTCGGCAACTCTGCTTGTTACCGCTTTATTTGATGTAATAATTGTGCAAAACGTGTTTGGTTGGGACCTTTTTTATCGCCTTCGGCAACTCTAGTCCTTCAAAAATAGTTAAAGAGCTGATCGAATAAACAAATATTTATTTGCGATACGCGAAGAAGGGAAATCCGAACATGTTATCAAATTCACTTCCGAGTGAAAACTGGAACAGGCCTGATAATCAGGGCATCCACACAGACCCAGAGAAGATTACCGCTGTGCGAAATCTGAACCCACCAGAAAACATCCTGGAACTTCGACGTTGCTTGGGGATGGCCTCCAGGTACCGGAGATTTGTTCCCAACCTCGCATCAGTGGTTCAACCGATGACCAACTTACTAAGAAAGAACTAGGAGTGGACTTGGAGAGAGGAACGAAAACCCGCGTTTGCCCGGTTTAGGGAACTCCTGACAGATGCACCCGTTCTAGAATCTAGTGCTTTCCTACTCGATAGGACGCATTTTGAACTTATGGTGCGCGCTTGCAGAACTTTTATAGAAGCTTGACTGTCGACGAATATGTTTACGTTTTTCTGTGATCCCGATTGCTGTGCCGCATCTGCGGCTGTCCTTATCGTGACTGGAAATATGACTCTCCAAGCCAACGCGAGTAGTTATAGACTAGGCGGTGTTTTGACCCAGGCAATCTATGGACATGATCGGGCGATAGCAAACGTGAGCCACAAACTGGACGCTGCCGAGCTCGACTACGAAATCACAGATCACAAAAAGGGCGATTAGCCAATATTGCAGATTTAAAAGTTTTCCACTCTCCATCCTTCATTCTACAGGAAACAATGAATCCGAAGAAGATGACCGCGAAGACGCAAGAAGCCCGTGTCTTTCAGTGGGACTGATTTTTTTCGCCGTCACATAAGCTTGGGAGCAACATAAATACATCATTTTACTTCAGAATCCAGTTGTAGTGGCAGGCACGTATCCAGGGGGGGTGCCCGGGCACCCCCCGAAATACTCGATCCTCCTTGCCTTTTTCTGAATCTACTCGAATAAGTCCACATTTTTTATTGATTTTTGTCCTTTAGCACCCCTCGAAACTAATTTCTGGATACGTGCCTGCGTAGTGGCAACCGGTGAACGCCGTCCGAATCGTAACAAAGCACAAATATCGACGGGTAAGGTTATGGCGTGTGTATTTTTGGATGCATATGCATATTTGTACAAGGCTTCCTGGAAAAAAAAATAAGACGATCAACAGCGAATATAACATAACATTGCTGGATTGACTGAACCGTGCTATAAAGGAAAAACGTCCACATATGTCAAAGAAGAAACCGGTGTTCCATTAAGATAGCACCGCGCACGACACAGGCAATAATGGTGGTTCAGACTACTGCAGCATCCACCCTATTCTCCAGATTTGGCTGCCAGCGACTACTGGCTATTTTCAGACCTCAAAAAATTCCTCCAGGGCAAGAGATATCATTTAGATAATGACACATAGCCAATGATGATGCCTATTATGAGAATAAAAGTTCATCGTTCTACAAAATGGCATCGAAACGTTAAAGCGCTTTTTTGATTTCAATTTTAATATTATATTTTATTATTTTTAATTTTATGTAAGTGTGTTAAAGTGTTGTTTAAGTTTATCGCTAGATTTGAATGTAACAGTATTGATTTTTAGAGAATGAGGTAGAGTTCCGAAGCATGTACAAGAAGTTGTTTCTCCGAGCATGCTAGTTTTGTTCAAATGCTTATTATATTTATTTGCGATACTCGAAGAGTAAGCAAATACTGTAAACGATCAAATGTCTGTCTGTCCGTCTGTCCGTCCGTCCGTCTGTCCGTCCGTCCGTACAAACGTCGAGATCTCGGGAACTATAAGAGCTAGAACCACCAAATTTTGGGCACAGACTTCTAGAAACAAAGCGCAGATCAAGTTTGTTTCAAAACTTGACCACGCCCCTTTTACCGCCCACAAACCGCGAAAATCTGTGGCGCCCTCATTTTTTATGCAATCGTTACGGTTTAAAAAGAAATATAATGATATGTGCACTGTCTTACTACACTCCGAACCATTTTGTGCTCTAATAAATAATAAAGAAGTTATAGAACATTTTGCTATGCCTTATACATATGTAGTTAATGTAGCCCCATAGGTGGCGACTCTATCGTTTTTTTTCGTTTTGTTTTTTAGCCCCATAGGTGGCGACTCTATCGTTTTTTTTTCGTATTGTTTTTTTAAAAAGGGAAAATGAGTATCGCAAATCTTACAGTCGGGAACCCCGACTATAGCGTTCTTTCTTGTTTTATTTGCGATACTCGAAGAGTAAGCAAATACCGTCCGTCCGTCCGCACAAACATCGAGATCTCGGGAACTATAAGAGCTAGAACCACCAAATTTTGCATACAGACTTCTATAAGCAAAGCGCAGATCACGTTTGTTCAAAACCTGACCACGCCCCTTTTTACGCCTACAAACCGGAAAAAACTCTGTGGTGTCCACATTTTTAGTGCTAGAGAAAAGTGGCCCTTACAAATGTTGTTCGTATTGAAAATATCTACCCAAATATCTATATACAAATGCGTTGAAAATTTGTATTGCGCTCAAAAGTAGGCAAAACTTTTTTTTAATAGAGGGCGCCTAAAACTGATTGCGCTTGAAAGTAGGCAGCACTTTTTTGAAGTGGGCTAGTTAGCTGTTTTCAAAGAGGGCGATGAGTATCGCAAATCTTATAGTCGGGAAACCCGACTATAGCGTTCTTTCTTGGAATTTTCTTGTAGACGACCAAGCACTTTTATTTCCTAGCATTCAACACAAGCCATTCTTTGTAGCCCAGCTATCAACATTAAACAAATTATCAGACTAATTAATACAACCAACTAAACTCAACGATCGACTAACACATTATCCGCATACATATGAACGTTACAAAATAGACAATTATGGAAAACAATAATGGCCCTAATACCGATCCCTGAAGAACACCACGATAAATTGTTTCAAAATTTGATATATTTTATTTTATAACAACAGCTTGCTTTCTATTTGTGATTGAGAACGATATAAGTTTTAAAGATGTGTCAGAACATTTAAATAATTTCTGCATCTTTATTTGTGGTCCACTGTAACGACTGCCTTACTAAAGTCCAGCAGTGTTAAAAAAGCTATTTTGTATTTATCAGTTTCCCTTCGTATTTCCTTAAAAATCTTGATAATAGCAGTCGCACAACTTCTCTACTTACGGTTATTATTTAACAAATTGTTTCTAATTAAGAATTGATTTATTGTCCAATTTTGTATGGGAAGTGACGTATTGGGGGACGTAGCCAAATGGAAAGCAGATTTGATGGATCGGCAAAACAAACATGTTTGCGTTCAGTAGAATAAAATGGTCACTGATCACTGATGGAACAACATTCAAGAAAAGTGCGCTCCCTTTTCTTGATACATGTAGACTTTTTGCTGGCACATATCTATGGTTAAATATGAATATCGATAAGAACAAATGGCAGAACTTGATGTGGTCACGGATGTAATGTGCACTGTTTTAACAGTGGCGGTGGGCTAAATCGATTAAACAACCTATGTTTTTGGGAAACAGAGGCCCTTCGTCATCTTAAACTTTTATTTAAAGTTTAGGTTGAACAAAAGCGCTAAGACCAATAAGACCGTGACAATTTTTAACTACATCATGGTTATTTGCGATACTCGAAGAGTAAGCAAATACTGTAAACGATCAAATGTCTGTCTGTCCGTCCGTCCGTCCGTCTGTCCGTCTGTCCGTACAAACATCGAGATCTCGGGAACTATAAGAGCTAGAACCACCAAATTTTGCACACAGACTTCTAGAAACAAAGCGCAGATCAAGTTTGTTTCAAAACTTGACCACGCCCCTTTTACCGCCCACAAACCGCGAAAATCTGTGGCGCCCTCATTTTTTATGCAATCGTTACGGTTTAAAAAGAAATATAATGATATGTGCACTGTCTTACTACACTCCGAACCATTTTGTGCTCTAATAAATAATAAAGAAGTTATAGAACATTTTGCTATGCCTTATACATATGTAGTTAATGTAGCCCCATAGGTGGCGACTCTATCGTTTTTTTTTCGTTTTGTTTTTTAGCCCCATAGGTGGCGACTCTATCGTTTTTTTTTCGTTTTGTTTTTTTAAAAAGGGAAAATGAGTATCGCAAATCTTATAGTCGGGAACCCCGACTATAGCGTTCTTTCTTGTTTTAATTCAAATTACTATATTCCTTGGTGCCGCAGAATCCGTCAACGAATTTGGGGACGGTTTTTTACACATTTCGTAAAAAACCGTTGGTGCTACGGAACCGTCTCGAATTTATTGTTCCAAATAATGATTCGGAAAAAAGACAGGGCTGACTTCCTGTTTTTATTGGAATTTATTGGCTATTTTTCAATAAATTTAAGCGCAGTTTTACTTTTTGCAAGGCAATACCAATAAGTAAACAAAACACTGTACATAAAAGATAGCAAACAAAATGGTTCAAAGTTTTGAATTGACCGCTAAGCTTCACAACAGAAGCCATCCCTGGTACTCGATGGCTGCTCATGATCGACCGCTAAAAGAAATCAGTCTTACAGCGCGAATCGACCATGTTTATTCAATCATATAAAAGTGTGCTACACAGTTTTAATATAGTTTTTGAAGATAAATTTGTATTAATATCCAATAGCACACTTTTAGGCACTACCAAACAATAGCCAAAACGTCCTTTTCGTGTGTTTGCACTCTTTTCCAAATCTAAAGTTAAAAAAAAAATCTGACCGTTTTGGGTATAAGAATTTCTGGTCAAATAGTTGCACTATAGAAAAGTAATCTGAGGTGCAAAGAGTAAAATTCAGTTTAGCCGTTATTTAGAGTCACAGCGTTTTTTTGCTATTAAGGTTCCTTTTTTTCAAAAACTGAGGCGGATAGAAAAATTCCAAGGATGAGGTCGTGTTCAGCACACCAAGATGTTTAAGACCTATTTAGTCTCACCAATGTATTTTTTCATCGAGCTCGATTTGTCGCACAGTGTTTATTAAACGAATAAAGTGTCAGAATGACAACTAAACTGAACTCACCTAAGACTATAGCTACTGGATTCCTCGTCTTCGTTTGGCTCAATAAACTGTAACTGGGATCTTTTATGTCTCCACCACAAATATCCGCCAGCCAAAAAAAGAGCGATTGCAATGATTAAACCCAAAATAGCCAGACAAGCTATTAGTACTATGCTCGCCATATCTGCAATTTAGATTAAAGATAACATTTCAATGGCTTACAGTATTATAATATAATAATCAAAAACAAATTACTTAATAATTTTTTTGACGATATCTTTAAATCATAAAGAACTGAACAGAAAAATATGGTTATGCAAGATAAAATATATAGAGTGTATCTTTGACTTTAGTATGTACATATGTATGCAAGTACTCGAATATAATCACTTATTTTTATATAAATAAATAAGACGTGACTTATATTTTTACAGTTCCTTTTATTTGTTGTTCATATCGGATGAAGTGCACTTCTTTTGTATTATTTACTTATAAATCACGATTCTTGTTTTGTGTAAAACACTTTTCTTCAAACTTCTGTAGTTGTATATATTTTAAAAATGCAGGCGCACTGAGGTTACAGCTGCCGGAGCTCAAACGAGTACTTAAGAGAAATTATAATACTTTAAATACTTTATTTAAATAAACGGTCACGCAAATATGCATGTAATTATTAATGCAACAAAGTTAGATCTTGCCTTTGAATTGTACAAAAAGAAACTGCAAAACTTTTGTTCAAAACAAATTTGGCCTTAAAACAATACGTTCGTATAAGTTTATATCGAGCTACTTATGCCAATGAAAACACATCGAATACATTTTTTTTATAAGAGCTATGTCGGGTCATTTTCATGAAAAGCTCGACTTTGTGCGCATGACAACTGAAGAATGTAACCCAAATGAGAACTATTCTGCAGTGCTCTGAAACTTTTAACGCTTTGTGAAATGAAGTTGTTACCTTCCATTGTGAACATACAGTTGCGCACTCACATATCACACCAGAGAGGTTGTTGAGAGCAACACAGAACCTGAGCTCTATTAGAGCACTTTTATGACTTATTTATTTTTATATTTTTAATTCAACTTGAAAAAAAAATTTGAAAATTGGTACACGCAGGTCGATTTTGACAATGCAAAGTTATTCCTCTTAACATTTCTGTACCATAAAAAGTGAAGCTTATACCCAAGTTTGCACTTCGCGAAGGCGGAAGGGGCCGGGCCGTTAATAAATTTTTAAATTCACATATTTTTAACAGGCACTGTAAAAGCCGATAAGCCAAGCATAGTTGCTAACTATGGCGGCCTTGGCTGTGGATGGTTGTTAGAAATTTATTTATAACGTACGAACATATTTGTACGGTACATACTTCTTCACGAGTGGAATATACCTTTTTAGTTTACGAGCAATGGGTACAAAAATCTATAAGAGTTACATACAGACATTCTATATATGTACATATATATATAAGTTCGCACCCGTTTTCAAAGGACACCTACTTTCCCTTCATCTACTTCAAACTTTTCTAGTTTCAATTGGTCATATATTAACTTTTCCTTCAAGTGGGTAGTCCAAATGATTACTATGTACATATGCAACAAATAAGGCAGTAGAGCTATTAGGGGTGTCACAGAAATCCCTATGGATTTAAAATTCCGTGGAAAGCTTAAAAAAAATGTTCTGGGTGCCACAGAACCCCGAGCATTTTTAATTGCTTAAAGACTCAAATCTACGAAAAGCGTTTTAAAGCAGTGAGAGAGAGCGAGAGGCCAATAACATAGAACATGTTTTTGTTAGTGCTGTTCGACAGACGGTTCTAAGATGAGAAAAAAAAATCATAGAAACTTTAATGGCGTTGCCATATAACAGGCGTGAACTCTTTTAGTATTTGAAAAGTTAAACCAAAGAAGATTGAAAAAATTAAATAAAACCTCACGCACAACAGGGCTCAGCAAAATTTGAAAAGATGGTTCGTCCCTCCGTACGAACGTCAATATATCGGGAACCCGAAGAGCTAGAGCCAAATTTGCAAACAGACTTTTATATACCCCACGCAGATCAAGTTTGTTTCAAAACCCGACCACGCCCCTTTTAACGCCCAAAAACTGCAAAACTCTGTTATGCCCATATTTTAAACTCTAGAGAAAAGTGGCCTCAATAAATGTTGTTTGTATTAAAAATATCTACACAGTTAATTTAAAACTCTAGCCAGCTTCAAGAAATTGTGTATACAAGTGCGTTTAAAAATTTATTGCGTTTGAAAGCAGGCTACACTTTTTTTAAAAGGACTGGCGACTCCAGCGTTTTTTCTTAATTTGTTTTTTTTTTTTTTAAGGCGAAATAAGTATCGCAAATCTGATAGTGGGGAAACTCGACTATAGTGCCTTTCTTATTTTATTTTATTATTTACATATAAAAAACGCAAATATACGATTACTGTCGTAAAATTTTTAATTAAAATGGATTTTAGAATGTGTCCTAAAAACATAAATAGTCGATTTCCTGCACCTGGCGCTTGATCACCAGCTTGGGGAACAGCCGCATAGTACGCTCTAGCTGTTCCTCCATGGTGTGAACCAAGTCGCCCGGCTTAAAACCCACTACAGGGGCGATCATGTGGGTAAGCAGGGCTGTAGGAGGCTGGTAGCGCTTCTCTAGGCATTAGAGCCCACCAAGCGTCGGCCAAGCAGAGAAAACAAATCCCGCGTGATTCCTGGGTGTTCAACATGAAGAGGAGTCCCTCTCCGTGTGGTCCACTCGCCTACATTGATTTGCGATGATGTGCTCCAGGGTAA
Source organism: Drosophila oshimai (assembly GCA_018150695.1). Lineage (NCBI taxonomy): Eukaryota > Metazoa > Arthropoda > Insecta > Diptera > Drosophilidae > Drosophila > Drosophila oshimai. The sequence goes on from JAECWM010000264.1 coordinate 625,108, forward strand.
TTGCATACTCCTCCTCGTTTCTGTCCTCCTCATCCTTGCTAACTTCAGGTTTGGCGAAGTTGCAAAGGTTTAATCTGTGTAGCCGATCAGAAAACCGCTGATTGAAAGTGTGCCGCAACACATGCTCAAAGAACTTGAAGATGAACGTTCTATAAAAAGGTCATACTGCAAGAAAAACAAAAAGTATGGCCTCTTTTTGACGGTAAAACTGTTTTCGGATCTAAAGTTTTGTACTCAGATCGAAAAGCAGTTTCGAGCACTTTTGTAAATTTTTTAGAACACATTTCTCTCAGATTGAGTACAAAACTGTACTCAGACTGCTCAGAGCTACCAAAAATACCTAAAAAAGTTGACCTGAATACATGATGAAACTCTTATGTATCTTGTATGAATGTAGCGCACTCATGTATTCATATGCGCCATTAATATGTGTTAGAAGCATTTTCTCTTTCCAAGTTATTCTTGAATAAAAGTACCTACAGTGGCGCACTGTACACTTTAGCTCTCCGTTGCGCTAAGACTTTAAGAAATATCGAAATGGCAAAGGTGCCAAATGAAAGGAAATATTGTCCTGAATAAAATAACAACTTATTTTATTGACAAAGTGGCCGCATAATTAGAAAAATAATTAAAAAAGTAAAAACACTGAATTTTTTTATCTAACAGCTTATTTTATGCAGTCTTAAAAAAGTTGTATTACTTCGTTAAAACTTTACATATTTGAACTTTAAATGCTTGATATGGAAACCCAAGATGTTTAACACAATGTTAAAAGTTTGTGGCATTGATTCCACTTACTTTGGTTTTGTTTCTGGCGATATATTACCCCACTACCTAATCAGAGCCTCTTTTGGCTAATTTTTGTTAAAAAAATATATTTTCGAACTTTATTCTTTGACATTGACCTTTAATTTCGCATAACGGTGATGTTTAGATACTATTCTGCTGAAATCAACGCTCAAGGACACTTGTAGATGAGCCTAGACGGCATAATATCAGTCTTGTGACTCGGAATAATCTATTGGTGCAAGACAAATAAAATTTTTTTTACAAGATCCTTAAAACATAAAATTAAATTATCCCTAAATATTATATATGGGACGTTCCATATCAACCCGGCCACGCCACTTTTTTTTTTTTTTTTTTTTTAAGTGGGGTGGCCGGGTTGTTATGGAACGTCCCATATGTAAGTTAACAAGTTTGTCAATCGAGGATTTAACTAAAAATAATATTTTAGGGCCAGCAAGTCGACTTTCAGGCCGTAGGCGTGCTGCCCACTTGCATTTCCCCACGGGTGGGGATACCTGAACCACCCTATGGGGATAGTTGAACCACCTTTCTGGATAAAACAAAAACTTAAAACTGAAACTTTTGATTCTGAGAGTTTTCTGTGTTAATGTCTCTGTTAGTGAAATCTTTCCCAAGAAAGTCAGATGCAGAAATCTTTTGTGGGTTGAAGGGAAAAAATTCCACTCTTTTTCATAGTTGCACTGGAAGTCAAGCCTGTTTGGGTTTTGCGTTAGTAGTTTCTTACCATTTTGGCAGACTGCAATGGAAAACAAGAAAGAACGCTATAGTCGGGTTTTCCGACTATAAAATTTGCGATACTCATTGCCCTCTTTAAAAACAGTTAGCTAGCCCTCTTCAATAATGTGTAGCCTACTTTCATGCGAAATCAGTTTTAAGCGCCCTCTCTTTAAAAAAAATTGTTTTGCCTACTTTTGAGCGCAATAAAAATTTTCAACGCAGTTGTATGCACAATTTCTTGAAAATGGTCAGATTTTAAAAATTTTTAGATATTTGGGTAGATATTTTCAACACGAACAACATTTGTAAGGGCCACTTTTCTCTAGCACTAAAAATGTGGACACCACAGTTTTTTCCGGTTTGTGGGCGTAAAAGGGGCGTGGTCAGGTTTTGAAACAAACTTGATCTGCGCCTTGCTCATAGAAGTCTGTGTGCAAAGTTTGGTGGCTCTAGCTCTAATAGTTCCCGAGATCTCGATGTTTGTGCGGACAGACAGACAGACGGACGGACGGACGGACGGACGGACGGACAGACAGACATTTGATCGTTTACAGTATTTGCTTACTCTTCGAGTATCGCAAATAATTAAGGATCTCAAATTTGGAAAGGTGGTACAAGTATCCCCACAAGTACTGGTTCATGTATCCCATAAGTCATTAGCCAATTAGAAGTGATTCGAAGAAGACATGAAATATTTTAACTGCGTGAGCTATCTGTGGAAATGTCATTATTTGCGTCTACTTACAATTAAATAAAATTTTCAATGCCACTTGCGAAGCACAATACAATTTTTTCAAGAAAAGTTTTGTGACAATTGAAGCAGCAAGCTGCAAATACAGACTTCGATCAGCGATAAAAACGACAACAATTGTTTGATTGTTAGGATATCGACTAGGTAAGCAACACAATAACAACACAACGCAGATAAATGGCGCTCAAAATCATAACAGAAGGTGAAATATTTGTAGTTGTTCATGTATCCCCGTGGTTTACCTATCCCCACTCTCCCCTATTTTTCCATTTAATTCATGATTTGTCAAACTTCAAAATTAATATGATAAAAAATTTAATACAAATAAAATAGTATCCAAAAACTTTAAAAGCTTTGCTTAGTGATAGTGGTAAAGCCGCTCTACAGATCAAATTTTATTTTTAAATTTGGTATCCCACCAATTTTCGCTGATAAATATAAGTTATAATCAGGGACCGTAATCATTATAAGTAGTATTTTAAAAAAATCAAAAAAAATATTATTTTTAATTTTTATTTATATTTATTATATTTTTCAAAAATAATAATTATTTTTGAGCGAAAAAATGTCAATAAAAAAAATGATTATTTCTGAGCGATATATTTTTTGCTCGAAAATATCACTCAAAGTCCGATTGCAGGAGTTTTATTCCGAATCATGACAAGATCTTTGTGTGTGCTTGTTGGTTACGCCACGGCCTACAGTATAGGCTAACAAAAAATTATGATTTCGTTTATATCAACCTTTTTAATCTTTTTTTAAGTTTACGAGCGTAAGTTTATTGAAATTATTGGCCAGAGTTCATTGTTCAAACAATTTTTAATCGGGGGTGCCACAGAAACCGTTCCGCCCGAATTCCAACCGAATGTCTAACCCCTTCTCTATGTAAATTCCAACCCTCTTCGGGAGGAACGGTTTCTGTGGCACCCCCGTATAAGACCAAATAAATAATTGCAGAAGTTGGAATCTTCTAAATATTAAAAAAAGCTTTTTATGTGGTAAGTGGTAAAAAAAATAAAAGAAAAAGTTTTGGTAGCTGGGGGAAATGAACTCGTTTCTACCAAACGCTAAGCTACAACACTAACACACAGACTACGACCTAGAACTTACAAAAAGAAACAAATAGAAGAACCGAAGAACCCGTAATACCCGTTGGACCTTTTGACAACACCCTACAAAATGCTCTGCCACTCTTGAAGGACTGCTTAGATTGGTTTGAAAAAATCATGGATGTAGCTGAATGTTCATCTGATACTATGGTGCTTTCAATTTTTTTTAACATTCGCCATTTAACCAGAAAAAATCCATAAGTGAAAAAGGGTCCAACTAGCCCCGGTCTCCCATAAATCCGCAAAACTCGGGTTTTAATTATACTTTGCAAATGTTCTTTATTTTCACTCTCCGATCGCGTTGAGTGCCAAAATCAAACTAAACTATGAAATGTGTAAACAGAGAGAGACGGAGTAGTCGTAAAGGGAGAGCCGCTCTCCTGCAGGCGTCAATGCTCGCTCAGCATCTCGATGCAGGTTCCCACATCCCTTCCTTCCTCACCAGCTTCAGTCCTTCTGGGTTATGTTCGTTCTTCTTTTCAGGGGTTTGCTTCTTCGGTGTTGCTGGATCGGAAACTTGGTCTAAGCCAGGATCTGGAAGGGGCTCCATGTTGGTGTCATCGGGTGATGATATCTCTTTGGGAACCTTTTTAAGGTGGCTAACATTTCTCATAAGCATTCTGCCTCCCCCTTCTGCTTGAACTATATCATCTGTCCTTTCTATAACTTCGTATTCAGTGGTGTCAAAGTTCGGAGTAAGTTTGTGGGGTAAAACTACGTTTTTAAGGACAACCTTATCTCCTACACTAATATTAACTTATTTTGCTCCTCTTATTTTGTCTGCATTTTTCTTTCCTTTTAGCTTATTTATACAGTCCCTATCCTTTTCTACTGAATCTGTAAACTCTCCTACTAAATCTTGTATTCCCGGAATCTTATCCCGAATGACCCTATTAAGACTAAAATGTATTCGTTATTCGAAGTTCGGAAACTCGGTTCTTTTCATCGGCAATGGATTGGTTGCCTGGGATACTAGGATACAATCTAGACAGTCCTTCACAAATCTCTCGGTATCTCTGGCGATTTGCGGCCACTAAACCTTAGAGCGCAGTCGCCGTTTCATTGCCGATTCGCCAGGGTGGCCTTCGTGTGCCAGCACCAACACCGTTCGTCGAAGCGCTGACGGAATGATAATGGGAACTCCTCTGAGCATAATTGTACCAATAGTTGATAGCTTGATACTTGATTGTGCGGAATCCCAAGAACCCTGTTGTAAACACATCATTGCGTCGACAAATTCCTCGTCCTGAGCACTTTTCTCGGCGATTTCAGATATGGTTATTGATGTTGGTGTAGTATTTTCGATAACTCGCAGTATGCTATGTTCGACCTTGAGATCGTAACAAATGGAAGGTGCTCTCTCACACAAACAGGATAGACTGTCAGCTATATTCTCCTTGCCGGGCTTTTATATTACTTTAAACTTGTACGCCTGAAGACGAAGAAGCCATCGCTCTATACGCGTAGGAGGTTTCGACGTCGGCTTAAATATCGCTTCAAGTGGCTTATGATCAGTTACTAGTTCAAACTCGAGTCCTATTAAATAAAAATAGTATCTCTCTACCGCCCAGACCAAAGCCAAACTCTCTTTTTCTGTTTGGGAATAACGTTTCTTCACATCTGTTAAACTTCGACTGGCAAAAGCTATTAATAATACTGCCCCCAAAGCTACAGGGCTAGCATCAGCTATCAATCTAGTCTTATTTTTGGGGTCAAAGTATAAGAGACTCGGTATCTTAGTTACCGCTAACTTTAGTTTTTGGAACCCATTTTCTTCAGTTTCTGTCCTTCTTCAACAACTCGCGTAACGGTTCAGTTAGATCCGCAAGGTCTGGAATGAATTTTCCAACGTAGGTTACCAAACCTAGGAAACTACGCGTCTCTTCTTTATTCTTGGGAGCCCGGAACGACCCAATAGCTGTTATCTTTTCTGGATCTACTTCAATTCCTTTGTCTGTCAATATGTGTCCGAGAAACTTTATTTTGTTTGTCTTCCAGATGCACTTTTTATCGTTTAAAAATACTTTGTTTTCTTTAAAAACATCGATAACCTTTTTGACCGCTTCATCGTGCTCTTTCTCAGTACTTCCAAAGATTATAATATTTATTTGTTTATTGGGTTTATAGTTAACAATGAACTGCTAACTTTTCTTAACATAACTATTTACTAAAATAAATATAACTTAAATAAGAGTTTAACAAAGCAAGTTTATTAGTAAAGACTACTCGAAGACTCAAGAAAGGAGTAAATTTTAGCTGATAAACATTCTATTGAATTTTCCAAAGATATTGCAGTATAGGTACAATAAATTATAATTTGAACATAGAACCCTAAAGGGCTCGTGAACTTCAAAGTTTGATCTACAAATTGGCAGGTGAATTGGGCGAAAAGTTCGGGTGAATCTTGAGGGACAGCGATGTCAATGTAGCTGAGGAGAAGGGAGAAGTTTATATCACCTATAAGGAGTTTATGTAAAAAAAATGACTCCACCACACATTCTGCTATGTTTTGTAAATGGATTGTAAATCAATTAATTTTAATCTAGATTCATAGGGTGGCAAGTGTCTAGTCGGATCCCAGTTCAGCTGACGCAGAGCGAATAATAGAAACTGCTTTTGAACTGACTCAATTAATATTTGTTGTTCATTGTATTGAGGGCTCCATACAATCGAGCAATATTCCAAAATAGGGCGAACCATGGAAACATACAAAGTCTTTGTTGTGTATGGATCGTCAAACTCCTTGGCCCAACGTTTAATGAAGGCTAGAACCCCCCTAGCTTTTAAAACATAATTTGCTATCGAATAAAACACCTACACTCAGAAAAAAAAAATTCCTAAATTTTAGGAATTATGGACTACATTGCCAAATTTGAATTTTTAAGGGCACAATGGACTTAAAAAGTAAACATGTTTGGATTTTTGGCCTTAAATTGATCATTTAAGGCAATACAACTTAAGGAATCTACTATCCGAAAAATAGTCCAGTTACCTTAAAAATTATTTCGTACTAGCTAGAGGGTAGCCTAGGGGGTAAGCAGGTGGACCCACGCGCATGGGAGCCAAAATGGCCCTGGTTCACTTCCTAGCGGTGTCGAAACAAATTTTTTTTTTTTGCTAAAACTTTTTATTTTTTTATTTGCCGTAACACTTTCCTTAATAGTAAAAAACTATTTAACGTAGTTTTTAACTTAAGGAACACTAAGAAACTATAAATTTGGTATGCACACACACATCCTTTAAAAGCTGTTTAGAACGGCGGCTACTAAGAGCGACTGTAGAGCAGATGTTAGGGCTCACGCGTACAGATCCAAAGGTCAGAGGTTCGAATCCCAGTGGAGTCAAATGGAATGTAAGTTTTATAAATAATATCAAATGTTTAAAATTAATATTCTTCTGCTTATAAATCCATTCAACGAGTCAATTCCAAGCAAACAATATGAGAAAAGTCAAAATAAATATTTTTCTTTTTAAGGCTATATTTGGACTAGATTTAAGGATATTATAGCCTTAAATGTCATGGACTTAAAATAAGTCCATGATTCCTAAGCGCAAAAATAGTCCATTTTACCTTATTTTAAGTCCATTTTTCGGTATATTAGTCCATGTTTTTTTCTGGGTGTAGATCATTTACTTTGGAAATACGTTCCAAAATACAATTACCAAGATCGTAAGGTTGAATATGAGCTGCAGTTCGATAAAAGGACATAGATTTGCATTTTGCATAGTTTAGGTGTAACAAGTTGATGGAGCACCAAGACTGTAATTCATTTAGATCCGATTGCAAGCGATGATGGGAAATTTGATCGGAGTATGATAGGCATTACGTCATCAGCATACATTAAAGTAGTGGCAAAAGATATGACGTTGGGGAGATCGTTTATGAAAAGTACAAAAAGTAGTGGACCTAAGTGACTGCCTTGGGGGACACCAGAGAACACATTTACAACAGAAGACAATTGATTGAGTTGAGTTCTATTCGAGAGACATGCCGAAATCTAGTTTAGTAAAATTGGTGGAAATCCTAAAAGAGACAGTTTGTGAAGGAGAAGGCTATGGTTTACTGAATCAAATGCCTTGCTGAAATCTGTAAAGATAACATCAGTTTGGCATTTATTAAGGAAACTAAGGAATATCGTCGATATAATTCAACACATTGTTACACGATGCCAGGAGTCCTTCAAGCCGTCGCTGAAAAATCTCAGGGGCCGCATTTATGCCAAAAATCAGTCGTTTATACCTGAACAAACCTCGAGGTGAAATGAAAGTTGTGAATTTCCGACTTGATTCCTCTAGCTCCAATTGATGGTACGCGTCCTTGAGATCCAATCGTGAAAATAATTTAGCGTTTCTCAACTTAGTCATAAAAGACTCGAACGTAGGCAAAGGGTAATTTTCTCTAAGAATCGCTCGGTTAGCCTGCCTCATATCCAAACAAAGTCGAATGTCTCCGTTCTCTTTAAATGCAACAACTATTGGAGAGATCCAAGGACTGTGGCCACTTACTGGTTAAATTATATCGAGCTGGTGTGCTTCCTCCAATTTAGCAATTACCTTGCTTTCCAACGCGACAGGAATACGTCTCATTGGATTCTTCACCGCGTTCACCTGAGGATCTATAGTCAGTTTCAAGCTAACATTTTTCCACTTAGGGAACGGTGTTACTGTTTTAATGTGGTTTACTGGTAAACCCATCCGCAGAACATTCAATTTAGTTGCTGTTTCCCGTCCAAGTAGTGATTGTCGTCCTTTCCCAAGTACGAAAAAGGACGCAATCAGCTCTGAGCTCGTCTTGACCACTATTGGTGCCTCAAATACACAAGTGACGTTTGAAATTGTGTCCGAAGCGTATCCCCTAAATTGGTTTTGTGCATCCGTACGTACATTAAAAACAGTTGCTTTTTTTGACTGGAGAGTCAACCAATCGTCCTGAGAGATCAGATTAAAACGAGATCCGGAATCGATTATCATTGCCAAATCTTCACCACTAATTCTGCATGTGATCCATTCTTCACGTTCGTCGTCACTGTCTATTTTAAAACAGTTTTCTCGATGAATCTCCTTTCCTTCGTGTTTGCCGTCTTCAATCCACTGTATCTTTCTACGTTTGAAATTCCCCACGTTCTTTCCCTCATACGGTTTTGGGTATGCACGTTTTAGGACAGTTCGGCATTTTCGGGCAAAATGGCCCATCCGGAAACATCGATTACATTTAGTTTGTCGCGCTGGACACGTAGGACTATCCTCCTTGTGACCTGACCGCCCACATTTTCCGCAATCACTATGACTGGTTGGCCGCGATTTCCAATTGGAGATTTTATTAATTGTCTCTGGAAACGTCTTCGATAGCATTAACCACAGTGAGCCCCAAGAGGTCACAGTTTTGATGAAAATGGTGACGAAAACTATCGATGGATCTTGGTTCGTATGTGTCCCCAGATTACAGAACTGAAGAGAAGTAAATCCTAGCTGATCGGTTTCTTGCTGACAAATTACTTATCGAATGCAAATGATCTGTATGGCAAAGTTAAAAATTAGTTTGTTGGTAGTGATAATTGGTGTCAAACATCCAAATCGGCCTAATACAACCCGAGGTATGAAGAAATCTAGTAAAGGCCTTTCAAAATTTTTTTTCTTAATCTTAAATAAATCGTTAAAAAAAATTCGCTTAAAAAAATTGTTTTTTTTTTGTATTTTTTTCTTAATGTTTGCTTAATGTTCAATGTTTTTTTTTTTATGTTGTAGTTTAGTCTTGTAAAAATTACATTTACAAATATCTCGCGAAACCGATCAGCTAGGATTTACTTCTCTTCAGTTCTGTAATCTGGGGACACATACGAACCAAGATCCATCGTTAGTTTTCGTCACCATTTTCATCAAACCTGTGACCTCTTGGGGCTCACTGTGTAACTGTGATTGCTTATTAATTTTTTCGTCGACCTGGCACGCTTCAATGATTTCGCCTTATGTTTGTTCCTTCTCAAGAAGTTTCTTTTTCAGTTCCGGACTAGCCCACATATCAATAATTTTGTCTTTCAAACATATTTCTTCCATTTCAGCTTTCGTGGAATTGTGTCCGAAACTACATTTTTGGATTTGCTGGCGAAGTCGTAAAATAAACTTTCCAAAAGCTTCGCCTTCTTCAGGAGATATTTTCCTAAAAAGATGTCATTCAAATGTTGAATTTTGTTTGGGTGAAAAGTATGTTGTTAATTTATCGACCAGTATCAAGAATACGTCATTTTCCTCTTTCTCATTGGACTCGACTATAGCACCCGGAAGTGCATATGAAACCGTTTGTAATTGCGTGCCACCCAAATGTAGTAACTTCGTCCTCTTTTTGGTAGCCGATTGGACATCTTCAACCTCTAGACATATTTTAAAAGCTCGAAGCCAGTTCTCCCATTCCCTTCGGAGTACAGACTTCTCCAAAGTTTCACATTGGAAAGGGGTTATGATGCCCTCAGCCATCACGAATTAATGCAGCACCTGAAACAAAATATAATATTTGTATATATTTTCCAATGCTTCTGTCGATCAGTTTGCTTTCTAAATTTATCCACCTTGACCTAGACCATATTTATTACAATTGCATTATTTTGTTCTCTTTGGCGCTCTGCCTCTGATTTGATAATGATAATGATTTATTTATTTTTAAACCTTTGTTTACATTTTGTCGGCAATCTGCCTCTGACCACTGTCAGATCTTGTTTAATTTGTTTATTAAACCTTCTTATTTTCCGGCACTTTGCCCCTGACCTTTATCAGATTTTGTTCTTTTCTTTCTTCTTCTTTATTTTCAATTTTACTTTTAGCTTTTGTTTTTTTTCACGGCACTTTGAATCTGACATTTGTCAGATAGTATTTTCCCTTCTTCTTCTTTATTTTTCATTTTACTTTTAGCATTTCTTTTTTTTCTTTTCTTAAAAAAAAAAAAATTACTGCTTTATTTGATCATTACTTCTTCTACCATTAAAACACAGTTTCTCTAAAGAGATCACTCTCTTAGTTTTCGGTTTCCCTCTCTCCGCCGCACATTCCGTTTACTCGCGCATGCTCTCGAGAACGAATGAAACGACGAAAAGCAGAAAAATAATGATACCGAAAAAACTAACGGAATCCTGCGTAGTAATTTTTTCACGCACGCCTATTTGCATTGCTTAATGTTATGGTTAATGTTTTACTTTTATTATTTTAACTTTGTTTTCCATTAGTTTTACCTCGTCGCCAATGTAACACTCCCATAAATCCGCAAAACTCGGGTTTTAATTAAACTTTGCAAATGTTCTTTATTTTCACTCTCCGATCGCGTTGAGTGCCAAAATCAAACTAAACTATGAAATGTGTGAACAGAGAGAGACGGAGTAGTCGTAAAGAGAGAGCCGCTCTCCTGCAGGTGTCAATGCTCGCTTAGCATCTCGATGCAGGTTCCCACTGTATTCATTTTTTAAGCGCGTCTTTAACATTTTTAGCTCCTTTTGAAAGATAACCAACTCACACAAGAAACGACAAACATCTTATCTTTTGTCTAGTAGAGGGAAATCTTAACCTGGAAGCCATCAAAGCTCTTATGTTTACCACAGATGCTGAATAACTTACTTAACCCTTCTGTGAGCGGAAGGAACATTTTTGTTCCATTTCGATTTTGCTTGTAAATATCTCGGGTTGTGTGAAAGCTATCGATTGACCTTTTTGGAAAGCTTATTAAAAGTCCTATAATGTAGTATACCACGTTTTTCAATTGTTTGATCTGTTGGCGAGTTTTACGTTATTAATCTCACCTGCAATTTTTTTTTCTAAGGTAAAACTTAAAAATTTTTTTTAGTGTAGGCTTAATTTAAAAATTTAAATTTTAAATCGAATGATTTTGAGTTAATACATATTCAGTAAAAATTTCAAATTTTTCTGAATAAACGTTTTTAAGATATACGCGGTTCAAACACGATGCACAAATTTGTGTCTTCCGCTCAACAACGTATAAAAAATCTTCCGCTCACAGAAGGGTTAAACGCTGATCGCTTTTAAACTGAAATATAAGTTCTAGTCAATGTATTTTGACAGCGCACAGTGGGCCAGAAAGTTCACATTTTGGCCAAAAATCTGGCATTTCTACCACTGACTAGCTAGGAAACTGAAATTTGGACATTATATTCTTAAAAGATTTGTTAGATGTCAATCCAAGAGAAACACATCAACATTCGTTGAGTTCTGAATTAAAACTGATTTTATTTTCTTAAGTGTAAGATTATGTTCAGGGACCGTAATCATTATAAGTGATATAATAAAAATCAATTTTTAATGATTATTTATTAATTTTTATACATTTTACTCAATTTTAATAATAACTCGTTGAGTTTTATTCAATCGCTCAAAAAATAATTATTATTATTCTGAGCGAAAAAAATATCGATCAAAAAATAATGATTATTTTTTGAGCGTTATTTTTTCGCTCAAAATATCGCTCAAAGTGCGATATCTTCTTTCTCAGAGGTTTCTTTGGAAAAATTGTTACGCAGCATTATAAAGTGAACTTCGACGAACCCAAAAAACCAATTTTTAGATTTGACAAAGCAGCTTTTGCAACGAATCTGCAGAAAGATTGCATCTTAAATCAGTTAGAAAAAAGTTTAAAAAATAATTTTATATACCTATAAATTGAATAAATTAATTTTTATTTATTTAAATATCGCTCATAAAAGTTTTTTTTGGAAAAAATTAATGCTGTAAACTATCGATAGGGATAGGGATTATCGAGAATGTAGAAATATGTGCTATTGGAATATGCAGGTGGCTGCTGTTTATACGTCAATTATGATCAGTCTGTGGTCTGTAGTCATTGCCTTAGTATGGGTCGTAAGCGTAGTTTTGTTTCTCGGGGCTTTTTTCTTTACCACGCGGAAAAAACGAGTCAAAATGTAAAATTTGTGCAAAAACGTTTTCGGGAAACTACAATTGTAACCTTGAACGTCACCTTAAGTCCCAGCACAATGAAATTTATAAGTCTGAGATGGCCCAGCAAGAAGCAGATCCGATTCCGGACAGGAAAATAAAGTTTTCTTCGACTATGACCCAAAGTGCAGTCAAGGAAGCATGTGTTGAGCTAGTTACGGCCGAAAAAATGCCATTTGCTGTTCTGGACTCCAAAGCATTTAAAACGTTGACTGAGCAAACTTTTTCCGGACTGAATATGCCTGCCGTAACTTCCAGAAATGTTATGGATGTGGTTGCAGAGAAATATGAAAAAATTAAGGAAAAACTCACAAGCACAATTAAATAAATAAATCTTTGATTCGTAATGATTATTGTTTTTCTTAAAATTAGTTCTTATATTCTAGGCCTTCCTCTTGTAGGTGAGAGGTCTAATACTTTGAATTTGGAGTTGTCATCTAAGGAAGTTTTATAAAACATCTTATATGGGGCATTCTTTAGAAATCTGATCCATTGTATTTTTAGCCAAGCCAAAGCTTCTCCATTGATGTTTTTCTTTATATTATTCGTTGATTCTTTGAGTTGTCTTGTAGAAATAAAATCTTATTGATCCATTTGTACTACCGAAAATAGGTTTCTAATCTTACACGATTTTATTAAATTATAATAATGCTCAGGGATGTATAAAAAATTCGATTTTTCTATCAAACCAAAATCGCGATCATTTGGCAAAAAAGGATGGCCGGATACCATAAATCTATGATCAATTGTTTAAACATTATTATCAGATGACTGAACAATTTTTAACCATAATAAAGCTATGTTAATGTAATGATTAATTGACTTATACCACTATCAAAACGATCAATATCTGTATTTCAGTAAACAACTAAAAAAGAAACACATTTCATAGAGTTAATTTGCATGGCATAATGCTAATCTCTTCAGATTTTGGTATTTAATTAAGATTCAATAAGTAATAACTGATAAAATATATTTTTAAAGTATTTGACTTAAAAAAATCTAAAAAAATCTTTTTTGGGTTCGTCGAAGTTCACTTTATAATGCTGCGTAAAAATTTTTCCAAATAAACCTCTGAGAAAGAAGATATCGCACTTTGAGCGATATTTTGAGCGAAAAAATAACGCTCAAAAAATAATCATTATTTTTTGATCGATATTTTTTTCGCTCAGAATAATAATAATTATTCTTTGAGCGATTGAAAAAAACTCAACAAGTAATTATTAAAATGGAGTAAAATTTATAAAAATCAAGAAGTAAAAAATCATTGCGGATATAGAAAGAGCATACAAATAGTAGCCGATTGGTATAATTTGTTTGTTTATACGGCTTTTCCAAGTGGATGATTTTTTTGTTTGAAAATTACATCGATAATCATTATTTACGGTCCCTGATTATGTTAGCTTAGTGCAGTGACCCACGGGGGTTGAAATATGGCCGCTCTATGGGGCCACACAAGCAATTAAAATTACAAGTGTTTTCCATTACACCCTCTTGAAAGGGATTCATCTTACATTATTATTCGTGGCAAGATCCTATTTTAATGGCTAAAGATCGGTTATCTGAGACCATGCCCATAGAACATGTTTACCCCAAAAACATAGAACTCGGAAAAGAACAATTTTATCTAGTTTTTGAGGTTAGGTCGCAACCCTGACATTCTTGAGTTTTTTAGACCTCGGATTCGGATTCAGTTACCCCGAAAACATATAATAACATGGTCTGACCCCCGGACTCGAATATAATTTTGTATGAGGTTTTTTGAGGTTATGTCAGAACCCTGACGTGCTAGGGTTTTTTGGACCTCGGATTCGGATTTAGCGACCCCGAAAACATATAGTAAACATGGTCTGACCTCCAGACCCCGACAACATCTTTTTTTTTTTGGGTGGCTGTGTAATTTAAACGCCTGGCAATGGCCCACCAAAAGTTATGGCTTGTAGTCTTTGTCTTATAGTACATTTTCTTATAAAATATATAGTTAATATTATAATTGTGGATTTGGTGACCTGTATGTTGTAACTGGTGTGGTTGGCCGGCTCAAGGTCGATGTATTTATAGTGCCTTTTTTGTTGTATAATAAAAAACACTTTTTATCTCCTCCTTTCTCCGATATATTTCAAACCCCTTCGGGGTCCGTCTTCAGGGCTGTACAAATGGTAAACAATACACAAGCATTTAACAATTAATTATTTCTATTACACTTTTGAACAAACATTTTAAAAACCTACATGGATAACACAGCGTCTGATCTTGACACTGCGGAGTTGTAAACTAATTTCTAATTTTCGTTTGGTCAAGTAGGTGTCTGTAAATATGTGCGACTTTGTCCGTGTCTGTTTTGAAGTTTAGTCTAGTATGTGTGGGAGTATTGTTTATGTGAAGCATTTCAAGAGTAAAGCGTTTGTTGTAGTGATTTTCTTGTTGTAAGATGCTGACCGACGCGAAGTCTGGTGAGTGTCTAGTGTCCACACAATGGGCAGCAAGGGCTGTTTTTTGGATAGAGGTATCGCCTCTACGTTTGATGTCAGATTTATGTCCTGCTAGCCTCGTCTTTAACTTTGATTTTGTTGTGCCAACATACACTTTATTGCACCTTTCTTCGCCATCCCCAGCACATGGAATCTTATATATAACATTATTTTTGTCAAGTATTTGTGTTTTGGATTTTGTGTTGCTAAAAAATTGTTTGTTGGTAAATGCTGGTCTATGGGCTATAGTAATTAATTCTTTGTTGTAAAACGTTGCGCGACTGAGCCGTTCTGAAAACTTTGGTATATATATCACAGATTTGTAAATGGTTTCAGTCTTTTCTATTTGTTGTATGTTCTGACTTTTGTAATTTTTGATCATTGAATTTATCTTTGATCGAGGGAAATCATTTTTCTTTAGTATCCAATAGATTTTTCGTTTATTGCCCATGTGAAACATTTCATCACTTGTATCCAACACTCTTCTGATAAAATTTTTGGCTGTGTTTGTTATCATGTTCTTGGGGTGTTTCGAGTGGAAATTTATCAATCTGCCAGAGGCCATAGGTTTTTGGTACCAATTCAGTTTTAGTGTGTCGTCTACCCGGTGAACTATTGCATCTAAAAATGGTAATTTTTGTTCGTTTTCTGTTTCATATGTGAATTTAATGTCTTTATGGAAGGAATTTAATGTTTGTAAGACTCCGTCGACATCTTTTTCTTTCACTACTGCAAATAAGTCGTCAACATACTTCGTCATTAATCTAGTTTTGTCGACCGTCTTTAAAATTTCTTCCATTACGATGTCCGCAATAATGGGAGAGGCCGGGGATCCCATTGGAAGTCCTTTTAGCTGTATGTAAGTCTTGTCTTCGTATGTAAAGTATCTGTTTTCGGTTGTTACAAACCGTAGCATTTCCAAGAAAAGTTTTTTCGGAATGGTGGTGTGTTCTTCTAACTCTGGCCATCTTTTCTGGATGATTTCCAGCGCTAATTCTGTGGGGACACTTGGGAACAGGGACACTACATGAAACGATACAAGTTTTTCATCTTCATAAATATGCGTGTCATTGACCCTTTCTTTAAATTGTATTGCACTTTTTACATTGAACATGGAATTGTTAGTTAAGTTTTTTAAAATGTTGGACAAGTATCTACATTAATTGTACGACTGAGAGTTTATCATTGAGCAAATTGGTCGTAACGGTGTGTTTTCTTTGTGAATTTTGGGTAGGCCGTATATTCTAGGGGCTATGGCTGTATGAATTGTTAATTTAAATTTTTCCCTCTGTGTAATAATGCCTAACTTAAGTAGTTTTTCCACAAAACTGTTGTTCTTCGTTTGTAGTCTCAGTGTGGGATCCTGCCTTAGTTTTCTGTATGTTTCTGGTTCGTCGAGTATTTTTGACATTTTCTCTTTATAATCTTCTTCAGTAATAGCCACGGTAACATTTCCTTTGTCAGAATTTAAAATAAGAATATCTCTGTTTTTGTTTAAAAATTCCTTTGTTTGTCCAACTGTCTCTGTTGTGTATCGATCTATTGCGCTTTCTTGTCTCTTTGAAATGCTCTCTTTAATTAAGAGAGAAAGTTGTGTTCTTGCTGCCTCTTGCTTCTCATTGCACCTAATTGTTTGGACAAGTTCCTCGCCATCCGCAATGCAGTTGAAGAGCGGAAAGTTTGTTGTTGGTGTTGGGATTGCGAATTTCGGTCCTCTCGCTAGCAGCGGTCTAACGATTGTCGGAAACTCTGTTGTTGTTATGTTCACGAACCAATCTTTGTTGTTATCTTCTCTTTCCTTCGCTTGTGTCTGTTCTCTTCTGAGTTTTTCGTGTTTGTCTAACTGTTGTTGTTTTAGTTTCTTGACTGTTGCTTCTGTAAGGGTTTTCTCACGCTCAAAAAATGCCGTCGCGTCTTGTCTGTCCATCAGCCTGCATAGCTTTTTTGTTGTATTATTTAACTGTTTTGATTCTTTCTTTATGTTACGGTGTTTTAATGTTATAAGAACGTTGAGTAATTTGGAATGATATAAATCAGTATGTCTTTTGATTTCTTTCTGTAACCCTAAAGGAATATTATTTTCTTGTTTAAAAATAGTATTTTGTCTGGTCGAGTTTTGGATAAACTTGGGTACTATCTTAGATTTTCTACACTTTAACAAAAACTTAACGTTACCCCAAAGCCTTGTCATTCTGCTTGTTGTGGCTTTGTACTTTTTTATAGTTGCTTGTGTGTTGTAGTTGTACTTCTTCTTGATGTCTGCGTAAACCATCCTGCTTGGTGTTTACACTTTCGGTGTGCCTTCCGTTTGGTAATAATTGTGGATTTGGTGACCTGTATGTTGTAACTGGTGTGGTTGGCCGGCTCAAGGTCGATGTATTTATAGTGCCTTTTTTGTTGTATAATAAAAAACACTTTTTATCTCCTCCTTTCTCCGATATATTTCAAACCCCTTCGGGGTCCGTCTTCAGGGCTGTACAAATGGTAAACAATACACAAGCATTTTACAATTAATTATTTCTATTACACTTTTGAACAAACATTTTAAAAACCTACATGGATAACACAGCGTCTGATCTTGACACTGCGGAGTTGTAAACTAATTTCTAATTTTCGTTTGGTCAAGTAGGTGTCTGTAAATATGTGCGACTTTGTCCGTGTCTGTTTTGAAGTTTAGTCTAGTATGTGTGGGAGTATTGTTTATGTGAAGCATTTCAAGAGTAAAGCGTTTGTTGTAGTGATTTTCTTAACGTAGAGGCGATACCTCTATCCAAAAAACAGCCCTTGCTGCCCATTGTGTGGACACTAGACACTCACCAGACTTCGCGTCGGTCAGCATCTTACAACAAGAAAATCACTACAACAAACGCTTTACTCTTGAAATGCTTCACATAAACAATACTCCCACACACTCTCTTTTCAAGCTCTATCCAATACGATTGTGAATCTAATATATTTTTGTAAACACAATTCGAAACTCTATTCGGTTTAAGTGGCTGGACCTCACATGAGTTGTCATTCGCAGAATTCCATGGCCAACTTCCTTTGCATATTCTATTATTTAGTTGCCATTTCTGACACTGATTTAAAGTTGATTCGGTCATAATATGATATGAGTTGATCTCAAAATTATAAATTAAATATTCCAAAATATGCACCATTACCATGTGATCTTTACTTTTAACTGGCAAAGGAATAATTCGAAATAATTTAGATGGATGCCTACTAAACAGTGGCATTTTAGCATTTATTATTAATTTATTTTCAATAAACCAACCTTTAGCGGTCAGACAGGCGCGGACCCGGGGGGGCGTTAATTTCCCTAATTTCCACTTTGTTTACCTAATTAGATTGACTAGATTGCATTGATCTTCAAAGCTGTAAAGTTTTCCGCAAACAATTCTCATTTTTTGTACGAGCGCATTTCCATTTGTAATCATTTGAAAATAAGCCTCTATATTATAATATATTACTAAATTCCAAGACGCGCTTACATTAAACGTTTTTTCTGCTGATGCTGCACTTGATACTTGACAAAACAACGAAAGCATAAGCATTACCATTATGGTGCCTAGTTTCGAGAAGCTTGGTGAAACTCTTTTGTTACAACTTTTGTCAGTATCAGCTTGTTGCACACCAATCAATGGACAAATTTTTGTTATTGGTCTTGTAAATGAGGCTTCTTGTGTTTTAACTTTAACAACTCTTACTTTATCGTCCCTACCTTTGTGGACTTCCTCTTTTTTTCCCATCGGCCATCTAGCTGGGTGACAATTTTCGTTTTTTAAGAGAGCACTACTTGCCCTTTTTCTAAGTTTGGAGTTCCTTTTTTCCATTTATACCCCTGCTGCAAATTATACAAGTAGTCGTCTTTCCACTTGACCCAAAAGTCTCTTTGCACTTTCTTTATAAGCTTCCATCTATCTATACTACTTAATTTCTCGTCGTCTTCTATTGACTCCGTAACATCTAGGGTTGGCCTACCTATTACAAAATGACCGGGAGTCAGGACTTCATTATCATCAAAATCTTCCCCTGTAATGTATAAGGGCCTTGAATTGAGAACCGCTTCAATTTGACAAAGCAAAGTTGACATTTCTTCGTAAGTCAAAATATTATCTCCAATCACTCTTTTTAAGTGATATTTTACGGACTTAACCCCTGCTTCCCAAATACCTCCGAAGTGAGGTCCTGCCGGCAGGATAAAATGCCAATGAATTTTCTCTCTTTCTGAAGCGATTTTAGAATTATGTTGTATTGCTTTCAGAAGTTCCTCATCTAATTTTCGAGACGCACCTACAAAATTAGTGCCATTATCCGAATATATATTGGCACATTTTCCCCTTCTTGACATAAAGCTCTCTAAAATGCTGCTAAGAAAGCATCGGATGTTAAATCACTGACTACTTCTAAGTGAATTGCCTTTGTTGCCATTCAAACAAATACCGAGATAAAACCTTTTAATTTTTTTGTCCTCGATTTTTGAACACCTTATGTAATATGGACCTGCATAGTCTCTTCCAGTGTTTATGAAGGGATACGATACATTTACCCTGTACTCGGGAAGGTTACCCATTATTTGTTTACCTGTGCATTGCCGATATCTCGCACAGATGACACATTCTCTTAGAATTTTCTTTAGAGAATCTCTAAGCCTGAATATCCAGTAGTTCCTTTGGATATGATTTCTCATTAGGTTAATTTCACCATGCAATGTCTCTTTATGTGCGCTTTTAATCAACAATTCAGATATGTGGCATTTATCTAATATGATCGGGCGCTTGACATCAAACCGCATATTTGAATTCTGTAGTCTACCACCTGCTCTAAGAATTCCATTATTATCTAAAAATGGATTTAACCCTAATAATTTACTCTTTGACTCTATTTCTTTACCGCTTTGTAAACTAGAAATTTCGACCATAAATTGACGTTCCTGTTGTTTTTTAATAATTAATATTCTAGCTGTTTTTAATTCATTTACTGTCAAAAAATTGTAATATAAAGCTTTTTTAACTTTCATCCCAATGAATTTTAGAACATAAGCTACAATACGTTCTAGTTTTTGAAAGCTTGAATATTTATCTAGTAATTTGGATATACTATTTTCTGTGTGCGTGTATTTACTATTATGTCGTCATCTATCTGTAGCTTGGGCCAATTTTCTTTAGGTTCTAAAAGCCATTTTGGACCATTCCACCAAATTAAGCAGTCTTTTAATTTGGCAGGACAAATGCGTCTGGAGGCAATGTCTGCCGGGTTATCCTCAGACCTTACATGACTCCATTCTGTGCTTATTAATTTCTTAATATCGTCAGTTCTACGTCTAATAAATTTATCTTTACAGTTCCCATTTTTAATCCACGCTAAGGTGATGGTAGAATCACTCCAAGCAAAACATTCCTTTATGTTAGGAATAGATTCTTTTGTTCTAAGCATTAATTTACTTAGTAGATGGGCCGCGCAAAGCTCTGGTTTTGGAATCGATTTTCTGTTTTTCTTGGGGTTTACTTTATTCTTACTAGCTATTAAGGTGACTGAGTTTCCTACTTTTGCAAAAACGACTTCAGCATACGCTTTTTCGGATGCATCGGCGAAACCGTGAAGTTGCATTGGTAAATTTAATTGTGTCATAATCCACCTTGGAATTCTTATGCTTTCCAAAGTTTTTAAATTTTCCGAGTAAAGTTTCCACTCGTTAACGTCATTAATAGATATATCTTGATCCCAATCTTTTTCCTCTAACCAAAGCTTTTGCATAAATAATTTCCCGACTATAGTAACTGGAGATAACCACCCCAACGGATCATATATTCTTGCTAGCGTCGATTGTACTACTCTTTTATTTATCTTTTTATTGTTTTCGAATTTCACAGAAAAATTAAATTCGTCTTTGACAGGTTCCCATTGAAGGCCCAAAGTTTTAATAGACTCATTTTCCTCAATACTTAATATTTTATTTTCACCAGCATCTTCCACGGTATTGATTATTTCTTTACTATTTGAAATCCATTTCTTTAAATTCATTCCCACTTTTTATAATTCCAATGATACCTGGACTAACGATTAGCTTAGATTTTTTAACGCTGTCTGATCCAGTCATTAAATCGGCCATGTAAAAATCGTTTTTAATAATTTCTTTAATCAATGGATCTTGACAATTGTCTCCTATATCAGCTAGCACTCTAGTTGCTAAGTATGACGCTGATGCAGTACCGTAGGTGACTGTTGTTAATTTATAATCTTTTATTTTCCTTTCAGGGGAATTTCTCCACAACACATCCAAAAATTGTTGGTCGTTTTCAGTAACAATTATTTGTCGGTACATTTTTTCAATGTCCGCTGAAACAACATATTGCCATTTTCGCCATTTTAAAATAATATCGAAAATGTCTTTTTGGACTCGAGGTCCAATCCACATTATGTCATTAGTTGTTTTTGCTGATGCATCAAACACAACTCGTAATTTAGTAGTCAGACTTGAATCTCTAATTACGGCCTGATGTGGCAGATAATATTTACCTTTTGTTTTTGACTCAACAATATGCCCTAAGCTCATGTACTCTTCCATAAATTTACAATATTGGTCTTTCAAGTCTTTATTGTAATTTAGCTTTTTCTCCAAATTGAGAAATCGTGCCATGGCTTGATTTCTAGAATCCCCCAGATCCTGATCCCCTTTAAAAGGAATGGAAAACACATAACGACCATTAGATTCTTTTTGCGTGGTTTTTCTAAAATTTTCTTCACAAATTTCTGCTTCTAAGTCCTCCTTACTTCTTTCCTCCAATTCCCAAAATCTTTCTAAATCTTGGCACTCGATGGTGGTTGCAACTATTGTGTTGCTTCCCTTGGATTTAGTGCACCCAGACACAATCCAACCAAAATTTTTTTTTTTGCCCCAGATGCCCATTCATTTTTTTAATTCCACCCTTAAGAATGTGAGTGCATAAATCAGCTCCTATGATCAAGTCCACTCGTCCAGGCTTGTCAAACTCGGGATCAGCTAATGGGTAGTTTTGCCAATTGGCTTTGTTAAAGTCTATTGATCTTACTGGGAGCGCCTTCATTAATTTTTGAAGAATAATTGCTTTCACTTTTAAAATTTTTCCACTTACGGGCTTAATATTTAAGGATACCTTATGCTTTGATATGCATTTTTTAATCATGGAAACTCCACTGATTTCTGTATGGCTTTTAATTTTAGGTAGCCGAAGTATTGTGAGGAGTTGAATAACTCCTCACAAATAAGAGTGAATGATCACGCAAGGAGATGCCTGCCAGTTGCCAGATACGCGGCGAATTCGCCCGTAGTAACGGCAATGCAAGGAGAGAGAGTGAAGAGCGAGAGGGAAATATAAGAGAGAGACGAAAGATCAGAGAGAGTCAGCGTGCTGTGGTGCCGTGCGCAGAGGGCGAAAGGTTGAACGGTGATCGTGGACCTTGGACCCAAGAAAAGGAGACGCCGAGGACCAACGGTGTAAGGTCAGCCTATATAAGGAGGCCGAACGCCAGAAGCGGGACTCAGTAGGTGCACGCGCGCCGAAGCGTAAGAAAGTTTACTAGGAGCAGCAGCAAGCCAGACGCCCAGGATCGGCCAGCAGGACACACAGGATCTGCTGGGACACACAGGATCTACCAGCAGGACATACAGGATCGGCTAGAACACACAGGATCTGCCGGCAGGACACACAGGATCTGCAAGGAAACACAGGATCTGCCAGCAGGACACACAGGATCTGCGGAGACGCAAGGGGTGAGGATCGCGGTTTAAGCCTATCGGAACTAGACCCAGGCGTACGCCTGGCGCGTTCGGTAGGGCCTGAACAGGCGTGGCAAAGGGCTCAAGAACCAGGTTCCTTACGACTACGCCTATTTCGACAAGACCCTGGCGTATGCCCGGCGCGTCCAATAGAGTGTAAATAAGCGAATCCTGGCGCGAGCGGGGCATACCAGGTGCCTTGCAACTGCGTCTAATCCGACTAGACCCCGGCGTATGCCTGGCGCGTCGAATGGATCGTAGACAAGCGTATCCTGGCATCAACCGTGGTCTAGAACCAGGTACCTCACACAACGCATATTGCGACTAGACCCTGGCGTATGCCTGGCGCGTCGGATAGTGCAGAAGTGATCGTATCCTGGCGCGGCCATCCTAGATAACGGCCACGGATCAGGTCCAGATTCCTCACTGCGTAAAGACCATGCGAGCCAGTCCATCGAACACAGCCAAGACCAGCAGCCAGCCCTACCAGGACATCGAGCGCAGCCAGGATCAACAGGACAGGACTTCGAGCACAGACAGGACCCACAGCCAGAAGCAGCGTGATCAACGAGCAAGCGAGCACCAGCGAAAATCTAGATACACAATTTATAAGAAAAGAGTCATGGAATAAATACCCTTTAACCAGAATTCTGTGCGTTATCACTAATTGGTTGGGCAATCACGTTTATATAAATTTGGTGGGACGAACACACAAACTCTACTGAGCTAGCCGCACAAATAAGTAGCGAGCAGAAAGTAAAAATAACAGTTCGTTACAGTATCTGTGCAGCTTACTCCGATATTATTGTACTTTGAGAGCCATTGTCAATCAAGGCTCTTATATTGCTCATACTCTCCACTTACTGATTTTGCTTTAATCAAAGCTGTGGCTAGCAAGGCTTGTTCTGTTGTTCTACACGTATTCACTCTTTTCCTATTTGGGTTAGGAATATGTAACAACGATATTTATTAGTGCAAACTGCGCACGTAAACTCACTGGTGCACCTTGTGTTGCTCGAATGCTTAAAACATTTTCCGCAAATGCGCATCTTCTTTACCCAATCATTTCTTTCTATTGGGTTCATATTTTTAAATTTGTAACACTGGTATAAGCCGTGCCCTGGTAATTTACAACAGTAACAATTTTCTTTGTTATTACTGTTTAAATTATTATAAGATACCTTTTTAACAGGTTTTTCTTCCTTGAAAAATGAAGATATCGAATTGAGCCTTTGCTCTGAGAACTCCATGACGTCAGAAAGTGCCTGAATTTCTTTTGTCTTTTTAACATGACTCTCATATAAATTTAGAGAATCTTTGTTTAATTTTCGGAGTATTATGTGGGCGAAAATTTTATCCACATCCACATCTTCGGACAGTTGTGCCTTGGCTTTAATAATATAAAATGACTCATTAATAGTGTCAATAAATGTTTTTATTTGCTTGTTGGATTCCAAATTTAAATTAGGCAAATCCATCAAGCGATTAATATGGTCGGAAAAAATTTTCTTTTGTTTTCATAGCGCTTGGTTAAGAAATCCGAAGTCGCTTGATAATTTTCTCCTGAACCCAACAGTAAATGAGTAAACACGTTTTTGGCTTCTCCTTTTAATGCTGATTTCAGGTAATTAAATTTTAGAGATGGACTAAGATCCTCTCTTAAATTAATAAGTTCTGTAAATAACTTATTAAACAGATCCCATTCTTTGGAATCTCCAAAAAACGTGGGTATCTGAATTTTTGGCAGGGTTGGTAACTCCTCTGCCTTGACCACCACAGATTCTTCAGCAGGGTTATCATTCCTGTCGAGACTTTCCTCTATGGTCGCCTTTATATTTTGAACATCAAATTCTAATTCAAGAATTGTGTCCTCAAAATCTGTATTCTCAAAACCATCTCTAACCTGGCCAATTAAACTGGAAACCTTGTTCCACAAAAAATCAATTTTATTTTTTCTTATCTTAAGGAAAGATTTACCCTTCTCCATTTGCTGAGAAGTTTCCTCAAAATATTTTCTTAAATGCCCCACATGCCTTAAAAACTCTGCCTGCCCTTGAGCACGGCTCTGGCTCTTGAGATACTACTGGTTTGGATTTTGGTACTGTTCCACTTGCACCTTCAGTATCTTTTCCAAATTTTAAAGTAATTTTCGTAAAAACCATCATCATCGTATCATAGTTTTTGTTTTTAAAATACTCATGATCGACGACACCAATCTTTAATAAAAGACTGTTATTCGAAATAAACAATTGTCGAAGCTCTTCACATCTTAAGTACTCATCATGAGATAATTTCCCTTTGGCTTCAAATACCCTAACTTCTTTCACTATCTCGGACTGCTTCTTTAGGAGCTCAATTGATTTGTCGGACAACATTTGTATGATTTTATATATATATTTTTTTGATTTAATTTGTAGTAAAATATAAAGTATAAACTAATTTAATATTTCTAACTTATCTGGAGTCTCTTTCGAAGCTGAAGATTGTGGCGCTGAATATGATGATGTAGCTGATGTTAACGATGTTGACGGCGTTGATGATGTTGATGATGTAGACGATGGTCTTCTTTAAGCCTGCAGTTCCTTTAGTTTTTAGCGGCGTTGTTTCTGGCATTTCCTTCGGGCTAAAGATGATTGGTTTTTTTTTCACGTTTTTTTAAGTTAAAGATGATTTGTTTTTGTTTCAGGTAATGATGTTTTCCTTTATTTGGCACGTTATTATTTTTTTTTAAAGCGATTCCTGGTGATCTCCTTTCCCAAAGTTCATCCAAGTCTATAGGCACTTTTTTCTTATTATTTTCTGGACGGTTTTTAATAAAGGCCTTTTGTACACGTCCAATTGAATTTTTCTTGCTCATATATTCGTTTGTATATATATTTTTAATTGAGCTCACTGCACGTAAATATTGTTGTATATTTTTTAATTACTTTTGCACATTTATATTTTCACACAAACACGTGTGATTTGAATTTTTTAATTTTTTAGCATTTTTTTTTTTTTTTAATTTTATATGCACTTAACTTTTTTCGATGTTATGGCCTCGAAAAAACGCCGTTTCAACTTTTCACTTTTTAATGCCTAAAAGCATTTATGTTGTTGATATATTTACTTATATATATATTTTTTTTTTTAACATAAAAGACTCTTTTGTTGTGTTTTTGTTTATAATATGAGTCAATTATTTTTAGCAACCAGATCGAAAACAGTCTTAAAGGTGCTGAATTTACTTCGAGCAACCAGAACAGATAGCTTCTTTAAGGCGCTGGTTTATCTCTTAAGCTTCTTACCTACAAGGGGAAAACTTAGAGAACGGTTCGAAGACCAAAATGTTAGATGTCAATCCAAAAGAAACACATCTACATTCGTTGAGTTCTGAATTAAAACTGATTTTATTTTCTTAAGTGTTAGATTATGTTAGCTTAGTCTGTAGCCGTGGATCACTGCAGTGACCCACGGGAAATGAAATGTGGCCGCTCTGTGGGGCCACACAAGCAATTAAAATTACAAGTGTTTTTTTTTTTTTTTTTTTTTTTTTTTTTTTACGCGCGTAGTCCCACGGCCCACTTACCCGCCCAACCGACCGGGGGGCGCAGCCGTGTATCGTACGGCACGATTCGCGAGAAGATAGACGCGAGAAATGAAAGTATAGGCAAAGTCCGAGGAAAATAGTAGGATCTAATTTTGTGATAACGAAGTTAGTATAAGTCGTTTTAAGAGCGGCAGAGAGTCAGAATTTGAGATTATAGGATAAAGTCTATTATAGTCAGAACATAATACTCTGAAAGGCTCATGCAAGTCATAGTTAGATCTACAATGGTTTAATATTAAGGGTATATAATTTCTAGTTAATCTACTTGGCACAGAAAAGTTAAGCCGACCAACCAAGTCGGCACTGTCAATATCACCACGAATAAGATTATAAATAAAAATAGTACCAAGCATCGTTCTACGGTTAGCTAGGGAGGGTAAATTAATTAAAAGTAATCTGCTAGAATAAGAAGGTAAGTTAAGGTTTGCATCCCAGTTGAGGCGCCGTAAAGCAAAAATTAAAAAGTTTTTTTGAACAGATTCAATGCGATCTATATGTACTCCGTATTGGGGACTCCAGACGGGAGACCCATACTCTAGAATCGGACGGACTAGCGAAGTAAATAAGGTCTTAGTGACGTAGGGATCGTCAAATTCCTTCGACCATCTTTTAATAAAACCAAGCACTCCTCTGGCTTTATTAACCATGGACGAAATGTGATCAGTAAACTTAAGTTTTGGGTCCAAAAGAACGCCAAGATCGTCAACCATAGTTATTCTATCCAAAGATTTCCCACTTAGTGAGTAAGTTGCAAGTTTTGGATTGACTCGGCAAAAAGTCATCAACTTGCACTTAGACCCGTTTAAATTTAGTAAATTATCACGGCACCAGTTTTGAAAATTGTTTAGATCGGATTGTAAGTCAGAATGGCTGGAAATATCCTTGTACTGCAGGCATAACTTAACATCATCTGCGTACATAAGTACGCGAGAATGATTTATAATTAATGGAAGGTCATTAATAAATAAAGTAAAAAGAAGCGGACCAAGGTGACTACCTTGTGGGACGCCGGAAGTAACTCGGAGAAGACCAGAAAGGGAATTTTTAAAAAGGACTCTTTGTGTCCTGCCATTCAGATAACTTAAAATCCATCTAAGAAGATCAATTGGAAACCCTAACAAGTCAAGTTTCCGAACTAAAAGTGAGTGATTTACAGAGTCAAATGCTTTACTAAAGTCAGTGTAAATGACATCTGTTTGAAAGCTACTTTTAAAGCCCTTTATCACGAATGAGGTGAGCTCCAAAAGGTTAGTAGTTGTTGATCTTCTTTTCATAAATCCGTGTTGACACGGAGATATAACTGACCTACAAAGGTGCTGCAAATGAGGAGTAATGATATTTTCGAAAAGTTTGGGAATAGCCGACAACTTAGAGATACCTCTATAATTGCTGGCATCCAATTTGTTACCTTTTTGTGGAGAGGAATAACAAATGACTCCTTCCAAATAAGGGGAAATTGGGAGGTTTCTAAAGATAAGGTGAACAATTTGAGAAGGGGTTTGCACAGGGCTTCCGCGCAATTCCTAAGCACGCAGCCAGGAATTCCGTCGGGACCTGGAGAGTAAACAGGCTTAACACGTTGAAGATCCAAAAATAAAGAGCTTTCGTTTATAGTAGGACTGAATATAAGGTTTGACGTGGACATGGTGTAAGAATAAGGCTCTATTGGATGTGCTGAATTAGTATAAGTCGTTTGAAAAAACTGGGCATAAAGATCGGCTATTGCCTGATCTGTGGTAGCCGTCATGTTTTCAAAATAAAGCGAGGAAGGATAAGAAGTAGATTTACGCTTGGTGTTAACAAAGTTATAAAACTGTTTCGGGTCCTGCGAGAACTGGACCTTACAACGATTTAAATAATTTTTATAGCACTGCGCGTTAAGCACGGTAAATTTTGACCGAGCACTTAGATATTTTGAAAAAACAGATTGAGAACCGGAGTCTTTATATTTCCTGTAAAGTCTGGACTTAACATTTCTTAGGTGTGACAACTCTTTACTAAACCAAGGTGGTTTACTGGAGATTGACGGATAGTACATCGGAACACAAGATTTAAAAAATGATTTAATTGCAGTATAAAAAATTTTTATGGCATCAGCCATGTTATTGCATGAGTAGAGATCGGACCAATTGAAGCCAGATATAAAGTTATTAAGCCTAGAAAAGTCTGCCTTACGAAAACAATGTATTCGTTTAGTTGACTTTTCTGATTTTTCTTCTATCACGATACCCGTGTCGACTGTCACATCGAAAGTAGGATGATATGGATCTTCAGGTTGCGTAAGTGGTGGTACCCTGGATAGAAACACGGCTTCAGGATTCGAGACAAAGCACAAATCCAGTAAGCGGTCTAGTGAGTTTCGAACATGGTTTACTTGACTCAAAGATATGTCAAGCAAGCCGTCAATAAAGTCATGTTGTGCAATAGGTAGTAAGACATTTGATTTTTCATCTGTGGACCACGTAGCTCCAGGTATGTTGAAATCACCTAGAACTAATAACTGATCCCTATCGGACAGCCTATTTGAAACGGACTGTATCGCAGAAAGATGATTTAAGTATTCTTGGAGTTCAAAAGACGGCGGAACATAGGAGCAAGTGATATATATAAACTTTCCCGGAAGGGTCAGCTTTGTACAAATAAATTCAATATTATTAAATTCCTCAACACATACCTCTTCCGACGTGAGGTTGGAGTCCACGGCAATTAAAACTCCACCTCCCCGTTTGGAAGGACGGTCAAGCCTATATATTGTGTACTTACCGGGAAAAACTTCGGAGCTAAGAATCTCCGGCTTTAACCAGGTTTCTGTAAACACAATAACATGGGATGCAAATGAAAAGCTATCAGAATACAATTTAGTTAGCTTGCTACGCAAGCCTCTTGCATTTTGATAGGAAAGAAGGAGGTTTTTAGTTAGTTTTTTGAAGAAGAAGTAGAAGAGGAAGATGGCACAATGGTCTGGCCACGACTGGGAAGTCTTATTCCCGTGGGCCCTTTCTTTTTTTTCTTAGCTTCGAACTCCTTTACCACCAAATTGTCCGGCCAGAATTTGGCAGAGCATATGGTAGCAAAGAGCTCGGGTGGGACAGTGATCTTGAAAGATGAAATATCCCTAGCATAAGAGAAGTTGAATTTTTTCCACCTTAACGTTTTCGGCTTTTGTTTTGTCTTGTATATAAGACACTACATCAGTAGATGTTTGATCAGGGGAAAGCCGAGAAACAAATAATTGTTTCTTTGGTGGAACCACAGAAAGAGCTTTAGGTGGTGCAGGTTGTGCGTCTGCAGAACCACCTATGCCCGGTAGTCCGGACTCAATGTTCCCTTGTGGCGGTGTGTTAACTAGGGTT
This sequence comes from Drosophila oshimai, assembly GCA_018150695.1. Lineage (NCBI taxonomy): Eukaryota > Metazoa > Arthropoda > Insecta > Diptera > Drosophilidae > Drosophila > Drosophila oshimai. The sequence continues at coordinate 654,619 of JAECWM010000264.1, forward strand.
GGTGGATTCACCAACTGTGAAACCACTACGGACAAATCGGAATTTTCAGGATCGGCTATTTGCATACACTCCGCTGTGGATTGATCGGGTTCCGAATCTTTTTTTGCAGCCGATCTTAGCAACATTTGAGCGGTTGCTGAGTTCGGCTGCTGATCCACGGAAGTGCTCTGCTGGTCACCTGACGGTGGCTGCGGGGTGTTCCCCTTTGGCCTACCACCAGCGGCTTTTTTGCGCTTTGGAGACTCCTCTAATAGTTTTATACTATTAAATTGAGTGTCCAGAGCTTGGAGCAGATCATCTGCCTTGCGAAAACTATCTCTAGCTCCGGCAAAACAGGTGATCAGCCCCTTCAAGCCGCCTTTAGTTTGGCGCATGAACAATTTCATCTCGTTCGCAACCTCGAGACAGGCGTCACAACAGAACTGCAAATTTTTACCCTTACTAAGGTCATCACTTGTTCGGCCAGTAAAACCAGCGCACTTGGTGTGCACCATTTTTTCACATAGCCAACAAGTCATTTTAGGCTGGTCAGCCTTGATTGCCTTCTGGCATTTTTTATCAACACAGACAAAAAAATATGTGTCCATAATTTTACTTAATCGGACCACTGTACCAAATGAAAATTAAATCGAAACTTGTAAGCCAGCCGCTAAAAGTACCGTAAGAGCACAGATAAATGCCCGCTTAGGAGTTTCGAAATAGAGAGCGAGATAAAGAGCGGGAGAGTTAGCGCAGTGCAATGCAGTTGATGTGCATGCAAAACAACAACAACGATTTGCCCTGCGTGGGACGGATAAAGCACAAAAGAAAGACAAAATAGAAACGCAACAACAAAAACACAAGCGAAACTAAAAGTTTAAATTGATTAATTTATTGTTATGCACAGAATAGAATAGATTCACTCGCGAAGCGAACGGAATATTAAAGTATATTAATTAAAAAGGCGATTTATATGTTTTTATTTATTCCCACCGTTGGGTTTACACGATAAAAAGGTAAAAATCGGAGCGCAGAAAAAAACACGGCCGTTCACTTTGAAAGTACATTACACCCTCTTGAAAGGGATTCATCTTACATTATTATTCGTGGCAAGATCCTATTTTAATGGCTAAATATCGGTTATCTGAGACCATGCCCATAAAACATTTATTTTATTACAGTGGTATTTGACATGGGTCTTTTTTAACGTGTACGTGTAGGATTGCATGTTATGGTTACACTGTTATTTATTGCTAGTGAGTTCTTATTTTTCTAGAAATGCGTGTGTTTAAACAGATTATACTTTAAAAAAAAACAAAATTTAAATTTTATACTATTTTTTAAGATTTAGATAATCTAAACCAAAGTTGAAAAATATTTCCTATTTTTTAGTTTTTTATCTATACAAAAAAACTACTGCAGAGATTCAACCAAATTTAACACAAACTTAACAACAAAAGATCGCAACTAAAAAAAATATATCCTTAAAAAAATATTAAGTGGCTAAATATTTATCAACCTTTAAATATGCCAACTTTCCGTGAGAACTACGTTAAAGTTTATGAAAAACTCGAACGGAAAAAATTTTTTTACCCGTAACTTTGTCGGAACGTATTCTTTGAACAATTTTAGGTAATATTGACGAAGAAACTATTGGTCTAAAATCACGTTTGACCCCCACAATCGCGAATGAAAAATACAGTTTGTTTTGAAAAAAATATCATAGGAGCGAATCCAAACATATTTAAAAAGATATAATCCGAAATATGTTCAGGGGCCTACTAAAATAAGGAGTTTTACATTTAACCATGAATTGGAACGGGAACGGAAATATGATCACCAGGAATTAAATATAGTAGTTCCAACAAATTTACCCCTTTTTATGGTACTCCAATGAAGGCAATCGATGATTAAAATGGTGGATCACCAGGAATTTAATTAAGATGTTCAAACGAGTGTACCCCTTAAAACTTTAATAAATGCAGTCGATGATGAAAATGGTGGTTTATGTTTCCTAGACGGCCCTGGTGGAACTGGTAAGACATTCATCATGTCAGTAGTATATTGATAAAGTAACCCTTTAACAAAAATAGTCGGGAATTTCAAATTTTTCGATTTGTCTACGTTGCCTCCTATGATATTTGTTTAAAAAAAAACAGTATTTTTCTTTCTCGATTGGGAGGGGGGGGGGGGTCAAACGTGATTTTAGACCATTAGTTTTTTCGCCAATATTGCTTTAAATGATTCAAAGAATACGTCCCCCCCCTACGATTATCGAGCAGCCAAATCGACCCACCCCACAGTGGTCGGGCTTGTGTGGGGAGAGCGGCCAAAAATACTTCTAATTGAGGTAGGGACTTGAAACTTGGCACAGAATTTTTTTATATATATCTTAAAATAATATGTAAAAATCAGCCAGATCGGACAACTATATCATATAGCTGCCATATGAACAATCGGTCTGCTTTTCAGTTTTTATACGAAAAAATTTCTGTTTTTCATTTTATTGTAACAGAACTTTGCAAATTTTTGTATATAACCTGGGAAATTTCAATAAATCTAGAAACTATAGATTATAGTTGCCATAAAAACAATCAGTGTAAAACGAGTAAAACTATTTTGCCTTAAAACAAAAATGACAGAAATAGTACATGTATTTAACAAAATCGACCATCAAATAAATCAATTTTTTTAATTTATGTGTTTACCCTTTTATATATACATATATGTGTAGTAACAATTCGACAAACATACATATGAACGTGTAAAAAAAAATTATATTTCTTATAGTTTAAAATTGAGGTTAGGTTACCTTTTCGCATAATTGCAAGCCGCACGGCACCTTACGGCACTTGAATTAAACATTCTTGTATTCTTAAAATGCTTAAGAATATTATACAAAAAGATTTGTTAAGGACAAAGAAAGACTTCACAACTAAAACTCTAACCAAACACAGAAAAGACAAACTAAGAACGCTCATAATTATGTTTTAAAAACAATAATGATTAACACAAAATACAACACATACTACATATACTTTTTGTTGTAAAAAGAAAGTTATTACCTTTAATGAATATATTAACCATTATAATTGCACAAACAATGGTTTTAAATAAGCTAAAAAAATTGTTTACTGAGAGCTTCCCTTGCACGTTGTTAACGCTGCAATACCCAATGAATATCATGCTCTCTCTTTCGATGCTTTTCTTGAAGAGGGCAGATACAGCAAAACAAAAAGATGAATAAATTCAAATAGCTAGACCTATTATAAATAAGAATTGGTACATTTAAAGTCAAAATTTTGACTTTGGTTTTTATATTTTTGGCCTACGGGCCCGACCACTGTGCCTAATGAACAAGTATGCAACAAAATGTTGATTTGGTTGTTTTGTATAGAATTTTGGTTGTTTTGGAGTGAAGCATACTTTAAGGCCTTTTTAAGTTCACAAATTCACCAAAAATCATGTTCGTCTTCCAATTGGGTCTCAACTTTAAAAATTCATAAAAAAAAATTAAGAGAGTCGCACAAAACCCGCGCCCCCGGGCGACTTGACAACTGATCAAATAATTTGTTTTTTATTTTTACTCAAATCGCGAAGGGTACTTTTTTGCAGGTTTGAAGCAAAGTAAAATTTTATAAAAAAAACAGCTAAACTTAAAGATTTTTTAAATTTTTAAAAGATTTGTTTGGAATAATTTCAATATTATTTTTTTTTTGCTACATAAGATACGTGTGAAACTTTTGGTAAGGTTTCGTATTGCTGTAGGCAACGACATTTTGGCTGTAATTTTCAACAAATTTTCCAATGTTTTACGAAGTTTTAACTTAAAAAATATGTCATAAAAAAACGTACAAATCAATTTGATTGAAAAGTTGGCATAAAATAGCTCAAAGTATTCTAAACAAGATCCCATTGTAGTTTTATTAAATTTCTTTAAAAAAAAAAGGTATTTTTGGCCAAAATGTGACATTTCTGGCCCACAGTGCAGCGTTGATCCTTAACGAGATTTTCAAACTTGATCTGGCTGGACAAAATACAAATACTGAATTTACCAATTATGTCCTTTGCTGTGTTCTTGATTTCATAAAATTGCACATATGTATAGCTTTTTACTATAAACAAAGTCCCTTTTAAATATCGTTACTTGAAGAGTAAAAGGAAATACTGTGAACATTGCATATGGGCTAATCCGAGAATTTTGAAACCAGCCCGAAAAACGAAAAAAGCTAAAAAAAAACCTATTTCTATATGGTTTTTTGCCAAATTTTTTTTTCCTAAATCATAGGAACTAAACTTGTCTAGGCAATGGACAACAAAATTTCGTCAACAACAAACGTCGTCACTCTTTGGCCCGTAACAACGCTTATTTTTCTGTGAAGAGTTATACTACAGAAACGAAAGTGCAAGTTTACTGACCGCCGAAAACCAGAGAGCTAGTTCTTGCTCTCCCGCCCTGCTTTTCACTTCTCAAACGCCATGGAGTGAGCAATGCAAAACTCCAACCGAGCTTCTGCCACCTAGTGCAACAACAACAGCTACTACCACGTCAACTTCAACGGTCTCTCTAGCCAACAATGCAATAACGACTTCACTCTCTTCTTCTGCAGCGGGTAAAGCAACAACACAACAAAGTGCAAAAATCGGGTCAAACGGCAACAACAAAGCTACGAAAGAAGAAATGACAATTCCGCAAGCGGGTTCGGCCATGCAGACAGGCATGGATCGCTATATTAATATTTCCAAGCGCAAGCTAACACCCCAAAAAAAATCTGACGGCAATAAGCCCAAAGTAAATCGTACTACCAAAGGCCCTGAAAATCTCGGGCCATTAAATGAAAATAGATATTCCATTCTGGCGGAGCCTGAAACTGAGTCTGAACAGTTACCTCCAAGGAAACTTAAGCCCCCACCTATCTTTATTCGGGAGAAGATCTCGAATGCCCTAGTCAACAAAATAGTTGAGCGAGTCGGAAAAGATACATTTCATGTTATTCCGCTTATGAAAGGGAATACAAGCGAAACCAAACTGCAAACCAAAACTGAAGACGACTTCCGAGCAGTGTCAAAGTACCTAAACGATGCCAAAAAAAACAAGAAAGAACGCTATAGTCGGGTTTCCCGACTATAAAATTTGCGATACTCATTGCCCTCTTTAAAAACAGCTAGCTAGCCCTCTTCAATAATGTGTAGCCTACTTTCATGCGCAATCAGTTAAATCTCTTAAAAAAAAAGTTTTGCCTACTTTTGAGTGCAATAAAAATTTTCAACGCATTTGTATACACAATTTCTTGAAAATGGTCAGATTTTAAAATTTTTTAGATATTTGGGTAGATATTTTCAATACGAACAACATTTGTAAGGGCCACTTTTCTCTAGCACTAAAAATGTGGACACCACAGAGTTTTTTCCGGTTTGTGGGCGTAAAAAGGGGCGTGGTCAGGGTTTGAAACAAACTTGATCTGCGCTTTGCTTATAGAAGTCTGTATGCAAAATTTGGTGGTTCTAGCTCTTATAGTTCCCGAGATCTCGATGTTTGTACGGACAGACGGACAGACGGACGGACAGACAGACATTTGATCGTTTACAGTATTTGCTTACTCTTCGAGTATCGCAAATAATTACTACACGTACCAGCTAAAAAGCTGCAAAGGCTTGCAAGTTGTGCTTAAGGGAATAGAACCCGATGTGACCCCCTCTGAAATTACAGAGGCTTTAAAAGAAAACGGTTTTTGTGCTAAAAATGTCATAAACATTATGAACAAAAACAAGAAGCCGCAACCTTTATTCAAGGTCGAGCTGGAGCCAGACAGCAGAACTTTGAAAAAAAACGCTGTGCACCCGATCTACAAGCTGCAATACCTGCTGCATCGTAGGATCACAGTAGAAGAGCCGCACAAACGGAACTGGCCAGTGCAATGTACAAATTGCCAGGAATACGGACACACCAGGGCTTACTGCACCCTCAGGTCAGTATGTGTGGCTTGTGGAAACTGTCACGGCTCCGAGCCCTGCCCTGCCAACAAGGAAGACTCTCTCACTAAAAAGTGTGTAAATTGCCAAGGAAATCACACAGCAAACTACAGAGGCTGTCCAGTCTACAAGGAGATGAAAATCCGGATGCAACGAGCGACAACGACACGCTCCCAGAACACACGGAACATTTACATGAGATCACAAACGACACCGGAAGTTTTCTTCGCAAAAGCAGCCAGGTCATCATTTGGCCCTTCACTTACCACCAACGGCATTTCTTACGCCAGTGCTCTAAAATCAGGCACAGCTCACATAGAGCCGAAAATTGATAACATCCAGCAGGCCATGGGACAGCCACAAAGTAACATGGAAACTATGATGATCACTTTGCAACAAAATATGATGGAATTTATGTCCTTCATGAAAACCACCATGCAAACCCTTATGCAAAACCAAAACATCTTGTTACAAATGCTTACAGCTCAGCAGCCCAAATAAACTATGCCTAGTCTTCGAATAACTCTGTGGAACGCCAACGGTGTTTCACGGCATAAACCTGAAATAACTCAATTTCTGAACGAAAACCACATCGACGTTATGTTGCTGGCAGAAACGCATCTCACCAGCAAATATAATATTCAAATACGGGGATACACGTTCTACAGCACCGATCATCCAGATGGTAAAGCACATGGTGGAACCAAAGGTTTGCAAAAAATTACTTGCAAGCTACATCGATAAAATTACAGTTGGGCAACTGTAACCTTGCCATTACCGCTGTTTACTGCCCACCCCGTTTTACAGTCTCCGAAGATCAATTCATGGACTTCTACAATTCACTTGGAGAGCGATTCATAGCAGCAGGAGATTACAACGCCAAGCACACACACTGGGGATCCCGCCTTGTGACCCGCAAAGGAAGACAACTATATAATGCACTCATCAAAACATGCAACAAACTGGACTACGTTTCACCAGGCAGCCCTACATACTGGCCTACAGATCCTAGAAAACTACCAGATTTAATTGATTTTGCTGTGACAAAAAATATTTCTCGCAATCCAATATCTGCAAAATCGCTTTTGGATCTATCATCGGACCACTCACCAGTGCTAATAACTCTTCTTCAAAGCCCGGAACTAATCGAGCACCCCTGCAGGCTGACGTCGCATCGAACCAACTGGCTGAAGTTCAAAAAGTACGTAAGTTCCCACATTGAACTAACTCCACAGCTCAACATCAAGGAGGACATCAACTGCATAACTAACCTTGAAATCGAACAGCTTGTTTTGGAGAAAAGACGTTTGAGGCGTGCTTGGCAAACCAGCAGATCGCCATCCTCAAAACAAAGTCTTAAGGAAGCTGGTCGCAGGCTTACCAGGGCTCTAAGGTACGAAGAAGTTAAAGAACAACGCCAGTACATTGAGAAACTTTCACCCACCAGCACCAAGCATCCCTTGTGGAGGGCCCACCCACCACCGGCCGAAACAGTAATTCCCATAAGAGACTCTTCAGGCAGCTGGGCCAGAAGCGACAAAGACAGAGCTTGTACATTTGCTTTACACCTTCAAAATGTTTTTCAGCCAAACCCTGCAACAAATTCATTCGCACTACCGTCGCCGTCAATTCGAATTGAAACTGAGACGGAGCCAATTCTGTTTCAACCAAACGAAGTTGCAAAAGTCATCAGCGAGCAATTGAAACCAAAAAAGGCCCCAGGCGGTGATCTTATTACTTCCAAAATGCTAATTGAACTCCCAAACAGTGCAGTTGAGGTCCTTTGTAAACTCTTTTACGGGATAACACGACTTGGCTACTTCCCAAAAAAATGGAAAAAATCGGTAATCATAATGATCCCAAAGCAAGGAAAAGATCACACAATACCAGCTTCATACAGACCGATAAGTTTACTCTCGTGTCTGTCAAAACTGCTCGAAAAATGCCTTTTGACGCGCATAATCCCATATCTGAAAGAGCACAACGTTATCCCGGCACATCAATTTGGCTTTCGAGAAAGCCATGGAACAATAGAGCAAGTCAACAGACTAACAACAGAAATACGGACTGCATTCGAATATCGGGAATACTGCAGTGCGGTATTCCTCGACGTTGCACAGGCTTTCGATCGAGTCTGGCTTGATGGCCTTATGCATAAAATCAGAACTGTTCTGCCGGAAAACACTCACAGGATACTTGAATCGTACCTTTACAACAGAGAATTCGCCGTGAGATGCAACACTACAACATCCGACGATTACACTATAGAGGCTGGAGTTCCCCAAGCGCCCTTGGTCCAACTCTATTTCTCCTTTACACCGCAGATATTCCCACGAACGAGCGGCTAACTACTTCTACATTTGCAGACGATACCGCGATCATAATTCGGTCCAAATACCCAATTCAGGCAACAGCACTACTAGCTGATCATCTCGTGGTAGTGGAGAAGTGGTTATCAGACTGGCGTATTAAAATAAATGCGCAAAAGTGTAAACACATAACGTTTACTCTTAACAGACAAACGTGTCCCCCGCTAACTCTGAATAACACGCCACTTCCACAAGCTGACGATGTTACGTACCTTGGCGTTCACCTAGACAGGAGACTTACATGGCGGAGACATATCGAAGCTAAGAAAATTCATCTAAAACTAAAATCTAATAGCCTAAAATAATTGGCTCATAAACGCTCGCTCCCCCCTCTGCCTGGACTTCAAGGTCCTGCTCTACAATTCAACGCTTAAGCCAGTCTGGACTTACGGCTCCCAGTTGTGGGGAAACGCGAGCAGCAGCAACATCGACATTATCCAGCGAGCACAATCAAAAATCCTGAGAACTATCACTGGGGCACCTTGGTATGTTCGGAACGACAACATCCACAGAGATCTTGGCATTCTACCCGTTAAAGATGAAATATCAAAACAAAAAGCATCCTACCACACCAAGCTAACTTCTCATCCAAACCAGCTCGCCAGGGGCCTAGCCAGGGTTTCCAACCGGACCCGATTGCAACGAAATGACCTTCCAGCTCAGCAATAGTTATTAGAGCCCTTTAATCTTGCGTCAGTCATCATGACTGTCAGATAGCTTTTTAATTTAAGATTTTATATACTTATTGTTAGTCTCAATTCAGAGAAGATCCAATAAATAAAATGCATATGTAACAAAAAAAAAAAAAAACTAGTTAATATTAGCAAAAAGTATTTTTTTTTTTGGTATTTTTTCTGTTTTTTTAGACCTGTTTTCATTTGTCATATTCTCCTATTAGAATGACAATTTATGATAACATTTTGTTCACAAAGTGTCGTCTACATGTTGAACTATTTTCTCAAGTCAAAAAAACTATCAAATCGTGGCTAAAAGTATAGATAATCACCTTATTTAGCTTGATGGAAGAAGTGTAACGTCCGCAACGTAACGTCCGCAACAAATTTAAATTAAGATTATTTTTATTAACGGAACTAGTTATCTTTCTTTTTTAAGCTGCATTGATATGGTCATACATTCCACTTCATTATTAATTATCTTACTTTTTTGGTTAACTATTCTTAATTCGCTAATAAATGTGGAAATGCACACAAACCTCAAATTTTACTTCCATTTTTTGTAACGTCCGCAACGGAACTTTGAGCAAGCATAACTTTCTTTCAAAAACAGTTGTTCTTGTTTTTAAATAAGTTTAAAAGTGCAATTAAGAAACTACATATGGCAAAAATTTCATGAAAATATACCCACGTCAACGGCAGCTGTGTCAATTCTAACAATCAAATTTGCGTACAAATGTAACGTCCGCAACGCAGGATTAGCCCATATGTCTGTCTGTCCTTACGTCCGTCTGTCCGTACGAACGTCGAGATCTCGAGAAACATAAGAGCTACAACCACCATATTTGCAGATCAAGTTCGTTTCAAAACTTTACCACTTTTAACGCACACAAACCGCAAAAATCTTAGTAGTAGGTAGTTATTATTTAACTTAGTAACGAGATTCAGATAGTCGGGAAACTTAACTATAGCGTCTTTTCTTTTTTTAAACATTATATAAGCATTTTTAGTTCTTGTATGTTGTTATGTAAGGGAGAGTGGAGATAGGTGAACCACTTCTTTTTACTAACGTTATTATGTCTTGTTGGAGTGGGGTGGCTTCTCCGCTTGGGCACAAGATCGTCGAATGGTAGGATGTGTGGGGCAAGATTCCCCCGGGGGAAATAATAACGAATATTGGAAAACTTTGGGGTTGCGCGACGTGCGGCGTGTGTTTATTAGTACACTTGTAAATCGGAACTAAACTAAGGCTAGCTTAAAGTAATTGCTTTAGAGCGAAGCGGAAGAGGTGGAAAAAGGGAGAAGCGGAGAAGCCGTTACCAGCGGGAGAGCGGGGATACTCCCGGCAGTGCGAGCGAGCGAGATGGAAGATCTGGAGAAACTGCAGCTCGACACTGCCGCTCAAAAGTGAGCGCCTACTTGGTGTGAACATTCTCCCCCCCTTGCGAAGGTAAGCGTAGCAAGAACATCAGGAAATTTGTGCTCCGGAAAGCGTTGGATACGCTGAGCGCTCGTGGATATGCAGCAGAGTGTGGTGGTCTTGTCCACACACCTGACAACGGTCGCCTCTTCGACACGATCCTGCGGAATGTTCGTGGGCCAAACAATTGGCGCAATAGTTGTTGTGGTGTACTGCCTGGTGCCGTGCCGCGGCGCTTAGCCGAAGAAAACGGTGGCATTTCCGAAGCGGATGGTTCCCCTGGCAGACTCGGCATTGGTAGGATAAAATACCTCGGGAACGTCTGCTTTGCGCGGCGGGATATGGAACCCAATAATTGGCCGAATGGGGAGCGTTGAAAACTCGCGCCGAGAAGTTGGAAATCTTGGTTTGGATTGTGGCGGATGTTTGCCTTGGAGGATAAGGATAGATCATCGGTTCACTGGAGGACGAGTTGCTTGCAACAACGTGTGATGTCGACTACGGCAAGTGGAACAGCTGTTAGCGCTGGAGCAATTCTGGAGTGTATGGCCCTTTGCAAAGCAATTAAGGCACAACGGTTTACTTTGAATATAGGATAACCGATCGTTTCCGTCCATCTGTAGGAAGCGTGGACATATGCGTACTGGATGATTCTCTTTGGAACACAAATCGCAGCTTTTAGGAACCATTGGAATAATCTTCGTAGTAAACGAATTTATTCTTGGCGCTGGCAAGTAAGAGCTCGTTGCTTTTGACTGAATCTTTGGAACGGTACACATCTGGAAGGTTCAATGGAATCTATGGCCTCTAAGGTTCTGTGGCGTTCAGTTAGAAATACATTCAGATCGAGCCACTTAGGAATTTCAGTCTTATCTTTTACCGATTGCTCCCATAATGAGAGTGTTAGCATTGGAAGCTTTGTGGAGCATAGATAAACAAGAAGACAGTCCCAAGTCTCTGTTGTGATGCCGGACATTTTTAACGAAGTTAAAAACCTTTGGATGGTATTCTGAAGCTCCTCTAAGGACGACGCAGATTCTTTTTTTTTTTTTATTTGTACGTTTTATTTATTTATTGAATCTTCTCTAGAAGAGACTTACAATAAGTGTTCAAATCTTAACCTATACTATATTATAATTTTTAATTGGTTAATGGCCCTAAGTTGGGCAGGAGTGGACGGTCGTTGCGCTGTAACCGGGAGTGGTTACTGAGCCGCCTGAGCTGCCTGGCTAGTTGGTTTGGGTGTAGTGACAGTCTAGCTTCATACTTTGAAACTTTACTATCAATTTCTTCTTTAACGGGTTTAATATCCAGGTCCCTATGGATATTTGCGTTGCGAACATACCAGGGGGCCCCAGTTATTGTTCGCAGTATCTTCGATTGTACTCGTTGGATGATTTCTATGTTGCTACTGCTTGCGTTTCCCCAGAGTTCGGACCCGTACATCCAGGTTGGCTTTAAACATGAGTTGTAAATAAGTACCTTGTGTTCCAGTGGCAGGGGTGAGCGGGAATTGATGAGCCAGTGGAAACTGTTGGCCTTGAGTTTTAGGGAGATCTTCTTCGCTTCAATGTGCTTTCTCCAGGTAAGCCGCCTGTCTAAGTGGATGCCCAGGTATGTGACTTCGTCGACTCGGGGGATTTCTTTGTTGTTTAGGGTCAGTGGTGGGCAGGTTGCCCGATTAAGTGTAAACGTAATATGTTTGCATTTTTGTTCGTTGACTTGTATGCGCCAATCTGCTAGCCATTTTTCTACGGCCCCCAGGTGGTTTTTTAAATACGCTGTTGCGGTTTTTGGACATTTTGAACGACTGGTTATAGCTGTGTCATCAGCAAAGGTGGATAGAGTTGTCTGGCTGCTTGTGGGAATGTCGGCCGTGTATAGGACATACAAGATCGGTCCGAGCACACTTCCTTGGGGTACTCCAGCTTCGATTTTGTGGTTGGCGGAGAAGAAATTTTTGCATCTGACAGTAAATACTCTGTCTTTAAGGTAAGATTCAAGTAATTTGTGGGTGTTTTGTGGTAGGACAGTCTTGATTTTATGAACCAGACCGTCAATCCAAACGCGATCGAAGGCTTGAGAAACGTCTAGGAATAGAGCACTGCAGTATTCCCTGCATTCAAACGCTGTGCGTATTTCAGCTGTTATGCGATTTACCTGTTCGGTAGTTCCGTGCTTTTCCCTGAAGCCGAACTGATGCAGGGGGATCGCTCTGTCGTTTTGGAGGTGTGTTCTGAGGTGGCACAAAAGCAGCTTTTCAAATAGCTTTGATAGGCAGGGAAGGAGGCTAATGGGCCTGTATGACGAAGGTTGGGATTTGTCTTTGCCTGGTTTTGGTATCATTGTAATAACAGACTTTTTCCATTGTGTGGGAAAATAGCCCCATTTAAGAATTGAGTTGAATATGGTGGTTATGCTTTTGACTCGCATAGAGGCAATTCAATTATCATTTTAGGCGAAATTAAATCATGGCCAGGGGCTTTTTTTGGATTCATCTGTTCTGCGATGGCTTTTATGATTGTGCTTGTTTCAAGGGTTATTGTGGGGGAAGGCTCCGCTGGTGAGATGCTTGGTAAAGTGAATTGGTTTGTCGGCGGATGAGGTTGGAAGACATTTTTTTAAGTAAGAGGCGAATATATTGGCTTTTTCCTCGTCACTACGGGCCCACCCACCTGTTGGTGATCGAATTGGAAAATCGGGTTCTATTGGTGGTTGAATGTTTGGGTGCGCTCTCCAGAGTGGAAATTTGTTGCTGGTGGGCGAAAGTTGCGCTATATAGGCACGTTGAGTCTGATTCTTTTCAGTTAATAAAGCTTTAGACAACTTCCGACAAGCTTCATTAAACCTTTGTTTAGTGGCTGGGGAGCGGTGTGCCTGCCAGTCTCGGCGAAGTCGCCGCTTTTCTTGAAGAAGTAACTGAATCTGTGTATTTGTACGTGTAGTTTTTGGGGGGATGGGCCTGAAAGTTCGGGTGTAGAGTGTTTGGCAGCAGAGGACATAACATCCGTTATATGCTTAAGTGAGTCTTCAATATCAGCTTCACAGGAGATTTTAGGTTCGATTTCAAAGTGTGAGCTTATATATTTTTTTATACTTTAGCCAGTTTGTTTTATTGGATGTCAGAAATTGGGGTCGTTCTACAAACTGTGGATGTTCAGATAGACAGAGTAAAACAGGCGAGTGGTCAGATGTCAGTTCCGCCAGGGTTTCAACATGTATCAGCCTGGACGGCACTCTCCTAGTTACAGCAAAATCGATAATGTCTGGTTTTTTGTTCGGATCGGCTGGCCAGTATGTGGGAGTGCCTGGTGAAACAAAATCTAGCTTATTACCGGGTTTGATAATAGCGTTGTATAATTGGCGTCCTTTGGGGTTAATAAGACGAGAGCCCCAGTAGTGGTGTTTCGCATTATAGTCACCGGCAGCTATAAAACAGTTGCCCAATGAGTTATAAAAGCCTAGAAATTCATTTTCTGAAATATTAAATCGTGGGGGACAATACACAGCCGATAGGGTGACTGGACCGCTGGTTATGTTGATTCGTAGGGATGTGGCCTGTATGTGGTTGTAAGCAAACGCCTCCAGAGGATGATGCCTAATGCGCTGTTTGATAAGGATTCCGGTGCCTCCGTGAGCTTTGCCGTCTGGGTGGTTGGTTGCATAGAAGATGTAGCCAGTGAGATGAAAATTGTTTTTATTGGTAAGGTGCGTTTCTGAGAGGAGCATGATATCGATGTCCTGGGTGTTTAAGAACTGTAGAAGTTCAAGTCTGTGCTGCGAAGCACCGTTAGCGTTCCAAAAGCATATTCTTAAGGGATCCATTTAAATTGACTTTTGTTTGATTAGAAGTTCCATAAGGATGTTCTGGTTTCGCACTAGTTCCTGGAGGGTACCTTGCATTGAGAGCATGATGTTCGTGAGTGTAGCTGAAGTAGCTTCGATGCTGTTTTGTATTTGTGGAGTGTAAGTCTGGTTTTGTTGGTTATTAGGTTGAGTTGGTCTTTGAGCGTTTTGCTCTGGAAGCGGGGTATAATTTGGTTTTAGTATGGGCGGGAGGGGCGGTAATGCTTCGGGCTGAGCGGTTCTTGTAGGCGACATTCCAGGGTATCGGAGTGCAGCCGCGAAAGTAACTCCAGGAGTGGTTTGCGAAGGAATGTAAAAATTTGGCTGAGCAACCTGTTGGGCGGAGGTTGGTTGTTGGCGCCTTTGGTTGAGCCGACTCTTGATCTCTTTATAGACGGGGCATCCCCTGTAGTTAGCAGTGTGGTTTCCACCACAGTTGCTACATTTTCTCAGTGCTGGGTCTTCTTTGTTACCCGTGCAAGCTTCTATACAGTGCAGGTCGCCACAGGCAACACAGACTGATCGCAAAGTGCAATAACTTTTTGTGTGCCCAAACTCTTGGCAGTTTGTACACTGTACCGGGCCGTTTCGTTTATGCGGCTCCTCTACGGTTATTCTTCGATGGAGTAGGTATTGCAGTTTGTATATGGGGTGCACTGCGTTTTTCTTCAGAGTAGTCGCGTCTGGTTTGAGTTCAATCTTGAAGAGTGGCTGAGGAGTTTTCGCCCTATTGGTTATGTTCATAACGTTTTTAACGTCAAAACCATTTTCTTTAAGTCCTTCAGCTATATCAGCTGTCGGGACGGTTGACTCGATACCCTTTATTACAACTTGAAGTCCTTTGCTACTTTTAAGTTGGTAGGTGTAATAATTGACACGCTCACTGTCCAAGAAGTTGGTCACTGAGCGGTAGTTGGCTTCATTGGTAATCTGGAGCTTGGTTTCAGATATATTTCCTCTTTTAAAATAGTAACGTAAAAGTTGTTTTGCCCAATTTTTTGCTTAAGTTTATTAATTAGATCTGAACAATTTTGATCTCTAATGTACATAGGTGGTGGCTTTACAATTTTAATGGCTTGGGGTGGTTGCCCCTCGTCTTTTCGAGCTCGCCAAGTATGGCAAATTGGTTTTCGAAGTTGCCTTAGTGGTGTAGTTTGAAGTTTTCGTAAGTTTAGGCAAATTTGCTTCTCTAGCTTTTTGCGGACTAAGTTTTCTTTTTATTTGTACATACCGATCGATCCCAGTCTGTACGAGCGTAGATTGTGAGAGCTCTGCAGCAGAAGCGAGTGTTGCTCGCGATGCCAAAATCGGCCACACGTTGGTCGATGTTGAAGTTGTTGTTGTTGTAGTCGATACGACAGTTGTTAATGAGGGCACCGTATTCGTGGGTGCACAAGCTGATGTAGTCGGTGCGTCTATAGGTGGAAGGGGGGAAGGGCATTGCGAGCTCCATGACTGCGTTGGAGCAGCGCAGCTTAGGTTGGCAAATACTGCTGGCGAAAGAGACCGAGCGCTCTCAGCAGCGGGCGGCGACATTGCACTTGTTGTTGCGTTATTTAGTGTCTCCGAAGAGACAATTGATAGGTATGCATTATTTTTCGAAGACGAAGACAGTTGAAGCGAAGACAGTCGACGCGCGTCTTGCTGTTGTTGTTGTTGTACACGACTTTGACTCACCGGCTTGCTGTTGGCACTTTTCATTAACGTACCCGCAGGCATTGTTATTTAGTTTAATTTATTTAAATCTTTGTATTTGGTATTAGATTTGTTAGGGAAGAGAGCCCTTGTTGTTTGGCATTGCTGCCAGCGTCTTTTCGCTATTTATTGGTATATTTTTATTTTTAAATAAGTTAGTTTTCCCGTTCACTCGGCGGAGCGATCGGAAACACGTCTACCTCGGGTGAATGCTTGCGCTTACAGATTCTTGCACTATGGATTGTAAATCAAACAATTTTCTCAGTTGGCTGTTTACCAGCGATCGCTAGATTGTCCCAAGCAGAGCGGAAGCCGTCGTTGGTGAGGGGCGAATTGGAAACTATGGCATGAGCTTCACCCCTTGTCTTGGCATTTAAATGGAACAGATTTTCAACAGGAGTCAGCCGTGGATTGTCTATATAGACGGCTGTAAAAAGGTCCCGGAAAGTCGGCCAGCGAAGATAATCGCCCGAGAAAACTTCCGTAGCACATGGAGGAAGCCGACAGCCAGACGAAATGGAGTTTTGAGTAGGAACAGGCTGGACTTGAGCCTTCTCGATTTACTCTCCGAGCTGAGCGGCACACCTTTCGTATACTGAGTAACAGTAGTCGTGTTTTGCCCGGAGAGTAGGCAAGGTGTCTGCCGCACCCTCAACACCAACTGAAATTAACTCGGAGCAAGCGTCGTATTCTTTTTCATCTTTGTCCCCGGACTTGGTCACGACGGACCTGGCACGTGTATGGAGATGGACTTGACGCTTCTGGAACGCTGATGCTGGCCACAAACTGGCACAGACGATCAGTTGTGACAATGAACTTGTTTAATGCAACAGTTGCCGCAGTAGAAGCCATTTTCTGTGCAGAAGAAGCGGACTTGGGATTCAAATTTGGAACTTCACCACAATTTTGGAAACGCTCTTGGTCTTAGATGTCAGCGGTGAAAGCGTAGACTTGGATTTGTTCACGGGTGAAGCAGAAAGATTTTTCTTATTTTCCATTTGGCCAAAGAAAATTTAAGAAGGATAAATCTTTTAAAAATACGGTCACACTGTGCGTGATATCTGGACCTTTTCGAAATTTTAATTATTTAGAATTTCACTGGACTTATAGTTTTCCACTCTGTGAAATAATTAAGTTTTTGAATAAATTGGAATTTAGGAACCAACTCAAAATAGATTGTTAAAAAACGGCCACACTAGAAAATATATAGGATTTTGTGGCGAAATAATTTTGGACGGATACCGTAATATTTTTCGGAACGAGTATCTTCTATTTAATTTATCACGCGCCCTTGAACCACGGTGCGCTGCGTATGCAAAACGGTTGGAGACAGAAAATATGCGTATGTATGTCCGTATGTTTGACGGAGCTGAAGCGGTGTCTTTATGTATGTATGTAATTATGTTCTCGCTTGGAGTAGCGGAGAAATATATGTATGTATGTAGGTGTGTGATTGTACTTGGAGTAGCGGGAGATAATATGCACGGAGTTGCAGCGAATACAGTATATATGTGTGAATGTATGTTTGTCGGCGTAGGAATTTAAAAAAGTATTTGTGTTTAGCTTTGGAATATATTTAATTATTTGTTTGCGGAAATTAGGGAAGTGGACTGTATTTGAAGTTTTTTATGTGTAAATAAATGCAAGCGGTGGAACACAGTGAAAGAAAAAAAGTAGGCCTTTAATTTTAGCGGAGTAACTTTCACTGTGGCTTGTGGCAAATATTTAAACACACACTTTTGGAATTTGGAAATATAATTTTGTGTTTGTTTATTTAAACGGATATGCACAAACTTTTTTTTAAGAATTTTAGCACTGGATTAGGAACTTGGATTTAAGAAATATTTACAACAATGGAAATGTAAATTTTCGGAAGTGCATAAAAAGGAATTGGAAGAATATGGAAGCGCACAAGGCGAATTGGAATATGTGCGAATTAAATGCCGTATGTCGGAAATAATAGAACTTGGATTATGACAAAATCACAAAGACTGTTTAACGAAATGGGGTTCGAAAAACTGACTTTGTGACCAGCACTTAATATTGAAAATTTAACTTATCTTGTGCGGTTTTAAAGCCACCGAAGCTGCTTGTCGAATTATCCGGTCGATGGATCAAATGATGGAGTGGGGTGGCTTGATCTCCTGGTGCACAAGATGGTAGAATGGTAGGATGTGTGGGGCAAGATTCCCCCGGGGGAAATAATAACGAATATTGGAAAACTTTGGGGTTGCGCGACGTGCGGCGTGTGTTTATTAGTACTCTTGTAAATCGGAACTAAACTAAGGCTAGCTTAAAGTAATTGCTTCAGAGCGAAGCGGAAGAGGTGGAAAGGGGGAGGAGCGGAGAAGCCGTTACCAGCGGGAGAGCGGGGATACTCCCGGCAGTGCGAGCGAGCGAGATGGAAGATCTGGAGAAACTGCAGCTCGACACTGCCGCTCAAAAGTGAGCGCCTACTTGGCGTGAACATGTCTGAACCATTCATCGTAAGCGTCTGCTGTATATAGATCTCTGAAGAGCCCACATTCCTTGAATAATTAAGTTTTATGCAAAAATACTATCTTTGTTTTTTAAAGTTTATTTACTTTTCAAATTTTTGCGTCCACGCGTGGGGATACCCGAACCACCCTATGGGGAAAGTTGCACCACCTTTCTGGATAAAACAAAAACTTTAATTGTTTAAAAAAAGTGTATTTTATTTCATGTTTTTGTTTTTTTTCTTTATTTTTTCAAAGGTTTTCTTAGGTTTTCTGCGGTGAGTCTGTAGCAATGATACTCCTTCCTCGTTTTCTTCCCCAAATCGTCTGTTTTCGTGGTTTATCCTTTTCGTACCCTCGTAAGTGCTTTGGCGATTTTCCTGGCCAGAACCCACGCATTCTGATCGTCAAAGGAACATCATTCAGATCAATATATGTATGTATGACTGAGTTATTGTTCCTCGCAGAAGTGAGAATCTTGATTGAGAATCTTGATTGTGATTTTCTGTGTTCATGTCTCTGTTTGTGTAATCACTCCCAAGGAAGTCAGATCCAGAAAACTTTTGTGGGTTGAAGGGAAAAATTCCACTCTTTTTCATAGTTGCACTGGAATTATTCGCTCGCAATTTTAACGGCCAGGTAAAAAAATTTAGTTTCGAGAAAACAGCCCCTGCATAAAGAGCAGTGGTGCTGAGGCAATCGATTAGAGCAAACACATTTTTTGTAATTTTTTTTGAAAATTCTAGAGCTATCTCCCTATTAATCAGCTGTTTTCAGTTTGTTGTCAAACCAAATTGGAAAAAAATAATGAAAATTATTATTCAGGCGGCTTCACCGAAGCTAAAGATAGCAAGGAGGAGGAGTAGGAGGAGGCCAAAAACAGAAGCATGCAATTATCCTGAGAACGACTGGTGTACATCATCGCAATAAATATAGGCAAGTAGACCACACAGAGATGGGCTCCTCTTTGTGTTAAACAGCCAGAGAACACGCGGGATTTGTTTTCCCTGCTTGGCCGTGGAGCAGACGCTTGGTGGGCTCTAATGAACAGAGAAGCTCTACCAGCCTCCTACAGCCCTGCTTACCCACATGATCACCGCAATGATAGGTCTCAAGCCTGGCGACTTCGTTTACACCATGGAGGAACAGTTAGAGCGCACTATGCGGATGTTTCCCCAGCTGTTGATCAAGCGCCTGAATTAAACCCCCATTTAATCAATATAAATCAAACATTTTACGAATGTAAGCACACTTTATCGTTTTATATGTAAAGAATAAAAACAAAATAATCGGGGGTGCCACGGAAACCGTTCCAACCAAATTCCAACCGAAAGTCAACCTCTTCTCTATGTAAATTCCAACCTACTTTGGTTGGAACGGTTTCTGTGGCAACCCCAATTAATTGCTAATTTCGTCGATCAGTCGAAATTCGCGCCATCTTTTGAAATTTTTATGAACCCTCTTAAGGCCGCTTTTCATTTGTCGGTATTTTCGATGTGTCATCGATAACAAACGACGTAGACCCGTTCCATTTGAAAGCGACATAACGCCGCGTCCTTTCAGCTGTTTGACTGGCGATCACAAAATCAAAAAAAAACAAAATTAATTTAAATAACTTCCTTTTAGTAAACTACATCGCAGAGCAACAAATGCATAATCTAAGGGGTATTGAATCACGGTCTCGATGATAAATGCAAGTAACATATCCAGCGCTGTGCTTCACGGCGCGTTTGGACATTTGTTAGGTTATAAACCAAACAATTGTTCTTATTGTTTATAGCTTTATATTTCAATAGAATTGATTTGGTGAATTATGGGAGACTGACGTCCCAAAATTTCGGACGAGTTTTTCACGGAATCCTTTCAATGTGACCGAAAGTCCTTTCAAGAGCTAGTAGAGCTCCAGCCTAACCTTGTAAAAAAAGACACTCAATGCCACTCAATTATTCCCTTGGATAAGCGAATTGCTGCGGCTCTTTACGCGCTTGGATCATCTTCCGAATACAAGACAATTGGAAGATTATTCGGAATATCAGCACCTATGGTAAGCAAAACACTTGATAATACTTTTAGCTGTGCTTACTTCCGAATACTTCTCCACAAACTTTTTGACCACGGAGAAGGTGCAAGAGTGTGCGGCAAGATTTGAGAAGCTGAGTTTTCACAATGTTTTGAAGCAATGGGTAACAGCTGCATAAAACTGTCTCGGATCCCTTTTGTAATAATTCGCTTTCAATAAATGGTTGTCATAATGAGATACGGCCTAGAGCTTAAAATGCCACAGATACCTACAACTATCCACAATTTTTTTTGCTCTAGTTGATTAAAGGTATCAAGTTTTCTAATCTATTTAAAAATTATACTGCATATTATAATACCATTATAGGTACCGATTCCTTTATGTTGGCTGGCCAGGACGTTGCCACGACTCACTCGCAGAGTAAATTAAAAATCATGTTGAAGGAGTCACCCGTGATGTGCGAACAATATGTGAAACTCCGATCCCAGTTGTTG
This sequence comes from Drosophila oshimai, assembly GCA_018150695.1. Lineage (NCBI taxonomy): Eukaryota > Metazoa > Arthropoda > Insecta > Diptera > Drosophilidae > Drosophila > Drosophila oshimai. The sequence continues at coordinate 675,566 of JAECWM010000264.1, forward strand.
TCCTTGGAGACTCATCCTTCAGGTCTTCCACGACGGTTATGAAACCTTATCCGTTTTCGGTAGATTCAGTACCCTCCCTTACTCTCATGTTGCAAAGTGTGCATTCATTATTTTGAACCTGGGGTTGGTAACCAAGAGGTAGCATTTCAGATCTCGCCCTGAAAAGAAGGCTCATTGTGCGCTTCATTGTTCTGCTTACCAAATCGTATCTAGTTGCTCTTAAAGCGTCCTGGACTCACTGCTTCGAGCTTCTGTCTCACACTCCAAAAAAACGTGTTGTTAAACCCAGGAGCTTTGTTGTCACAATTGACTTGGCCTGACCCAACCACATTTAAAAAGGATACAAGACTAATTCCTTGTTGGCCAGTTTTGGTCTGTATGGCATCAATATTTTATTTCTCGTTACTCGTAGAGTCATTGAGATCACTGTAAACGTTGGAAATGTCTGTCTGTCTGTCTGGCCGTAAAAACGTCGAGATCTCGAGAACCATAAGAGCTAACGCCACCATATTTAGCACACAGACTTCATTATACCCCACGCAGATCAAGTTTGTTTCAAAACTCGAACACGCCCTTTTTAACGCTCACAAACCGCGAAACTCTGTGGTGCCCGCATTTTTAATGCTAGAGAAAAGTGTCCTTAAAAAATGTTGTTTGTATTTAAAATATGTATACAAACTTCTTTAAATTTTAAAAATTTGGTCAGTTTTCAGAAATTGTGTATACAAGTGCGTAAAAAATTTATTGCGCTTGAAAGCAAGCAACGAGAATTCGATACTTGGAAAACTCGACTAAAGCGTTGTTTTCTAATATAGTTAAAGTGTGTTCCTAGTGTTTTGTGGTATAGCAGAGACAAGCCAGTTTCCAAATGCAGTGCATAGGTAGGTGTGCTTGTAGTTTGAACCATTTCATTAAAAAGTTTCTCAACAGTTTTTCCACATCTTTAAATAGCATTTACATTTATTTATTTTATTTATTTATTTATTCGCCAAAACAATGTTTACTGGCTACATCTATATATATCTTAAAACTAAACATAACAAGTTAAAAAATATTCAACTAAAGAATTACGCACTAATGGCTTGTTGGGACTGAACTCAAACCGCATGTTAGGTGGTAAAGCAATATATATAACCGAAGAGCCCGACAAATAGGCTCGTTTAGGGCGTAATTAGTTCTACAGTGCTTAATAAAAAATGGCTCGAAAGAACGTAAAGACCTGCATGGCACACAAAAGTCTATTTTGGAAAGCAACACAGGGCAATCTAGGCTGCCGGCAAGAAGGTCACTCAAGTAAGGCTTGTATATTCCTCCGGTCTTCAAGGCTAGATAGATGGACAAGTCGACATCTGCTAGAATAAGACGGCAAAGGGTCAGCAAAATTAATTGCACAAAGAGCACATTTGAGAAATTTTTTTTGAACGCGTTCAATTCTATTAACGTGCGAAGAAGCCGTAGGGTTCCATATGAATGAGGCATAATCTAATTTGGAGAGCACAAGAGTGTAAGTTTAGTATAAGGGTCAAAATGCATACTATTTCGCCTAACAAACCCAAACATAGCATAGGCTTTAGGTATGATATAGTTAAGGTGCTCAGCAAAACTAAATTTACAATCAAACAAGACCTCAAGGTCTAAAGACTCACTTTGGTGTGGCAAAAGCTGTGACTTAAAATATCAAAAGTGTGTTTACTATACCTGACGAAGTAGCATTTATTTAAATTAAGTGGGACAAATTATTGACACACCACGAACTAACGAGGCTCAGGTCAACTTGAAGCAGGATAGTGTCAGCAACTGAACGGATAGATCTAAAGACCAGAATATTTAATTTAATTTAACAGCGAAGGATAAAATCCCAATTGCCGAAGCTTGGCGAAAAGTGCGTTGTGGCAAACTTTATCAAATACCAAATCCAAGTAGATACCATCTACCTGACACTGACGATGAAATTCACTGATACAGTAATTACTACCTATGACCTACCGGACATAAACCCATGCTGATTGGGCGAAATGTAGGGCTTAACAAGAAAGGAAAGATGCTTGGTGATAATCCGCTCAAAAAGTTTAGATATGTAACTCAATTTAGCAATGGGCCGATAGCTAATGATAAGGCATTTCCTACCCGATTTATGAATTGGTGTAACCGTGGCTTCTTTCCTTTTATTAATGAAACACCCCTTGGAAAGTGATAAGTCGAAAATTAGTTTAAGAGCCTGACACAGTGCTGAAACACAATTTTTTAAGAAGTAGGGAGAAATCCCAGCCAGGTCAGGCTTATTGTTGTCGTCAAAAACGTCTACTGCTTGATGAATATCATCGAGTGACACTGAAAAAATTCCAATATTACGAAGAAACGGAATATTATTCAACGTCTCTAGATGGTTCCAATCACTAGGAGGTTCGAAGTTTGAATTAAAAAATTTTGCAAAAACAGTAATACTATCTATACTCATAGACGCAGGTATAGAAGACAAATTCTTTTTTGAATTAACAAACCTCCAAAAGTTTTTGGATTTTGTTTAAGACCATTCTCAACATTGATAATGTACTGGTTGTACAGAAATTTATTTAAAAATTCAAACTACCGCTTTTGCTGCCTGTATCGTTCCCAGTCAAGAGAGTTACGAGTTGCAAGATATCGTTTGTAAAACTTATTACTAACGTTTTTATATTTTTTTAGACCACTTGTGTACCATGGCAGCCGATAAGGACTCCGAACCTTTAGAGGACAATTCCTTTTAAGGATATCTGAAATAATATTAAGAAAGTTTAAATAGCAATCATCAACACTAGCATGCGACAAAATTAAAGGCCAATCAACAGTTAATATATCATTACGAACAGCGAGTAGATTATTTTCATTAAATGTGTAAAATGGAACTTGTGGTAATTCATGCTCAAAAGTATAAAATTGTAAATTTAAAAGCAATGGCATATGATGAACGCCGCACTGTGAAATAGGACATTCGCAAAGGCTTATAGAATAATTGATTTTTGAATTAACAAAAACTAGATCTAATAATCTTTTTAAACTGTTAAAAATTGTGTTTATCTGGGTTAAGCCCATAGTGATCATAGTGATCATCAACTAAAAGGATCTCATGTGGTAAATGAACGTTGCTGGTAATTAAATTAGAAGAGTGGGGATCCTGCACCCACACAAGGGAACCTAGGTTAAAGTCACCCAATACGCAGATATGATCGGTATCCAGAAGCCCTTGATGAACGCACGAAATGTTATCCAAATGTGCCTCATAGAGGCTGTAGTCGCTGTTAGGTGGTATGTTTGATGCAATAAATACAACTTTTTCAGATGGCCCATGAACTGAAACGCAAATCTGGTCCAGCAAAGAATCTTCATTTGAGAGAATAATGTTTTCGGAAAGAAGAGTGCGGCGGACTGCTACAATAACTCCTCCACCTCTTTAATGATGCGTTTTCTCAACATCCCTATCTTTACGATAGATCAGGAACTGGTTAGAGTCAAAGAACTCGTCATTAAAAAAGTTGGAGTTGAGCCAAGTCTCAACTAATATTATCATATCAAAGTCAAACCGACTTAGCCTCGGTGCGCATACCTGACATATTTTGGAAGTATGTCTTAAGAGAATCATTCCGCCCAGCTATGGGTGCTCGCGTACGTGGCACCGCAGACGGAAGATTGCAAAAATAAGTTGCAAACTCGATCGCTGAACCAGAGGCTTGCGGTCCAGAATGTGACTGAAGCTTGTAGACTCCACAGATTGCCTTTAATATCGATGAGAGTTTTACATTTATGTTATCCTCTTCCTGATTTGACGAAAAATGCCAAATATTTGGCTGGTTGAGATTATCCAATACTATCTCAGCCGGTGCATGCTGTAGATAGCCAGATATAGGTAGCTCATTATCAAAGAGAGTCAACGGAAGTCCGCAGACTTAGCGAGTGTTTGGTATAGAGTATGGTATTCTAATCCCATGTCGGCAACTGTGTAGAAGAGAGCGATACTCCAATAAGATCGCTGAGCCCTCCAGGTGTTGAGCATTGCTTCAAGACAACGGGAGGTAAAGAGAGCGCCACTCCAAAGAGCACGCTGTTAGACGTAGGATGCTGCGCCACGGCAGCAGAAGGTGAAGAGAGCGCCACTACGAAGAGCACGCTGTGCATAAAGCAAACGGCAAAATCATGTGGTGTTGTTGTTGTTGCGAATGCAGCTGTGGCTGCGTTGATGAGAGAGATCGATGCAGGGAGCAAGCGGTTTAACCGCTAGCTTTTGCCATTATTGTTGGTAAATAAGTTGAGAATTGCGGCCATAAGGAACGATGGAACCGCAGCTGACGTCAATGCCAGTGACGTCGATTATTGGGAGTTTTTTTGAAGGGGAGCTAGTGGGTGTAGAACTCTCATCTGTTTCTGGGTTTTGAAGATTAACAGGATCCGTTTTGGGTCCCTCCCTTTGAACGAAATGTCCCACCTTAACTGAAATTGGCCAGAATTTATTGTTGAAAACTGCTCCAAGAAGATGCTCCGGAACTCCCAACTTAAAGTTCACAAACTTAAGAGCTGACAAGTCAGCATCCTTTTTGACAAGCTTGAAGCATGTTATAGTTTCAGTGGCCACCTTAAGTTTTTCGGCCACAAATTTTAACACCGCCTCTGGCTCGGTGTCAACTGCAAATTTTCCGACATGCAAATATTTCTTGCTTTTCATTACCGTCAATTCGTTACAGCTGGGGGCCTCACCAACTAAACGCCTTTTGTTATTGTTCCGAATGTTCCTCCTTGTCTTACGAACGGTGTTCCAATCACCCCTTGTTAACCACAGTTAGCGGGGCCGCAACATGCACCACATCATTGGCGGACCCTGCCTCAGGTCTAAGGGCCCGCGGCCTAGTACTAACATTATTCATGTTGTTAGTTTTCTGCTGCGGCTGTGGCAGCGGCTGCGGCTGTGGCAGCGGCTGCGGCTGCATGGCCACAGGCTTAGGGGCGACCGCACTTAGGAATTTATTATTGAGATCCGAACAAAATTATTCCAACTAATTGATTTTCTCGTTGAGTTCATCAATTTTAGAGTGGGAATCACCGACAAGACAGCTGTCACATTGCCACAATAAATTCGGCAAGTCGGCAAATGTTTACACACGAAGTGTGGAAGGCGCGACGGCACAGCGAAGAGCACCGGACAGCATCAAAACAGAGAAGCTGGGCTGCAGTGACCGACGAATTGCACTCTGAGCAATTGGGAATAGACATAGCGAAATAGGAAGCACGTCCGAACGCATTGAAAGCTAGCTGACGACGAGCCCCAAACCTTACAGCCGTACAGCATGATTGACCTAGCTGTTGCTTCAAATATCTGTTATTTAGCAGTGGACGGTAAGTCTTTCTTGCTCAAAAATGCTTCTCTTTGCTATTTACTACTATCGTAACATCTTTCAACTAACCATAAACGTGGGTTTCGAAGCGCATACTTGCACTCTGTAACACTCTCTAGTTCACCTCCATTAAGAAACCGCTTTAGCATTCTTGCTTTTCGACCTCTACCTTTCCGTATTACCATGATTTTGGACTTGTCATGGTTGATTTCCAATCCACATTGTGTGCAGTAGTCGGTAGCTTGGTTTATTATTTCCTGCACTTCCTGTGGGCTCTCGGCCAGGAGTACCATGTCATCGGCATGCTTTAAGACCTTGCAGTTAACGGCCCCCATCTGCGCTCCTCCATTCAGAAGTGGGCTTACATCCTTGTTTGACTCCCACGTTAGTTGTGAACCAATCAGAGTACCTGTTTTCGCACCAAACAGTTGTCTTATTCTCCTTACATGATTTTAATTATTTCAATCATTTTGGATGACATGCCATAGTATCTGAGTTTATAGATCATAGTGCTTCTGTTTATTGTATCGAAGGCTGTCCTTGTTTGACTCCCACGTTAGTTGTGAACCAATCAGAGTACCTGGTTTCGCACCAAACAGTTGTCTTATTCTCCTTACATGATTTTTATTATTTCAATAATTTTGGATGAGATGCCATAGTTGCTGAGTTTATAAATCATAGCGCTGCTTGAAAGTCGACAAAAAGCAAAAACAGCTTTCTTTTATTTTCAAGATTCTATCTTCCAATGCTTGTTAACGCAAAGATGCTATCGATGGTTGAGTAGCCTCTGCGCGCAGTGTGCCCCAAGAGGTCACAAGTTTGATGAAAATGGTGACGCAACTAAGCTTGGATCTTGGTTCGTATGTGTCCCCAGATTACATAACCGAAAAGACCTAAGACCTAAGACCTTCGCGAGATATTCGTAAATAAAATTTTTTTTTTTTTAAATATCGAACCGAACAAATTTTTTACGGTACAGTTGGTTCTCTAGTTTAGAAAAAAAATTACAAAAGGCCATTGAAATTTTTTTTTAACCTTAAAAAAATCTTTAAAAATAAATTTGTTAAAAAATTTTTTTTTAAGATTCTTTTAAGATTAGGAAAAAAATGTTCAATGGCCTTCACTAGTCGCGCAAGCATTCACCCGAGGTAGACGTGTTTCCGATCGCTCCGCCGAGTGAACGGGAAAACTAACTTATTAAAAAATAAAAATACACCAATTAATAGCGAAAAGACGCTGGCAGCAATGCCAAATAACAAGGGCCCTCTTCCCTAACAAATCTAATAACAAGTACAAAGATTTAAATAAATTAAACTAAATAACAATGCCTGCGGGTAAGTTATTGAAAAGTGCCAACAGCAAGCCAGTTAGTCAAAGTCGTGTACAACAACAACAACAGCAAGACGCGCGTCGACTGTCTCCGCTTCAAATGTTCAAAATAATGCATATATTCATCGGAGACAGTAAATAACACAGCAACAAGTTCAATGTCGCCGCCCGCTACTGAATGAGCTCGATCTCTCGATATTTACCAACTCAAGCTGCGCTGCTCCAACGCAGTCACGGAGTTCGCAATGCCCTTCCCCCCCTTCCACCTATAGACGCACCGACTACTTCAGCTTGTATGCTCACTTATACGGTGCCCTCAATAAAAACTGTCGTATCGACTACAACAACAACAACTTCAACATCGACAAACGTGTGGCCGAATTTGGCATCGCGGGCAATCTGGTCCTATCAGGGGCTGTTCGGCTCCTAGTTTTGGCATTTTATCGGCAATTTCATTTCCGGATAAGTCCCTATGACCCGGAATCCATCTGAGGGCCAGTCTATTTAGACTGCCCAATCGGTTTAGTTTACTCTTCACCTCTAGGACTATCTTTGAGGTTACTTTGTTACTGCATAAAGCAGTAATTGCTGCTCGGCTGTCCGAAAGGATCGAGATGTCCTTTTCCTTATATCCACGCTGTATGTTGAGCTCTGCACAACGTCCAATAGCCAAACCAAACCAAACTCCAGATCACCAATGAAGCCAACTACCGTTCTGTAACAAACTTCCTGGACAGTGAGCGTGTTAAATATTACACCTACCAACTTAAAAGTAGCAAAGGACTTCAAGTTGTTATAAAGAGTATCGAGTCAACCGTCCCGGTAGCTGATATAGCTGAAGGACTTAAGGGGGGACATCTGAGTAACTGGAAAAAAAAAAAGCGGATTTTCTGAAATTTTTTTTGGCCAAATGAAAAAGCCAATCGACAATTTCTAAAAAAGGTTTTATAATATTAGATGCGAAGTACAAAATAAATTTTTTTCGAATAAATCGAAAACAAAATGGCGGCTCTGCAGCATTTCTTCGGAGGCCCTTTTTCGTTGAAGGGGGTCCATGGCCGAGAAGCTAACGTCCTTAATTTTTGATCTAGAACAATAAATCAAGTTTGGTTAGTTTCTATACATCAACAGCTATCGACACACGTAGGATTTTTGCGATATATTGATTTTTTGCAAAATGGTGAGTGATTGAAAAAAAAACGTCACAAAATTGTTGATAAAAAAGAAGTAAACAATATAAAAAAACGTGTGTCGATAGAGTCTCTAGAGTGTCTCAAAAAAAGTGGTTTCGAGAAAAACGCGTTTAAACACAAAAGGTTCCATGGGATATACCTGTGAGGCATCGCCGCAAAATGAAAAATTTCGACACTTAGACACTTTTGCCGGACTCTATCTTTTGGTTTGTTATTTTTAAGACCATAAAGAATTATTTAAGCGAAAAAAACGACTACTCTGAAGAAAAACGTTGTGCACCCCCCGTCTATAAAGAGATCAAGAGTCGGCTCAAACAGAGGCGCCAACAACCAACCTCCGCCCAACAGGTTGCTCAGCCAAATTTTTACATTCCTTCGCAAACCACTCCTGGAGTTACTTTTGCGGCTGCACATCGATACCCTGGAATGTCGCCTACAAGTACCGCTCAGCCCAAAGCATTACAGCCCCACCCGCCTATATCAAAACCAAAATGTACTCCGCTTCCAGAGCAAAACGCTCAAAGACCAACTCAACTTTATAACCAACCAAAAACCAGACTTACACTCCACATATACAAAACAGCAACGAAGCTACTTTAGCTATACTCACAAACTTCATGCTCTCAATGCAAGGTACCCTCCAGGAACTAGTGCGAAACCAGAACAACCTTATGGAACTTCTAATCAAACAAAAGTCAACCTAAATGGATCCCTTAAGAATATGCTTTTGGAATGTCTTCGCAGGAACATGCGAGGGGCACAGATTTACATACTGTCCGATAGCCAAGCAGCTCTTCGAGCTTTGAAATCATACTCAATCGCATCTAGGCTAGTCGAGGACTGTTTCCAGCTTCTCAATGAACTCGGAACCCATAACACCGTCAAGCTATGGTGGGTGCCGGGTCATGAGGGACACGCAGGAAACGAAATGGCCGATGATCTTGCCAAATCTGGGGCAAGCATGCCATTCATCGGCCCTGAACCCTTCTGTGGACTCTCAAAAGGACACACTATGGAGGAGATCAGAAATTGGGAAAAGAGGGAAATAGAAAAACACTGGACAAACAGCGTAGGCCAAAGACAGGCAAAAATATTCCTCATTCCGGACAAAAACAAGTCCCTAAAACTCCTAGAATTGAATAGGGGAGACCTACGTATTCTCACAGGATACCTCACGGGTCACTGCAAGCTCAGGTATCATCTTAAGAAACTGAGACTAGTCGACACGGACGTCTGTAGATTTTGTGAAGAGGAGCAAGAGACATCTGAGCATGTCCTCTGTGAATGCCCTGCACTTTTCAACAGACGACTGCAACACCTTGGCAACACATGTGTGCCACCTTTTAGAATTTGGAACATAAGGCCCAACTTAGTGCTCAATTATATAAAGAGCCTAAACATTTAGGGAACCATCCATTTTCTATTTGCCTGTACAATAGATCTCTTCTGGTCGCGGTACATAATAGGCTTAAATAAAAAAAAAAAAATGCTTTTGGAACGCTAATGGTGTTTCGCAGCACAGACTGGAACTTCTACAGTTCTTAAACACCCAGGACATCGATATCATGCTCCTCTCAGAAACGCACCTAGCCAATAAAAACGATTTCTATCTCACTGGCTACATCTTCTATGCGACCAACCACCCAGACGGCAAAGCTCACGGAGGCACCGGCATTCTTACCAAACAGCGCATTAGGAATCATCCTCTGGAGGCGTTTGCTTAAATAACCATCTGGGGGCCGTAGAAAAATGGCTAGCAGACTGGCGCATACAAGTCAACGAACAAAAATGTAAATGTGTTTTTTGTAAGCCTTTTATGTACCGCGACCTATAGAGATCTATTGTACAGGCAAATAGAAAATGAATGGTTCCCTAAAAGTTTAGGCTCTTTATGTAATTGAGCACTAAGTTGGGCCTTATGTTCCAAATTCTAAATGGTGGCACACATGTGTTGCCAAGGTGGTGCAGTCGTCTGTTGAAAAGTGCAGGGCATTCGCAGAGAACATGCTCAGATGTCTCTTGCTCCTCTTCACAAAATCTGCAGACGTCCGTGTCGACTAGTCTCAGTTTCTTAAGATGATACCTGAGCTTGCAGTGACCCGTGAGGCATCCTGTCTCCCCTATTCAATTCTAGGAGTTTTAGGGACTTGTTTTTGTCCGGAATGAGGAATCTTTTTGCCTGTCTTTGGCCTACGCTGTCGGTCCAGTGTTTTTCTATTTCCCTCTTTTCCCAAATTCTGATCTCCTCCATAGCGTGTCCTTTTGAGAGTCCACAGAAGGGTTCAGGGCCGATGAATGGCATGCTTGCCCCAGATTTAGCAAGATTATCAGCCATTTCGTTTTCTGCATGTCCCTCATGACCCGGCACCCACCATAGCTTGACGGTGTTATGGGTTCCGAGTTCATTGAGAAGCTGGAAACTGTCCTCGACTAGCCTGGATGCGATTGAGTATGATTTCAAAGCTCGAAGAGCTGCTTGGCTATCGGACATTATGTAAATCTGTGCCCCTCGCATATTCCTGCGAAGACATTCTCTGGCACAGATTTTAATGGCGTGTACTTCCGCTTGGAAGATGGTGGGATGTTTTCCCATAGGTATGGATCTTTGAAGCCGTGGCCCGTAGATTCCTGCACCCGTACTACCAATCTTCCAATTTGGATCGATCAGTGATTTGAGAACCGTTTGGTACGCTGAGTGTCTCTGATCTCCAGATATCTCCGCCGTGGATTTCCACGATGAAGTTTCTGTCGAAATGAACGAGTTGTTCCCGTATGTCGGAAAGGTTTAAGGCTGGGCTATTTCTTTGAGAACTGAGTATCTCTAGGTGCCCCGTAAGATCTCCAGCTTTGAAGCTGTATATCTTATTGAGGCGAATAGCTCAAAGGTAAGCTTTCCTTCTAATTAAGATGGGAAATGGCGATACGCCGTCAAAAATGACTCCAAGATATTTGTGGCTTCTGACGCGGTCTGCGAGACCTGCCACCAGCGTGGCTGCATACGTGAGTATGGGTTTTATGACATTAGAGAAGGTACACCATCTGGATTCGACCCATCTTGCCAAAAGCCTGTTCAGAAGGTTTGTTTTCAGTGGAGAATACTATAGTGGTTCCTCTCAGAGTTGGTCTTTCTAGATTTAGACTTCTTTTCCTCGTGAATGGAACTACTATAGTTTTCGTTGGGTTTAAACTGAGTCCTTTGTCAAGACACCAGTTGTATGTGGTGTTTAGGGCACTTTGCATTCGTTCACTGATTGAAAATGGGTGGTGCCTCCCGAGAGTCACTTGGGGCACCCTAGGTTGGGTGGGTGCGCAGTGGCAAGTCCATCTAATGCCACAGTTCCGTCATTGTTGTCCAAGTAGTCCAAATTTGCGTTTGTTTACGTTTGTTTTGTTCTGATTTTTGTTAGAGATGGCCGAATGGCCTGAGTGAGACGTCGGTGTTTATCGATGTTTGTGTACGGACTGCGGGATAGGGGGTACTCAGTAGGGTGTATCGAAAATCAACTTTTTTTGATTTTCGATGACGCTGGGTGCGGATAGGTTGTAAAACCATGTCAAATGAAAGCACAAAAAATTTCAGCCCGAAAGGATAATGTTTACTATTGGCACGTCGTCCTTGAAATTTTGAAATTTTCATGGAAACTCGATTTTTTTTTTTTTTTTTTTTTTACCCTGGGTGCGGAAAAGTTTTAAGACAGTGTCAAATGAAAGCACAAAAAAGTTTCAGCCCGAAAGGATAACATTTACTATCCCCGCAACGTAGTTGAAATATCGAAATTTGCATGAAAACATGCAAATTTGCTCGTAGCTTTGCACGGCGACCTGAAGATCGGTAGGGCAATTTCAGCAAATGCGGCATACATATTCAGTTTGATCTATATTTAAATTTATTTGGACTGCAAATTGCTTTCATTTGCTTTCATTTGACACTGTCTTAAAACTTTTCCGCACCCAGCGTAAAAAAAAAAAAAAAAAATCGAGTTTCCATGAAAATTTCAAAATTTCAAGGACGACGTGCCAATAGTAAACATTATCCTTACGGGCTGAAATTTTTTGTGCTTTCATTTGACATGGTTTTACAACCTATCCGCACCCAGCGTCATCGAAAATCAAAAAAAGTTGATTTTCGATACACCCTAGTACTCAGCCCTGAGAATCCGGAGCTAACCGGAGCTAATCCCCAGGAAAGAGAATGCAGTTCCGTTACAATGATTTAGGCAGTTGTGAGTCTTTTCCCTGCCTTTGGTATAAAAACGACCCTAACATCAGTCCACTTGGTTGGCAAGTGGCCAAGTGAGAGACTAGCTCTGAATATGCGGACCATGGTTCGCGTAATAAGCGAAGCGCCTTGTTGAAGAAGGCAAGGGTAAATCCCATCAGGTCCGGGGGATTTGTAGGGGCTCATGTTCTTGATAGCCCAAAGTACACTATTTTGATGGAATACTTTGTACGGCGTACTTATTTCTGCTGCGGTTAAGTTGGTTGTGTCCACCTCATCCGAGCTGAAACTGAAATTTCTTCAGAGTGCAGATACCGTTTGATTGGTCTTTTGCAAGTGCCTTTTGCAGTCGAATCGCTTCAGGGAGAGTAGAAATCTCCCCGCAGTGATTTCTCCACATGGCTATTTTAGCCTTTCTCAGCTCCTTGTTGTAGAGTGTAAGGGCGCTTTTGTATAAGGCCCATGTAACTTGGCCTCTTTTTGCCCTGTTGAACAGATTTCTTGCCTCTCTTTGCCGTTTTGCAACAGATGCGTTCCACCAAGGAACGTTTCTGTTGAGCTTTCGGATCTTTTGAGGGCAGCTGGCGTGAAATGCTGTTTCAACTGCCTGATGAAGCTCATTTCAGCTCTTCTTTGTTAGTTATTTGAAGAGTGGAGTGGTTAACATTATTCTCAAGCGTATTTCTGTAAAGATCCCAGTTAGTCTTACGTGGGTTCCTGTTTACTAAAGAGCACGTCTCACCCCACGTCAAATCGTATGTGTTGTTGATCTGACATGGAGACTTCGTCTGAGACGTGCCAGTTTGAAACAAAGTCAAGCATATTAAGACTGCAAAGAGTTAAGTCAAGAACTTCCCCTCTGATTGCATTCCTTAATGTTGGTTCGTTTCCCCTGTTTAGTACTGAAATATGGTTTTTATAAATGTATTCAAGAAGGCACTCACCTCTTGTGTTGATGTTCGTACTTCGTTTGCAGTGGTCTATGAGGTCGCTGACGGCCTCAGTTGGTGCTGCTTCGCTGTTCCTGGTAGATAGGCGGAAGCCAGAATGATTTCTACCGAGCCTTTTGATGTGGGCATTCTTGCCCAAATTGCCACTAGGTCTTCATTGATAAACTGCGAGAGAGGGACGAAATCAATGTTATTGTTAACCATCAGCACCGCTCTGGGGCGCTGTTGGTTATTGGCGAAAATTAATTTACCATGGGTTGCGTTGAGCCCGAGAATTTGTCCTGAACGCTGCCATGGCTCTTGAATGAAGGCAACGTCCAGGAGTTCTTTGGTGAATCCCCTGCTAAGCACGTCCGAGGCAGCTTTTGCATGGTGGAGATTCGCTTGTAATGCAATTGTAATGCAAACACATTACGTTTACATTTCCCTAAAACTCAAGGCCAACAGTTTCCACTGGCTCATCAATTCCCGCTCACCCCTGCAACTGGAACTCAAAGTACTTATTTGCAACTCTTGTTTAAAGCCAACCTGGATGTATGGGTCTGAACTCTACGGAAACGCAAGCAGTAGCAACATAGAAATCATCCAACGAACGCAGTCGAAGATACTGCGAGCAAAAACTGGGGCCCCCTGGTATATTCGCAACGCAAATATCCATAGGGACCTGGATATAAAACCCGTTAAAGAAGAAATTGATAGTAAAGTTTCCAAGTACGAAGCTAGATCAATACATCCAAACAAACTAGCCAGGCAGCTCAGGCGGCTCAGTAACCACTCTCATTTGCAGCGCAACGACCGTCCACTCCTGCCCAACCTAGGGCCATTAAGCAACTAACAAGTAAAATACAGTATATGTTAGGATTTGAATACTTGTTGTAAGAGTCTTCTAGAGAAGATTCAAAAAACAAATAAAATGTATTTTATTTTAAAAAATTATTTTTTCCTATTGTTATTATTATGGTGAATAGCAATAACTACAGTGTGTCAAAATTAAAAATAAAAATATTTTGTATTTCCTGTGTAATGATCAAAGCAAATACTGCATTGCAATCGGAAGTGCCACAGAAACCGTCGACGGTTTTGGGGACGGATTTTTCGGAAAATCAGAAAAAAACCGTCGGTGCTACAGAAACCGTCTCGAACTTGTTGTTCGGAAGAGTAATTCGGGAAAAAGACATGGCTGACTTCCTATTTTTACTTGGCATTGATTTTTTATTTTTTTATAAATTCAAGCGAAGCTGTACTTTTTTTTGCAAGACAATACCAATAACTAAACAAAACCCTGCACATAAAACGAAACAAACAAAATAGCTCAACATTTTAAATTGACCGCCAAACTAAACAACATAAGTCACCCCTCTACTAGATGGCTTCTTTCGAGAGGCCGCTACAAGAAATAATATAATATAAATTCTATTCTATTCTTCTATTCTAATATAAAAATCAAGAGCACGGTGGCTCGCTTTGTTTTCCTGTGCTTTCCCCTAGAACTAACCAACATTTAGTCACTAGTATTTAAAATTTGTTGAATTCACTTACATTTTTATACAAATTGTCTTCTTCTTCGTCGTTGAAAACCCTAGCCGGTATATTTGCTACACGCGGTCACACTTAATTGCAATGCACGATTTGTTTTATTAACTTCACAAGAAGTACAACTTATTTTCACTTGAAATTTTGACACGCTATAGTTATAGTTATAAACAATAGTATAGCGTATCATAACAATAATAACAATCATATTTCAAATATGAAAATTACTCCGAAATTTGGCATTTTCTATTTGGAGCAAGTTGGCATTTTTGTTTCTCGGAACGAATTTGGCCGGAATCACACAAGCAATTTTTGAGGTGACGGTTTTTGGAGATTGATTAATTTAAAATATATAAAGATCAAAACATAAAAAATGTTGTATGCAGATAACACATACAATTCATTACCGTTGTTTTAAAACAATTTTCATTATTTATAAAAAGGTGCAAGTATGCTTATTTTATAAAACTGTCGTTTAATAGAGTTTTCTGTGGCACCAACGGTTTTGCTTTGGGTTGGAACTTGGGCGGACTTCGGGAGGAACGGTTTCTGTGGCACCCCCGAATAAGTCGGCACCCCTTGTGGCAAACAAAAAGCGGATTGTGTTTTTAAAGTAGAAGAAGACAATTTATCGGGGGTGCCACAGAAACCGTCGACGGTTTTGGGGAGTAATTTTTCGGAAATTCGGAAAAAAACCGTCGGTGCTACAGAAACCGTCTCGAACTTGTTGTTGGGACTAACGATTCGGAAAAAAGACAGGGCTGACTTCTTATTTTTATTTGACATTTATTTGCTATTTTTCAATAAATTCAAGCCAAGTTTTACTTTTTTCTGCAAAACAATATCAATAACTAAAATAAACTCTACACATAAATCTTAACGAACAAAATAGTTCAAAATTTTAAAATGACCGCCAACCTAAACAACAGAAGCCATCCCTGTATTACATGGCTTCTTACGAGAGGCCGCTACATAAAATCAGTCCTCCAGGGCGAATCCTTTTGCGAAATCGGCGTTTACTAATATAAAAATCAAGAGCACGGGGGCTCGCTTTGATTTCCTATGCTTTCCCCTAGAAATAAACAATATTTAGTCGATTATATTTGGAATTTGTTGAATTCACTTACATTTTTATAGAATTTGTCTTCTTCTTCGTCGTTTTTTAGGGTTTTTACCCAAGCCGGTATTTTTTGCCACGCGCGGTCACACTTAAGTGCAATGCAACGATTTCTTTTATTAATTTCACAAGAAGTACAACTTATTTTCACTTGAAATTTTGACACGCTATATTTATAGTTATAAACAATAGTATAGCGTACCAAAACAATAATAACAATCATATTTCAAATATGAAAATTACTCCGAAATTTGGCATTTTCTATTTGGAGCAAGTTGGCAGTTTGGTTTCTCGGGTGGAATTCGGCCGGAATCACACAAGAAATTTTTGAGGTGACGGTTTTTGGAGAATTATTAATTTAAAATATAAAAAGATCAAAACATAAAAAATGTTGTATGCAGATAGCACATACAATTCATTAACGTTGTTTTAAAAAATTTTTCATTATTTATAAAAAGGTGCAAGTATGCTTATTTTATAAAACTGTCGTTTAAAACATGGGGGAAATGATAGAGTTTTCTGTGGCACCGACGGTTTTGCCTTGGGTTGGAACTTGGGCGGACTTCGGGAGGAACGGTTTCTGTGGCACCCCCGTATATGAAAATGCAAGTGAATTCAATAACTTTGATTGAATAAACATGGTTGGTTTCCAGGGGTAGGGGTAAGTAAAGGAAGGCAAAACAAGACACCGGGCTCTTCATTTTTATTAAAGGAAACGTAAATTTTGCAAAATAATTCGCGCTGGGCGACTGATTTTTTGTGGCGGCCGCTCGTAAGCGGGTGCAGGAGTGGCTTCTGTTGTTTAGTTTGGCGGTCAATTCAAAATTTTGAACTTTTTCGTTTTTTATATTTTAGTTTTAGTTTTAGTTTAGTTCAGTTATTAAAATTTTCTTGCAACAAAAAGTTAAACTTCGCTTGATTAATTAATTGATAATTTTTTTTTTTTTCGAAAATTTTAAAAACCGTCCCCAAAACCGTCGCACCCCGGATAGAAAATTTATCACACCGAGGAATATACGTGTATATATGTAGGGGAGAAGTGGGGGTTGTGGGCATAGTTTTGTTTTTGGCTTATAATTACCGAACTAGTGCATATTATTTGGACATATGGGTATCTGTGTAAAGCTAGAGACCTAAACTAACTAATTATGAAGAAACATACTTGATTTCGTCATGCGAAAAAATTTCATATGGACTTTTGTAAAATCGTAATTTTCAGCTAAAATTTTTTTTTGGGGGGGTTGTGGGCACCCTGGGAAAAAATGCTGCAAATGGAAAAATATGGAAAAAAACCGCAACCAATATCAACATAACGACAATTTATTTATTTCAAAGACTACATAGGCGTTATTCATCGTCGGAACCACAATTTTGACATGTGTAATAACTGGCCCGCATGTCAACACATTTCAGACGAAAAGCTCGATCGCAAAATTACAAATCTTGGTGATAATCCCTCTCAGCGGGAGAGGATCCTTTTCCAAGAGCCTAAGATTTCTTTGCCAATTGCCAAAAAAAACGGGTGCCCACAACCCACCCAATTATGGTGCCCACAACCAACTTTAGCAGACATTTTAAGAAGTAATTAAAAAATGTGTTTGCATAAATTTTTTGGTTCAAATCGATATTGTTCCATTTTGTATAATACTTTGACTAAATAAAAATGCATTACACTTATCATCTTAATCGATTCACTTTAATTAATACACTATTGAAAATCTTTAAAAAAAACTTCACCACCTTTTCCAAGCACAAAAAAAACCAATTCGTTCATTTAAAAGAGCAAACGCGTTCGTTTACTTTGATATTTGGCATAAATCATACATAAGGTAACTGCTTGACATTACCAAAAAAAGTCAATCTTCATTTTGTGAAAAGATACGTAGGGGTGCCCACAACCCCCCCATGCCCACAACCCCCACTTCTCCCCTACATACATAGGTACTTCAAATGTTGGCGAAGATGCAGCCTGGATACCGATTTTTTTGTCAAACGAGTGCATTTTCGCACATTTTTTACAAGAGAGGGAACTAGAAAAAGACTCACTTTTAAAAAGTTACATTAAATGCTATCTGGGTTTTGACACCTCTCTTTTGTGCACCTCTCGTAAATACTGCAAACATTACTGGTGAAGCAAGTATGAGCCCTGGTGAAATATCGGACGCTGAATATTTCCCCGCCCCTCTATCACACAAACTATGGACGTACGTCCGATAATTTTCAGACGTAGTAGGTTACGTAGCCAAATGAGCTAAGTTTTATAAACACTTTAAAAAATAAACACTGCTTATCAGCGGTTGAAGAAAAATGTTAAATCCTCTCGTGAGTGTTGATTTAATAAATACCCTATTTACTCTGCCGCTTAAATTTACATACTCAGGGGTGCCACAGAAACCGTTCCACCCAAATTCCAACCGAATGTCCAACCCCTTCTCTATGTAAATTCCAACCTACTTTGGGCGGAACGGTTTCTGTGGCACCCCCGACCATAACGAAAAGAAGTTGCGACTCGGATTAGACTATGCGCGGGAAACAGCGGCATATGTACATACTATGTACATACTATGTACATATGCCGCTATCTCCCGCGCATTTTATGACCGGTTTTCTTGCACTGTGAATGCTATGCTGTACTACACACATACATACATATGCATATGCGCTCTTTTTACTTACTTTGTTTAAGCACTTAATATAGGCGTCTTGGTGTTAGTTTTTAAATGTGATAGCAGATTTCAGCTATTACCACTTGTTTTTATGTTTGGATCACAAATGTTGCACTTGGCTGATCCATTACCACTTGCGAAAAAAAAATTTTTAGCGACGCTCATGTTTCACATATGTATTAATTCTTGTCCCGACGAAAAGTGTAACAGCTTAAAAATATCAAAAAAATCTTCAAAAAAATCGATGATACCTGATATTTATTCAAAAAAAATATCACCATAAAAATATTTATTTTTTCGCAAAAAATATCAATATATTGATATTTTGATATATTTTCGACATCCCTAATTCGTACAAATTGTTGTTCCATGCAAACCAAAAGCAAATATTTATCAGCATGTTGATTTTTTTTTTTTATTTTGTACAAATATTTAATGCACCTCTGATTTCATAATACTGTACATCTCGTTCAAAACATACCGCCAGTACGATTTTTAAAAAATGTCAGAAGCGTCAAGCTAAAATTACCTAAATATTTGTAAAAATACTACAGCTATCAAAAATATACTATGTCAAACCCACAACCACTTATGTGCATTCACAGCTAATGGGGAAATGTTGTTGTTGCGACTATTCTCAGTTGTTGCAGTTGCGGGCCCAGTGTAAACAGAGTATTATCTTCAAAAAATTATCGACAAGCTGGCAACAATAGCACAATAGGAACGTTCCTCGATGAATACCGTAATGCTGATATATTGGTGACGGTGAAAAAACGCCTAAAAGTGCCGTCTTTAATTGTAAATTGAGTTGGCAAAATATGTAAACGTTTAATTTTAATAGTAATTTATATTTTAATTTAAACCTATTGGGCAAACATGGCTGAAGAAACTATAATTCTTATTTTACTGGTTTTGGTTATGCTGATTGGGTCCTATCTGGCTGGGAGCATACCGATGTTGATGAAATTAAGTGAGGTTGGTATTTGAAAGAATAAATATAGTAAGTTTAGATATGTTAATTTACATAAGTGTGTTATGTTCATATTCATTCAAATTCAAATTAATCATAATATTTTTTATTTAAGGAAAAGTTAAAATGTGTCACTGTGCTTGGCGCTGGTCTATTAGTGGGTACGGCTCTAGCTGTTATTATACCGGAAGGTATTCGTTCGTTGTACATGGGCAGTGGACAAACGCAACCATTGACACCTGGCCCACTGCTTCAAGACTACTCACAGACTATTGGACTTTCTCTTGTGCTTGGCTTTGTCTTTATGATGCTGGTGGACATCTCACAACGGAAGAGCAGTATTGGAATTAACAAAAAAAATAATGCCACACTAACTCTTGGTTTAGTGGTTCATGCTGCAGGTACACAATTTTGTTTGATATATGGATAAATACATATATATGTACATTAGGGAGGTTTTTTTTCTGCAACTTACGGCCAGCCCTTAAATTAGTAGATATTGGTGTAAAATTAATTTATGTGAAAACCAAACCATTTTATACCACGTCTGTACCCTCGCGCAATGGACTCAAAGTTTCCATAAAAATTACTCATACGTGTCACAAGTACGAGCAAATCTTTTCCCTATTTCTAAGCTTCCCAAATTTTTGATGTTTAAACAAGCCAACAAAATTGAGTAAAATATAAATATGTTTTCTGGTTGGAAATCTAAATTTTGGTTTCGAAGAAACTACGGCCTTGCCATCAAAGAGTTCCGTCCTGTCAGCTTTGCTTTATAGGACAGTTCTTTAAAGCAAACCGCTTCTAAAAGCGCTTAAACTGTTGCCGAGATGCTGGTCAACGTATGGGAAAGCAAGAAAATTCGGCTACGACAAATGAATCACAATTAAGGAGCAAGTCTTTTGCCTACACAAGGAATATTATAATATTAAAAAATAGGGTAATCGTACAGGAGTATGGACAATACAGAACTTGCGGAGACAGATATTATAGAGCTACCCCACAAAGCCCCGTAAAAGTATTTTTTCCAGTGATCTTAGTTTGAAAATGTTCAAACGGAACAAAGAAATTTATGTTTTTTTTTAAAAACAAAAAAACTTTTTGTCTTTGAATATTAAGGCAGGTGTTCACCTTGTGGGGTCAAAAAATTCACATTTTTTAGGAATTTTTTTTGAGAAAACGGTTAAAGATACAGCGCTGAAATTTTTGTCTGAATATGACCATATATTTATTCAAATAATACAATTTTGAAATTGAAAAATCCAAAAAAGGGGGGAGGGGGCGCCCATTGGTGGCGGTCTGCATTTTGCTCTCGTACACGATTGGCTCAAAACCCGTGATCTGAAACACAAAAACCAAACACATTCTTAACTAGTATCGTATTATCTATAAAGTGAACCTCAATCATGGAAAAAATTAAAATTCGAAAAGTTATGAGATTTTAAAAAAAAAGTCAATTTTCGCATTTTTTTACTAATTATTTTTTAAATAAACAATTTTCAATATTTTTGGCTGATCGAGGTTCATTCTTTGAGGAAACCCTAAGGAACATTTAAAAAATTTGATGACAATCGGTTCATTGTAGCGTCTTCAATCGTGTACGTAGGTCCAAAACATGGTTCTGGAAAACGCGTTTAAAGTTTTGGCTTTGGCTCGGCCGGTGCTCGACAGTGCTCTACGTAACGGGCTATAACTTCGAAATTTTTCAGATTTTGATTTGAAACTTCTACAGCACATTTTTGGAACATATATCTACACGATAAGACAAAAACAAAAAAATCGATTTTTTTGACCCCACAAGGTGAACACCTGCCTTAAGGTATAAAAATATCAACTTAAACTTCAGTCCAAAATTACCTACTACTCAGAAAGATTTTCATGAATAATAGTCCACGTAAAGTTCCTGAAATAAAACAATTACTCTGACCACGAAAATATCATGAAGTAAAACATTTGCGCTAAGTCCTGAGCAAATGAATATTAGGAGCTATCAAATTTTAATAAGACCTTAACAATATTTGGCCAGAAAACACACTTTGATATTAGAATTTGGGTTCTAGCCGTTTGTAAAGGAAACAAGGGTACCTTTTTGTTAAGGTTCAAGTTACAAAACCAAGGCAACGGCACCTATGATATTTGAAAAGAGCAACAGTTCGTATGAGTGATAAACTTTAAAGCCAATCCGCGACCACTAAATCGAATTTTTAATTTTTTTTTTGTATACCTTAAATGCACCAAATCATTATAGGACCATGGCCGCAGAACCTACAATTTTCA
The DNA here is from genome assembly GCA_018150695.1 of Drosophila oshimai. NCBI lineage: Eukaryota > Metazoa > Arthropoda > Insecta > Diptera > Drosophilidae > Drosophila > Drosophila oshimai. The sequence continues at coordinate 697,183 of JAECWM010000264.1, forward strand.
TACAAATAAAACCACCCAAATGTACGTATGTGTTTACATTTGTGTTGAATTCTTTTGTCTTCATTCGCTTGCAGCTGATGGTGTTGCTTTGGGTGCAGCTGCCACGACAAGTCATCAGGATGTTGAAATAATAGTATTTTTAGCTATTATGCTTCATAAAGCACCGGCAGCATTTGGTTTGGTGACTTTCCTACTGCATGAGAAAGTCGACAGGCAACAAATTCGACGACACCTTGCTGTTTTTTCCTTATCGGCGCCACTTTTGACTATTTTAACATATTTTGGAATCGGCCAGGAGCAAAAAGAGACGTTAAATTCAGTAAATGCCACGGGAATAGCTATGCTATTTTCCGCCGGAACGTTTTTGTACGTAGCCACTGTGCATGTTCTGCCAGAACTTACCCAGGGTGGATTTGCCCAAGTCGATCAGCATGATTACCGTTTACTAGAGGAATCTCGGGATGTTGCAACTAATGACATTAACGGAAGCAATAGTATACACGCTTTAAAATATAGTGAATTAGTAATAATGATATGTGGTGCGTTGCTTCCGCTTATCATAACATTCGGACATAAGCATTAGAATAAGCATATCAACATTCCTGATTTGATAATTAAATAAAATTTAAGGGATTGTAAGCAATATAACTCGTGTTTGAAGAAATGAATAGATACAATTTATTTATTAAAACGCACAATTTGCATAATTCGATTGAATAAAATTTTGTATTGATTATTGATGTAATGGACTGAAAAAAATTATTGCAGAAATCGTACACTAACAAATAAACAGATTTTGTGGGGCGAACATACATATGTATTTCAAACGATAAAAAATAACTCGGCAGCGTTATCTTGAGAAAGTTGTATTTAACTAATGCATTTTGATTTTTTCATTTTAAATGATTCTGTGGTTTAGTTCTGATTTCAGACGACCAAAGATTCTTGATTTTATGTACATATTTAAAAAAAAAAATGTTATCCCAATGTCCTCGCTAGGCGACTAGCGGAGCGCCGTGCAAGGCGTAGGCTGAAGCGCATACACCCCATTGACCTGGCGAACTGAGTTGTTTGACTTCTGAATCAATGATGTTCGTTAGTCCATGTCTGCTGTTCATTGCTGACGTCCTGTATATGAAGGAGGTTGTACCTGTTGCAACAAATTTGGTAACTCAATATTGACGACATATCTAGCCTGAAGTAAAATTAACTGCCATCACGGGTTAACGACTTCTCTACAGAATTTACTCCGTTCAAAAGTTGCTGCACTTAGTAACAGTATGACCGGCATCATATTTTATTATATATAAAGCTGAAAGGCAATAAATGTTAAATTTTTCCCAAAGAAAAAAATAAAATAAAATTAAAAAAAGATTGTCCAAATTATTTAAATTAATCTAGTTACACTCCGAAAATTATTACGTCAAAGAGCCCAAAAATTGGAAAATTATAACCGATAAGATGGTGTATATGAACATATGGGCATTTCCGCCAAAGGCTCAGCCAATGATCTTGTTTAATGGCCAAACAAAATAGTGTTTAGTGAGACAGGGTTTAAGAAGTTTCACCTTTTAATCATCAAATCCAAATTAAGAATAAGCGAGGACTAAACTGATGATGAGTTCCATGTGCAATCAACTCAGTTGTCCTGTGACGAGTACGCCGAGGCCAAGACCAGGTCAAACTGACAAAGGCTACTCCCAATTAAAAGTACAAAATATTTCACAAGTCTGAGTTCCAGTAGGACAATGGCTTTAACGTAACTTCAAAACGACTGCGACAAAAGCTGTAACAGTTGGAGGATGTGGTTTGGGGTTTCATTTCAACGGCATTACGACATATCGACAGCTACGACAGTTGTCTTTTAATTTGATTAATTTTTATGAGAACACAGGTTTTGGTTTTTTTTTTTTGTATTTTCTCCTGTTAGAATAAAAATTATGATGCAATTTTTTTACACAAAGTACAGTTAACATGTTGAAATACCTTGAAAATTAAAAAAAAAAAAAAAACTATCAAGGCGTGGAAAGCAACACAAATAAAACGATGAAAAAAATGAAGAGTGCGACACGTAGCGAACGACACAATGCGTCCAGTGCGATTACTAGAAAGCCATGAACTTTTTTGACGAACAGATGATTTGTGTATTCTTGAAACGATTTCTAGCAAAACTGCCAAAGAAATTAAAAACCCTCCAACCTAAACCCTAAGAAACCCTCCCCAAACGCGAAAGACAAATACTAGTTTTTTTGATCGCATTGAATCTGTTCAAAAAAACTGTACTTTATGCTTTACGGCGCCTTAACTGGGGCGCAAACGTTAACTAACCTTTCTATTCTAGCAGATTACTTTTAATTAATTTGCCTTCCTTAGCTAACCTACTATAAATTGCATGAACCTTTCAGAGTATTATGTTCTGACCATAATAGACTTTATCCTATCTTATTAAATGCTGACTCTCTGCCGCTCTTAAAACGACAAATACTAGCTTCGTTAGCACAAAATTAGTTCAGATTTTAGATTTTCTTACCTTGATCTTTTACTTATATCCTATTTCCCGCCACTATCATCACGCGAATCGTGCCGTACGACACACGGCTGTGCCCTTCGGTCGGTTGGGTGGGTAGTGGGCCGTAGAACACCGAAAAAACTTCTGTATGTGCAAAATATGAGTTATGTCGAATTATTGGGCTTATAATTTTACCTAAATTTTTGAGCAAATTTTGTATAAAAGTGTTTCATATATAACAACAGAACAGTAGCATACAAGTGGCCTGAGGGCAGTTCGTTGAAATGCAATATGCACACAAACCAATGAAACGGCTTTCCCAATGCTTTTTCAAATCGACGTATGATGCCATTTGCAGTGCCAGTATTAGTCGCCTCGCCCTCACTACAAATACAAGAACACAGCTCAACGAAACGCCCTTTTGATCAAAAAAGGTGTTGAAGTTGTTCCTGCTTTGTTTTGGCATCTTCAGCATCCATTTTTAAATTGTACAACAAAGAACTTAATGTGGTTATTTAATTAATCTGTATAACATTTCCCATTAATTTTCTTTGTTATAAAAGATACATTTTTTCTACCACCAAAAGAAAAGTCCAAAATATCGGATTTTTGGATTGCCGATGTTGTACAGCTTCCCGGGACTTTATCTCTTCCCTGGCCACTTTGTTTTTGTCCATTATTACCTGATCACCGTTTTTATCTCTGTAATCTATGTCCCTGAAGAGCGCTGTTGCTAAACACAAAGCCACTCTATCTAATATCCCAAATAGGTCACATACCATAGCGAAATTAAAGGCAACATACCGTTTTAAAAAGGTTCCTTGTTTGGGAATTTCTTCCATCACGCTTGCGAGCTTGATGTGCCTAGATCATAGGTATTGTCAACAGACAATTTTTTAATTTCCAAATCTTGATTCAAAGTTTCGAATTCCACTTCTGCAATTATCATGTTTTTTTCGTTATGTTGATCATAAAGAAATGATTGAACGTTTTGTCAAATATTTTCGCACAAACATCCGTCGAATTTTAAATCGCCTTTATGTCCCTATGTGGTGTGACACTTTATCTTAGTAGGCCGCTAAACATATTTCGGATATTCAGGGGTGCTACGGCGAACAGCGGCGATTTTAAATTTAGCTTTTTGTCAAATCTTTGAAAAATTTTCTGGGTGCCACGGAACTTTGAGCGATTTAATATTTTTAGCTAGCTCACAAACCATTTCGAACTGGACCTTTAGAGTTGACAGTTCACATAAACAAATTTAAGCTGTGTTTGTTTTACGCTTTTATAAGGCATTGACGTCACAGTAAAAAAATTTAAATTGATTTACGCACTAATTTATTATCAATTTATCACTACAAAAATTCAAATTTAATTTCGCGCTAAAATTAAAAGCTTACTTAACAACCCTAGCAATTGTATTGAACACTTAGGGATTCATGTGAATGGCAATTGCAAAAGAAAACAGCTGTTTGCACTAAATAACTACCAAATTTTGAACATATTAAACAAACTTGTGCAAGATTTTTGGCACTAGATGAGCTGCGCAGGCAACAGGTGATAAAGGAAACCTAAGAGCGAAGACGCTTAAGAGACTCTTTGGACCCATTTTCCAAATCGGACAAAACGTTTGTTTTTGGTATTCTTTATGGTCATTTATGTATGTAATTTAGCTGTGTCCTGTTTTTTCTTCCCCTTCCTATACAACAGCTGACACTTTCAATCGTTGCTACACTAGGAAAAAAAAAGTAATTAAACATTTTTTTATAAAACAAATAGGAAAAACACGATTGATTAACAAATTAAAAATGACAATTTTTTTGTAATATTTTTGTACTGCTTTAAAAAAATATGTTTTCGATTTTCGAACTTAACTGGGTGGCACCAGTGAAATGCTTTTTCGTTGTGATTGACAAATTTTACAAGCCGGTTTCTAAGCAATTTGCTAAAACCATTATTTAAAATAATTATTGCTTGCAAAATGTAATTATCTGAATTGAGGCTCCGTAGCTCCGAGGAATTTAAATCAAGCTGAATGAGAGCTGAATGGTTTGAGATAGCACCCCTGATACACTCTGTTTAAGGCAGTCCTCTACCGTCGCGGTTTGAAAAAATTTATATTTTTTTTTTTTGCATAATTTGAAAGAAGACGATCTTAGAAATACGCCAGTATATTTTGCGAAAAAAGCATTCCTTCATGGGTTTTCGCGACTTTGAAGTCATGCACTCGCGGCCGTTTTCAAGCGCTACTTTGTCTTTAAACCCGTTTTCCCAAAAATTGACTTTTTTGAAATGGATGGTAAGCTTTCTACCAGTAATATTTATCGGATTCATCTCATTTTTGGCACAATTATTCAGAAACCGATACGGATTTTGAAAATTTTAATTTTTCGAATTTTTACAGCTTCTAAACTATGAAAAAACATGGTAAAATTGAACATTTTTGTAAAAAGTTGTATATTTTGTACAATTTTCGAGATAAAAAAAATCCCGTTCGGGAAGAGTTGAAGAGTTATACTCCAGAAACGAAAGTGCAAGAAAGTGCAAATTTACTGACCGCCGAAAACCAGAGAGCTAGTTCTTGCTCTCCCGCCCTGCTTTTCACCGCTCAAACGCCATGGAGTGAGCAATGCAAAACTCCAACCGAGCTTCTGCCACCTAGTGCAACAACAACAGCAACTACCACGTCAACTACAACGGTCTCTGTCGCCAAAAATGCAATAACGACTACACTCTCTTCTGCTGCAGCGGGTAAAGCAACAACACAACCAATTGCAAAAATCGGGTCAAACAGTAACAACAAAGCCACGGAAGAAGAAATGACAATTCCGCAAGCGGGTTCGGCCATGCAGACAGGCATGGATCGCTATATTAATATTTCCAAGCGCAAGCTAACACCCCAAAAAAAATCTGACGGCAATAAGCCCAAAGTAAATCGTATCAACAAAGGCCCTGAAAATCTCGGGCCATTAAATGAAAATAGATATTCCATTCTGGCGGAGACTGAAACTGAGTCTGAACAGTTACCTCCAAGGAAACTTAAGCCCCCACCTATCTTTATTCGGGAGAAGATCTCGAATGCCCTAGTCAACAAAATAGTTGAGCGAGTCGGAAAAGATACATTTCATGTTATTCCGCTTATGAAAGGGAATATAAGCGAAACCAAACTGCAAACCAAAACTGAAGACGACTTCCGAGCAGTGTCAAAGTACCTAAACGATGCCAAAAAAAATTACTATACGTACCAGCTAAAAAGCTGCAAAGGCTTGCAAGTTGTGCTTAAGGGAATAGAACCCGATGGACCCCCTCTGAAATTACAGAGGCTTTAAAAGAAAACGGTTTCTGTGCTAAAAATGTCATAAATATTATGAACAAAAACAAAAAACCGCAACCTTTATTCAAGGTCGAGCTGGAGCCAGACAGCAGAACTTTGAAAAAAACGCTGTCCACCCGATCTACAAGCTGCAGTACCTGCTGCATCGTAGGATCACAGTAGAAGAGCCGCACAAACGGAACGGGCCAGTGCAATGTACAAATTGCCAGGAATACGGACACACCAGGGCTTACTGCACCCTCAGGTCAGTATGTGTGGCTTGTGGAAACTGCCACGGCTCCGAGCCCTGCCCTGCCAACAAGGAAGATTCTCTCACTAAAAAGTGTGTAAATTGCCAAGGAAATCACACAGCAAACTACAGAGGCTGTCCAGTCTACAAGGAGATGAAAATTCGGATGCAACGAGCGACAACGACACGCTCGCAGAATACACAGAACATTTACATGAGATCACAAACGACACCGGAAGTTTTCTTCGCAAAAGCAGCCAGGTCATCATTTGGCCCTTCAATTACCACCAACGGCATTTCTTACGCCAGTGCTCTAAAATCAGGCACAGCTCACATAGAGCCGATAATTGATAACGTGCAGCAGGCCATGGGACAGCCACAAAGTAACATGGAAACTATGATGATCACTTTGCAACAAAATATGATGGAATTTATGTCCTTCATGAAAACCACCATGCAAACCCTTATGCAAAACCAAACCATCTTGTTAACAATGCTTACAGCTCAGCAGCCCAAATAAACTATGCCTAGTCTTCGAATAACTCTGTGGAACGCCAACGGTGTTTCACGGCATAAACCTGAAATAACTCAATTTCTGAACGAAAACCACATCGACGTTATGTTGCTGGCAGAAACGCATCTCACCAGCAAATATAACTTTCAAATACGGGGATATACGTTCTACAGCACCGATCATCCAGATGGTAAAGCACATGGTGGAACCGGCATCTTAATAAGAGACCGCATCAAACACCAATTTCACCAAAGGTTTGCCAAAAATTACTTGCAAGCTACATCGATAAAATTACAGTTGGGCAACTGCAATCTTGCCATTGCCGCTGTTTACTGCCCACCCCGTTTTACAGTCTCCGAAGATCAATTCATGGACTTCTACAATTCACTTGGAGAGCGATTCATAGCAGCAGGAGATTATAACGCCAAGCACACACACTGGGGATCCCGCCTTGTGACCCCCAAAGGAAGGCAACTATATAATGCACTCATCAAAACATGCAACAAACTGGACTACGTTTCACCAGGCAGCCCTACATACTGGCCTACAGATCCTAGAAAACTACCTGATTTAATTGATTTTGCTGTGACAAAAAATATTTCTCGCAATCTAATATCTGCAAAATCGCTTTTGGATCTATCATCGGACCACTCACCGGTGCTAATAACTCTTCTTCAAAGCCCGGAACTAATCGAGCACCCCTGCAGGCTGACGTCGCATCGAACCAACTGGCTGAAGTTCAAAAAGTACGTAAGTTCCCACATTGAACTAACTCCACAGCTCAACATCAAGGAGGACATCGACTGCTATGCCGATGCACTGGAGTCTGTACTCGTCGCAGCAGCCAAAGTCTCTACAACGCAAGGGAGGGATGGGCTCACACACCAACACAAAACTAACCTTGAAATCGAACAGCTTGTTTTGGAGAAAAGACGTTTGAGGCGTGCTTGGCAAACCAGCAGATCGCCATCCTCAAAACAAAGTCTTAAGGAAGCTGGTCGCAGGCTTACCAGGGCCCTAAGGCACGAAGAAGTTAAAGAACAACGCCAGTACATTGAGAAACTTTCACCCACCAGCACCAAGCATCCCTTGTGGAGGGCCCACCCACCACCGGCCGAAACAGTAATTCCCATAAGAGACTCTTCAGGCAGCTGGGCCAGAAGTGACAAAGACAGAGCTTGTACATTTGCTCTACACCTTCGAAATGTTTTTCAGCCAAACCCTGCAACAAATTCATTCGCACTACCGTCGCCGCCAATTCGAATTGAAACTGAGACGGAGCCAATTCTGTTTCAACCAAACGAAGTTGCAAAAGTCATCAGCGAGCAATTGAAACCAAAAAAGGCCCCAGGCGGTGATCTAATTACTCCCAAAATGCTAATTGAACTCCCAAACTGTGCAGTTGAGGTCATTTGTAAACTCTTTAACGGGATAACACGACTTGGCTACTTCCCAAAAAAGTGGAAAAAATCGTTAATCATAATGATTCCAAAGCCAGGAAAAGATCACACAATACCAGCTTCATACAGACCGATAAGTTTACTCTCGTGTCTGTCAAAACTGCTCGAAAAATGCCTTTTGACGCGCATAATCCCATATCTGAAAGAGCACAACGTTATTCCGGCACATCAATTTGGCTTTCGAGAAAGCCATGGAACAATAGAGCAAGTCAACAGACTAACAACAGAAATACGGACTGCATTCGAATATCGGGAATACTGCAGTGCGGTATTTCTCGACGTTGCACAGGCTTTCGATCGAGTCTGGCTTGATGGCCTTATGCATAAAATCAGAACTATTCTGTCGGAAAACACTCACAGGATACTTGAATCGTACCTTTACAACAGAGAATTCGCCGTGAGATGCAACACTACAACATCCGACGATTACACTATAGAGGCTGGAGTTCCCCAAGGTAGCGCCCTTGGTCCAACTCTATTTCTCCTTTACACCGCAGATATTCCCACGAACGAGCGGCTAACTACTTCTACATTCGCAGACGATACCGCGATCATAAGTCGGTCCAAATGCCCAATTCAGGCAACAGCACTACTAGCTGATCATCTCGTGGTAGTGGAGAGGTGGTTATCAGACTGGCGTATAAAAATAAATGCGCAAAAGTGTAAACACATAACGTTTACTCTTAACAGACAAACGTGTCCCCCGCTAACTCTGAATAACACGCCACTTCCACAAGCTGACGATGTTACGTACCTTGGCGTTCACCTAGACAGGAGACTTACATGGCGGAGACATATCGAAGCTAAGAAAATTCATCTAAAACTAAAATCCAATAGCCTCCACTGGCTCTTAAACGCTCGCTCCCCCCTCTGCCTGGACTTCAAGGTCCTGCTCTACAATTCAACGCTTAAGCTAGTCTGGACTTACGGCTCCCAGTTGTGGGGAAACGCGAGCAGCAGCAACATCGACATTATCCAGCGACAACAATCAAAAATCCTGAGAACTATCACTGGGGCACTTTGGTATGTTCGGAACGACAACATCCACAGAGATCTTGGCATTCTACCCGTTAAAGATGAAATATCAAAACAAAAAGCATCCTACCACACCAAGCTAACTTCTCATCCAAACCAGCTCGCCAGGGGCCTAGCCAGGGTTTCCAACCGGACCCGATTGCAACGAAATGACCTTCCAGCTCAGCAATAGTTATTAGAGCCCTTTAATCTTGCGTCAGTCATCGTGACTGTCAAATAGCTTTTTAATTTAAGATTTTATATACTTATTGTTAGTCTCAAATCAGAGAAGATCCAATAAATAAAATGCATATGTAACAAAAAAAAAAAAAACATAGCCAAGGTAACAATAATTATAAACAAATTTTACTTTCTTCATTTCTAACAACGACATCGCAAAAACCTTGCCACTAAGTCGGGCCTCCAAATTTGAGAAGGACATTTCAAGGTCATCCCAAGGACAACAGAACCACTGGGCATACTTTTTGATTACCTGATTTTAAAATCGACAGATGTACCAATAAAATAAAAAAAAGTTCATGAAATTATCTTCAGTAGTTCTTTCCCAATCAATTTTTGAAAATAGGCTCGAAATTGAGGCCTGACGGTAGAGGACTGCCTTAAGTTCCTAGTTGGTAAAAGAATGTTATAGAAGCAGAGAGTAAACGAAAGAGAGGACAATTTCGCGAGTGATCCCGACCTGAACTGGTGCTCGTTTTACTCTGCTACAATAGTCGGGTTTCCTGACTATCAAATTTGCGATGCTTATTGCCCCTTTTAAAAAAATAAAACAAGAAAAAACGATAGTCTAGCCTTCTTAAAAAAGGGGAGCCTGCTTTTGAGCGCAATACATTTTTAATGCACTTGTGTACACAATTTCTAGAAAGTGGCCAGATTTTTAAAATTTTTAGATACAAACAAAATTAATTAGGTCTACTTTCTCAAGCATTAAAAGTGTACTCTTCGAGTATCGCAAATAAAAATCACAGAACAGAAACCAAACATTGCTTTGTTGTTATTAAGCACAAAAAAAGAGATTCATTCGCTAAGCGAACGGAATGTCGTACTTTACAAATTAATAAACCGATTTATACAAGTTTTATATATTCCCACCGTTGGGTTAACACGAAAACAAAGAAAATTCGGAGTCCATAAAAGAACACGTCCATTCGCTTTGAAAGTCAAATCGCTATTGCTAAATAAATATACACTTTCTCTTCAAATTTTTTAAAAATTTGAAAGAAAGACTCCATTTTGCTATTGATTGCACTAAACTAGAATTTTATACGACCGGATTCGTTATTGGTAATTAAGGTCTAATTTATTATGATATAAATAAGCGGTTGTTCAACAAAATTGTTTAAGAAATATAGAGGCTATAATGATTTCGGGAAAACAAAAATTCTATTTAACACATTTTCTTGATTAACTTGATAGTTGTTAACTTTGCTGAGAGCTTTTATTAGTAAGTACATTTGATATAATCATAATTTTAACAGAAAACCAATTTGTTTTTTTTTACTTAAAAGCCAATTTTTATCCGATTTGGTTGGACTGTAGTATACTACTATGCGGTGTTCTGCTAGAATCGAAAGAAATCCTAGGTCACTTCCCGGTATGCTGGACGTAGAGGTCGTGCACTTCTAGCGATGCTCTGTGCTATGCTCGTCGGAGTTGGCGCGGTTTTTTTCTACCTCAGCTATACCCTTACATAGTTAAAAGAAATAAGTGCACTATCTGTATTTAATATGATGGACTGGCTAAAAGTTGTAGTAGGCTTTATACGGAAACCCCCAAGAACCCCCCCCCCGGGAAGGGGGGGGATTTTAAAAAAAAAAAAACCCCCCCCCCCCCCCCCCCCCCCCCACCCCCCACCCAAAAAAAAAAACCCCCAACACATAATTTACCCCCTTACAACAAAAAAAAAAAAAAAAAAAAAAAAAAAAAAAAAAAAAAAAAAAAAAAAAAAAAAAAAAAAAAAATTAAAAAAAAAAAAAAAAAAAATAAAAAAAAAAAAAAAAAAAAAAAAAAAAAAAAAAAAAAAAAAAAAAAAAAAAAAAAAAAAAAAAAAAAAAAAAAAAAAAATTTTTTTTTTTTTTTTTTATTTAAAAAAAAAAAAAAAAAAAAATTTAAAAAAAAAAAAAATAAAAAAAATTAAAAAAAATAAAAAAAAAAAATAAAAAAAAAAAAAAAAAAAAAAAAAAAAAAAAATAGACAGCAGGCAATTTGGGGGCAGTTTTGAATTTGATTATGTTTTCGGACTGGCTAAAAGTTGTAGTAATGGCAGCGAATGTAAATATTTAGGGTATTCAGGAAAACTAACTACAAAACTAACTCGGAAAGGGGGGTTAAGAAAGGTTTTTTTGGGGGGGGAAAAAAAAAAAAAAATTTTAAAGGAAAAAAAAAAAAAACAAAAAAAAAAATGGGGGGGGGGGGGGGGGGGGGGGGTTACCAACGTAAACAAATTTAAGAAGAATTAGTAAACCCTACCAAGACAAATTGTAAGGGAAACTTAGATGACGTTTGCTCCCTATTCTTTACCCTCTCTACCTTGGTAACACTGTATAAATATTGAGCTGCTACCCCTTAGTCAACCACTACCGCATCTACTACGACTTAAGCATTTCATTGTCCAGGCGACGATCCATAACCAAAAAGTTGTAGTAGGCTTTACCAACGTAAACAAATTTAAGAAGAATTAGTAAACCCTACAAAGACAAATTGTAAGGGAAACTTAGATGACGTTTGCTCCCTATTCTTTACCCTCGCTACCTTGGTAACACTGTATAAATATTGAGCTGCTACCCCTTAGTCAACCACTACCGCATCTACTACGACTTAAGCATTTCATTGTCCAGGCGACGATCCATAACCAAAAAGTTGTAGTAGGCTTTACCAACGTAAACAAATTTAAGAAGAATTAGTAAACCCTACCAAGACAAATTGTAAGGGAAACTTAGATGACGTTTGTTCCCTATTCTTTACCCTCTCTACCTTGGTAACACTGTATAAATATTGAGCTGCTACCCCTTAGTCAACCACTACCGCATCTACTACGACTTAAGCATTTCATTGTCCAGGCGACGATCCATAACCAAAAGAACTTACACAATCATTTCAAGATATTACAAATATAATTCATTTAAATTTTATTGCCTCCTCTGGGATTTTCATGTTCTATCCTTCATGGACTTATCGTAATTAAAAATTAAATTTAAGAAAAGGCGGTCATATTGACAATATATAGACATATTGACTCACGAGAACTCTTACACCCTCTTATGTCTTTATATTTTACTCACACAAATTTCAAATAAATCCACCGTCGCTTTCGTTGGGCCCATCGGAGCAGCTGATGTTTTTTTTTAGATGAGATTAAATATATTGTTGTACGAGAGGTGTGTGTGAGGTTAAATCATATTGAAATAGATACAATCTGTCGCTTTTTACAAGTGATTTACCTACTAAATCGTATAATCTAGCATTAGTATGGAATGTAAAATTAAGAAAATAAAATAAGGACAACTAAACTACATGATACTGCCGATATACTTTTGGCTGCATTTCTCCAAAAGAAATCTCGCTCAGAGAGTCACTTTGATGATTTTCAGCTGGCAACGCCGCTCGCTCACACTCCAATACCAATTTGCACGCACTTGGCGGCGCATTATACACTCTCTAAATCGAGGTTCGGGGTATGCCGATGTTCTTGATCGCCGACTTTGGTGTTCACTAGAGGTCATACATATGCATCTTTACGTGGACTTCGCTTTACGGTTATTTCGGGTTGTTAACTTCTACGTCTTCGCCGACTTTGCTTTATGTTTGTTAATTCATCTCGGAAACGCACCAAGAATACTTTCCCATTAGTGCCGTATTCCGCTCCAAGTGTTTGTAGGGCTTCGAGGGGTCAGCGGGGCCGTCCGGCAGGTTAAAATGACCAGATCCCCGAAACACCAATATAGCACCGACCGGCCGCGTTGGAGGCGCTCATGGCCTCTGCGTTTTAGCGGACCGGCCGTTGCTGCAACTAACACAAAAATTAACCTAAAGTTCACTAAACTCCCGAAAACTATAAATTTACCTTCTTATTGGTTTCACTGCACTATTTTCGTTAAATTTCACAAGAAAATCTCTTCAAGCAACTTGTGCTGCTTAGTATGATGATTAATTACTACACGTGGCTTTGGTAGATTTTGGCAAAACTTAAGCGAGCGATGCTTTGTACTTTACTTCCAGAAATTCCAATAGGAAGCGCATGGGCGAAATGTAACTGTACCATGGCGTGATTTTTTCGGCTTCTAGCTGTTTGTCTTATCTTTCGCTCGATTTTCGGTGGTCGCTAGAGTGAGATAGAAAACGTAACGAAAGGCGCGGTTGATCTTGGAATTCTGCCGACGTTTTCGGTGAGAGTGTGCGACTGAATTCGAAACTTTAACCCTTATGTCTATACATGTAAATTGGACCCTACAGGACATGGGCATAATTTGCACTCAAAAATCGAAAGTTTTGAAAAAATGGCAAATTTAGACTGAATTTGCGCGATTACCAGTTAATAGCGGTTAAACCAAATGTCTGATCGAAACACAACCTAGGTAAATCTTAAATACAACTCTACAAAAAAAATGTCTGATATGAAATCAGGAGGAAATTTTGGATTAAAAACGGTCGGAAATTTTTGTTTGTAAACTAGTGTAATTGACAAAAAAAAATTGTCGAATTAATTAACGGCACTAGCTTTCCATGCACAAAAAGTAAAAATCCACAAAAACTCAAAAAAGTTAAAGGTGCTCTTACATTCGCCGCTCTATGTTGCGTGGCAACAAATTAAAACAAGCTTGCGCTGAGTGAGTATCAGAAATAAGCATGTCCCATCTCAATGCCTTATCTCTTATCGTTCCGGACAGGCAGACAAACATTTCCAACGTAACTGACAACTTTATCATGCAATTTTATTCTAATGCTTTTAAAAGAAAGCGTAGGACATCCAAACCAGACAGAAACAGCGAAAAAGTTTTGTATTATGAATTTTAAAGTCTCTGATTTACTTACTAATAATATTTTTTAAATTTAATTAAAAACAAGGAAGAACGATATAGTCGGGTTTCCCGACTATAAGATTTGCGATACTCATTGCCCTCTTAAAAAAAAAACAAAAAAAGGAAAAACGCTAGAGTTGCCAGACCTCCACCTCTAAAAAAGTGTAGCCTGCTTTTAGGCACAATCAATTTTTAACACACTTTTGAAAATGGCCAGATTTTTAGATAACTGTGTAGATATTTTCAAAACAAACAACATTTATTTAGGCCACTTTTCTCTAGCATTAAAAATGTGGGCACCACAGTGTTCGCGGTTTGTGGGCGTTAAAAGGGGCGTGGTCGGGTTTTAAAACAAACTTGATCTACGTGGGGTATATAGAATTCTGTGTGCAAAATTTGGTGGCTCTAGCTCTTATGGTTCCCGAGATCTAGGAGCTCGTACGGACGGACGGACGGACGGACGGACATTTGATCGTTTACAGTATTTGCTTACTCTTCGAGTATCGCAAATAATGATTAAAAATTATTTTTTTAATTTTTTTCCGAAGCAAAATTATTGAAGTTCCAATTTGTTTAACTCGGCCCGTTAAGGGCAGGTTTTATTTATTCTTGATACATGTTTAAAAGATTCTTAATTTCTTTAGTTAAATAAATAAAAAAAGATTAAATAAATTTGATTTCAGTAACTTATAATTTTATTCGTAACGATTTCGTTATATTTTGTGTATACATAACTTTTCACTGTTAGCCAACTTAATCATCGAAGCTAGACGAAAGCAAGAAATTTGCCGCTAGTTCCTCGTCCTTTTCACACGCAAAGTAAGCTTGCAGAACAAGTGCCTCAGGGAATCCGAGTGCTTTTAGCTATTGAAAAATATCACTTAATAACTTATTTAAAAAAAACTGAATTTTTGTAAATACCCGTTCTATTGCGTCTTGGTCTTGGGGGTTTAGGCGAATAGTTGAGACTTCCGGAGGCTGTTGTGAATCATCGTGATCCGCTGCACCGTCTTCTCTCTGCAACACACTTGTTCCAGCAGTTGATCTTTGTGCAGCAACGGCTCCTTCCAGTTCAGTCGAAAGAAGGCTTTCAATGTGCGCAGGATTTGACTGCATACGAGCAGTCGAAACGCGGGGTACTGCGTCAGTGGATTCTGAATCACTTTCAATCGGTTGGTTAAGCATATTAAGAAACGCATCCTGATTTTCCGAAATAAGTTGTAACAGAGCCGGGTTTGTCTGACCAATCTATTTGCAAAACATTTGTATTTACTTTACTATTTAGCATATACTGTACTTACCTGCTGCAAAACTGCATGCAAAAGGTGAGGGTTCTGATATATTAAAGAGCGCATTTGAAGAAACTGTGGCTGGCTACGCAAAAATTCGAAGGGATCTAAAACGAACGTTTAAAAAGTGTTATTAGATATTGTGACGCCGATTCCGACGCCGCTACATTAGCGCCCAAAACTTATGGAGGGGGAAAGAGACAGCGGCCATTGTTACTTAACCTTTATTGACAATCCAGAACCCATAGAGGAGGCGAGGGAATTCCTTGTTATTATTAGCTAGTTATAATTGTTCCACGAGTTTTAAAAGAAACTCATGAAGTAGATTATAGTTTAAAATATTTTAGTCCTAGTCCTTAGAAAACCCATACGCCTTAGTCAATATATATAAAGTAGGGGAGCAAGAAAGAAGACCAGGGAAAAGTACAGACAAACCTCCACGCAGCTGCACAAGAAACAGAGAGAGAGAGAAGCAAAGATCACAGCGGCGACGGCGCAGCTGACTCTAGACCAGTGATGCCCACCCCATAGCTCTCCGAGCTCCTTTGTTTTTGTAATTGCTCTTCGCATAGGAAGAGCCGACGCGTGTACATTCACATGGCTCATTCATCGACAAAGCAAAATACAATAACAATTTTTCAGTTTCTCTGTTCTCCGCGCATTTGGTGAATTCAGCAACAACACTTTCAAAGGCGATACAGTTAGCTCGCTAAGCCGAATGTTATTTGTTGTTGGATTTTTGCACAGTCTACATTGCAAGAAATCAGTTGAACGAAAACTTGCAGGCACGATGGTTGACGTTTTTATTCATCCCAATTTTTTTCAGTAAGTTCAAATAAAAACAAGAAAGAACGCTATAGTCGGGTTTCCCGACTATAAGATTTGCGATACTCATTGCCCTCTTTAAAAACCGCTAGCTAGCCCTCTTCAAAAAAATGTAGCCTACTTTCGAGTGCAATAAATTTTTAGCGCCTTTTCAAAAAAAAAATTTAGCCTACTTTCGGGCGCAATAAAAATTTTCAACGCACTTGTATACACAATTTGTCTTTATACATTTACATATATTACCCAAGGCATCAAACTAGCGCCACTATTGCCAGGTTGCCACGTACTGAAAGTTTTACAAATGTGTATGAAAAGTATGTATAGATTTAAGGCATACCAAAATGTTCTATAACTTCTTTATTATTTATTAGAGCATAAAATGGTTCGGAATGTAGTTAGACAGTGCACATATCATTATATTTCTTTTAAAACCGTAACGATTGCATACAAAATGAGAGCGCCACAGATTTTCGCGGTTTGTGGGCGTTAAAAGGGGC
This sequence comes from Drosophila oshimai, assembly GCA_018150695.1. Lineage (NCBI taxonomy): Eukaryota > Metazoa > Arthropoda > Insecta > Diptera > Drosophilidae > Drosophila > Drosophila oshimai. Next base: position 713,893 of record JAECWM010000264.1, read on the forward strand.
GTGGCCAGGTTTTGAAACAAACTTGATCTGCGCTCTAGTGGCTTGGTGGCTCTAGCTCTTATAGTTCCCGAGATCTCGATGCTTGTGCGGACGGACGGACGAACGGACCGACAGACAGACATTTGATCGTTTACAGTATTTGCTTACTCTTCGAGTATCGCAAATAAAAACGGTTGCGTCTATGTATTTGTGCATTTATGTGTGCGTATTGGTGAATTGCTCTCCCATAAGCAGCCCGTGGGCACCACTGCTCTAGACAGAGCGAGAGGCAATAAGGACAAACAAGCGACATAAGCAAACGGGAAAGCTCGCAGCAGCGTGAGACTGTGTATGCATACGATCAGAGAGCCCAGCCGCAAAAATTCACCTCAGCGACCGCGTGGTCGGCATTAAAGTGAGAAAGTGGTGTGGTGGCGGCTCCGAGGGTCAAAGGCAGAGGGGAAAACGCCAACTAGTCAGTCGAGTACGCGAGAGAGTTGTTCGTGGAGTTCGTATTTGGGCCGATGGTCTTCGGTTTTCATTCGGCTTCTCTACCCGGTTCTCTCATATAACCGATTATCGTCGTTTTTGTTCATGTTAATGTTAACTTCAATGTTACCCGCAAGCATAAAGTAATTAAATATAGAGGCGCCATTTCACTGTTACTCTCTTTGGACATTTTTGCACGTAGCCAAAAAAAAGGTAAAGGTTAATGTTGCCAAAAAGTCCGCAACGGCACTGCTCGCTCTCGCTGCTCTTAATGGGCTCGCAACATATCGCCGGTCCCTCGTACACGAAATTGAGGTTGAAATTTTCACCAAAGCTTCGAACACGGAGTCGAGCAGCAAGCAAGGAAGTCATACATCATACACGGGCGTTGAGTCAAAATTGCGGGCAGAGAAAATAGTGCCTCTATACTTAATTACTCTATGCCGCAAGTCCGCGTTTTTGTTCATGTTAGCCCATACAGATAGCACTGTTTAACCGTAAGTCCGCGTTTTTGTTCATGTTAAATCCCCAAATCAACTGCTGGGTCTGATCAGGATTGACCGGAGTCAATAACGTCAGGCGGACTAAAGACCCGTAAAGTTTATGGAGTAAAAATACAATCAAGGTCGATTCTCGACGCAGGAAAAAGAAAGGTGAGATGACCTATAATAACAAAATCGGAAGAAAATATACTACAATGGCAGACAACGAACAAGAGGAGAAGATTTCTTCCGGTCCGACGGACAGCCGGCTAGGAACGCGCTAAGGAAGAACGAGCTAATTATTTTCGCCCTGGAATTCGGATTTGACGGTACAGGAAAAATAGACGAGACGAGAAAGCGGTTTGCCGTGGTGATCAAAGCAGGTCTCTCCAAATCAAAAGACCCGACTGGCCTAATTAGAGCCTAGATTTAGGGCTGGAGGGGTCCAATTCCGGTATCCAACGAGCGGAAGAAACTGGTCCCGACCCCTTAGCGTTCCTAGAGGAGCTAGAAGAGAGGGCTACGTCGTACGCGCTCCCCTCGTCCTAATTACCGAGGGTGATGACGGAAACGCTTACAGACAGGTCGCATCGGGGGTTTACGACGAGTCAATTACAAGGAGCCACGTGGGGAGTATTCCGTGTAGAGTTCTTAGACTTCTTTTTACCACCGCATTGTTTTCGCCGTTTGGAAGACGACTTCGGGGCCCGATACCAGCAAGAAGGAGAGGGTTTCAAGGATTTCGTCATCGAGATGACGCTGATGCGTCACGCCGGGTATGATCAGGCCAAAGAGCTAGACAGGATTTACGAGAATTCTTTCTCCGCGTATCAGATTTAACTAAAACGAAGCGACTTCGTGACCCTTAACCAACTTTCGGAATTCGCAGTCGAGTTAGTAAGCATCTAGTATCGTGACCGTATGCGGGTGCAAGCCAGAGACCCGCCGTACCGGAACCCTGGCCGATCTCCCGGGAGCGCCCGAATAACCCTGGAGTCACACACCCCGTTGACCTCTTCCCAAGCACGTAACCCTTTTCGAAATAACCCCCAAACTCCCCCACCACCTCAACCAGTGGCCTCGCCTAGAGGAGAAATCTCAATAAGAATGATGAACCAAGATGCCACTGTCGACGCCGCCCGAAGGACGAATATCCCTCAACTGTGGCTTAGAAGGTCACTTCGTGAGGAATTCTCAGAACCCCCGACGAATAGAGTATTGGGATTTTAGGCGGGAAGGGGTTAAGACTATCGATTGTTGCAAACGCCCGGGAAACGACCATCGTCCCCGACAGGACCGGGAACAGTTGGGGACGAGATTAACAGAGACCAGAGAATAGGCGCGCCCTTGCGCGTGGAAGACAGGAAGATCGTGGCGCAAATAAGAATCGCAGACATCTCGGTCTTGGCCACTGTTGGCAGCGGTGCTACAAGAGTTTTATTAACGAAACACTCCTTGGACAGTTGAGAGCATCAGTAACGGTGAGAAAGGCATACACCGGCATACGGCTGGCAGACGGGACCAGCGTCAGCATCACCGGGATGGTAGTCACACATATAAATTTCGAAGGCGACAGTAGAAGTAGCGCTGTTAGTTATGAACTCAATGTTAGATAAAGTCATACTTGGCCTCGACTCTCTCTGAGCAATCGGTACTACGGTGTGGACGAGCACGCCCACACGCAGGAAGTCAACCGATCATGACCAACCTACAAGGATTAGAAATAGAAAGGATGCCGGATGGATCTGCAATAGACACGAAAATCGAGCTCGGAAACGATCAGGAAGGGCATTACGGCTTTACAGCCGAAGAGGAAGTCGCGTACACTTTCGGCAAGTAGGAGACTGGTCCCCAGCTGATCAAGGATACATCGACAGGTTACTCGAACGAGAGCTAGACGAATTCGAAGGCATGTCAGGGGTATCACACAAAGCACAACGCACAATCATGATGCGGGACGATCGGCCGGTCGTTGCAAGCGGTACTATCCAAAGAATCCCGCTATGCAACGAGTCATCGACGAACAGGTGAACGAATTGCTAGCCGCAGGACAGCCCGTAAAGTGAACCCATCGTCCTCGTGCGCAAGAAGAACGACGAGTGGCGGATGTGCATCGACTTCCGACAGTTAGAAGCACGGTCGGTCCCAGACGCGTACCGCGAAATATTTATATTCTTGAACGACTTAGCCAGGCCCGAGTTTTGTCAACGCTAGACCTGAAAAGTGGCTATTGGCAAATATCCATGGCACTGTATAGCAAACGGCCTTCCTAAACGAGGTCTTTTCCAATGGCGCGTCATCCCATTCGGACTACATTCTGCAGCCGCTACGTTCCAACGGGCCCCAGATAGTGCCATTGGGCCTGAACTAGACCCATTTGCGTTTGCCTATTTAGATGACATCGTGGTAATCATAAGAGACTTAGCAGATCGCGCCCTAAACCTCCAAAAAGTATTTCGGAGGCTCAGAGTTGAGGCTCAAAATTGAGCATAGGACTAAGCTCCTGCGTAAGAGTACCAAGTGGCACTGGGACGCAGAGGAACAGATCGCATTCGACAAACTGAAAAACCGGCTTACGAGTGCCCCCACTTTAGCTTGTCCACACTTTGACCACTGAACCACGATCCAGACGCGAGCGACGTGGGATTAGGCGCAGTACTGACCCAGGAAGCAGAAGAGACAGAAAGGGAAATCGCCTACATCAGTCGTAGACTAGAAAAAGCCGAAGAAAACTACACCACCGACAGTCGTGTGGGCTTTTCGGAAGTGGCGATGTTACCTCGAGGGATATGAGTTCACAATTATCACGGATCACCTTGCATTCATCTGGGCGATTAGCCCGACGGGCCCTCGAGTTACAAAAATTCCGATACTCGGCGACATATGGAAAAGGATGTCGAACGTTGTCGCGGACACCCTGTCCCGCCAACCCCTGGCTGTACTCCAACGTAAATAAGAAGACGAGGAAGGATGTAGATGGTGGGTACGGAAACGATAACAGATCATGGCGAGTCCGGAGAAGTTATCCGACTTCGCATACGAGAAATGAGCAAATCTATCGTCGCCTTGGGACTGCACCAGACGACGCGGATTTCGTACCGGGAAAGTTATGCGTACTCACCATCACCGGAGACGGGTACTGGGGGAGTGCCACGACGCCCTGACAGCTGGACACATCGGGATACGGAAAACGATCTTATGTGTTGCCTCGAAATTCTATTGGCCCAGGATGTAACGAGATGTCAAGAGGTACGTGCAAAATTGCCTAGCATGCCAAAAATTCAACGTCAACCAGCAAATGCCGGCAGGGCACATGCTAACTCGGCGAATAGATGAACCCTGCTCGACCTGGTGGCCTGACCTCGTGGGACCCCTACCAAAATCAATGACAGGTAACACCATGTCGACGCATTCGCCAAATGGATCGAACTTATTCCCCTCCGGAAGGCAACCACGGCGACTATGCTCAATGCATTCCGCGAGCGTGTTCTCAGACATGTTTTACACTGGCAGTGAACTCGAGCATTTCGGACACTACCAACTACAGCCCTACGTTCTTGATGCAGGGTCGCGAACCGTTGCTGCCCAAGTCCTTGTACGAAGAGAAGACAAGAGGAAACGGGAACCCCCCCGAAGATTTTGCACATAAGGCAGCCAAGATGAAGGAGATATTCGAGGTCATCAAAGTCAACGCAGATGAGAGCCAGCGCCGACCATATGCGCCACTATAACCTTAGGAGACCTGAGTAGCGTCCCATCTTGGGCTCACCACGTGTCAAATGACGGGTTTGCGGCGAAGTTGGCGCCGAAATATGATCGCCGAACATCGTCCGGATCCAGAAGCCAGGAGAACGCAAGAGACGAGTGGCCAACATCGCGAGCTAAGAGAACTTGGGGACGAGGAATCACACATAGCCGAATGGGTTCCGTAAGGTGTTTTAGACTAACATTAAAATATATAACAATTGTAACTACATACATATACCACATACACATAAGACGTCGGTTGTAAGCTGCACCAGTAGGTAGGGAAATTAGATATTTAGGAGAGTCTGACTCCACCGAAGAGCGATTTCACGACGACGAATCCGGCAAGCCTAGGTCCTAGCATGAGCTGATCGACCTCACCACGGCAGACAACGGGGAACAGGGCGAGTCGGAGGCCGAAGACGCTACATACGAATGCGATCAACCAGGCGGAACCGACGGAGATACCCCACCCAGGCCCGAATCTTTTGGGTACGCCTCGCCGCAGTCCGACTAGCCGGTAGACTTTTCTCTAGGCTCGGCGTACAGGTGTTTTGGGACATGAATGGTATTTCAAATTCGACGGATGTTTGTGCGAATATACACTGACGAGCCAAACTGTAACACCATTTCGATTTTCTAAATTCAACGGTTGGTATCTTCTCTTATATTGAACGCCTGCTAACGATCTTAGTCTCATTTTGTTGGTTAATTATTTGACTATGTTTTCTGAAAATTTGAAAACGTTTGATAAGCCGGAAGAAAAATGCCAAAACAAAATGTAAAGAAACTCAAATGTTACAGTTTTGCACTCGATATTTTTTTTAGTGATAATTTTTTCGCAAAACAAGCCAAAATAATTTTTTTTATAAATGAGGTTTTTTAGTTTCTCAATATTATGAGGGTGTAGCGTTGCACAAATGCAGGAAGATAAGCGTTGCATAAATAACTTGGATTTGCTAAACACATACTTGAATCTGATTTAAGGCAGGTTATCACCTTGTGGGGTCAAAAAAATCGATTTTTTTTTTTTTGTCTTATCGTGTAGATATATGTTTCAAAAATGTGCTGTAGAAGTTTCAGATAAAAATTTGAAAAATTTCGAAAGTTATAGCCCGTTACATAGAGCACTGTCGAGCACCGGCCGAGCCAAAGCCAAAACTTTAAAAAACTTTCCTCTAATGAATGAACCTAGATCAGCCAAAAATATTGAAAATTGTTTATTTTAAAATATAATTAGTGAAGAAAAAAATGCGAAAATTTACATTTTTTTTTCAAAACCTCATAATTTTTGGAATTTATTTTTTTTTTCATGATCGTAGGTTCATTCAATAGATAATACGATACAAATTAAGAATGTGTTCGGTTTTTGTGTTTCAGATCACGGGTATTGAGCCAATCGTGCACGGAAGCGAAATGCATGCCGCCAACAATGGGCGGAAGCGCTGAAATTTTTGTCTAAATATGAACATGTATTTATTCAAAGAATACAATTTTCGAACTTGAAAAAATCCAAAAAGGGGGGGGGGGGCTTGTTCGGCTTCCTTGAATACTGACTTAAGGGGGGACATCTGAGTAACTTTTTTTAAAAATCGAAACATTTTTTTTTCGCTTAAATAATTCTTTATGGTCTTAAAAATAACATACCAAAAGATAGAGTCCGGCAACAGTGTCTAAATGTCGAAATTTTCCATTCTGCGGCGATGCCTCACAGGTATATCCCATGGAACCTTTTGTGTTTAAACGCGTTTTTCCCGAAACCACTTTTTTTGAGTTGGCCGAGTAGAAAACTCGCACAAATCTTAACCGATCGATCTGAAATTTTGACAGTATATTCAAAATACCTTTGTCTATCGACAATCGTAGGATTTTTTTTTATATTGCTTACTTTTTTTTTATCAACTATTTTGTGACGTTTTTTTCGTGAAAATTTTAATTTTTTTTTCAATCACTCACCATTTTGCAAAAAATCAATATATCGAAAAAATCCTACGAGTGTCGATGGACAAAGATATTTTGAATATACTGTCAATATTTCAGATCGATCGGTTAAGGTTTGTGCGAGTTTTCTACTCGGCCAACTCAAAAAAGTGGTTTTGAGAAAATGCTGCACAGCCGCCATTTTGTTTTTGATTTATTCCAAAAAAATTTTGTTTTGTACTTCGCACCTAATGGCTTTTTCATTTGGCCAAAAAAAATTTCAGAAAATCCGATTTTTTTTATTCAGTTACTCAGATGTCCCCCCTTAATGCCCAACAAAACGAGGTATCAGTCATTTAAAATGCATTTTTGCATAGTTTGCATTTTGACAGAAGAAAATTTTGAAAATTTCCAAATGAATTTTTATGTTATTTTTTTCATCACTGTAAGTAGAAGTTCGAGGAAAGAAAATCAAAAATCGAATCTTATTTTATGCTAACGAAGTTAGTATTAGTCGTTTTAAGAGCGGCAGAGAGTCAGAATTTGATATGATAGGATAAAGTCAGTCAGAATATAGTACTCTGAAAGGCTCATGAAATTCATAGTTAGATCTATTATGATTTAATATATAGGGAGCATATTGGGTTGGGAAGAAAGTCATGTCGTTTTTTTTAATAATCGTTTTTAATCTAATTTATTTACGACTTATCGAGCACCAGGGTCACTTTTTAGTATCGTTTTAAAGCTTATTGTCTTAGGTACTATCGACGAAAATTTGGTAATTATTCGATAACATTTGTGGAAGCTATAGTAAATTAAACATGGAGGACCAATGTGAGCATTTTCGGCATAATTTGCATTTTTACTTCCGAAAAGGAAAAAAAAAGCGGTCGAAGCTCGCGAAAAATTAAGCGAAGTGTATGGTAAAGATGCCATGAGTGATCGCCAATGTCAGCGCTGGTTTGCCAAATTCAGGCTTGGAGATTTTGGAGTTGAAGACGCCCCACGTTCTGGTCGACCATCGGCCGTTTTTGACGAACAAATTCAGGCTTTGCTGGATGAAAACCGGCGTTGTTCAACGCGGGAGATGTCAGAGAAGCTCAGTGTGTCGCATACAACGGTTGAAAACCATTTGAAGAAACTTGGCTACGTAAGCAAGCTCTATGTTTGGGTTCCGCATAACTTAAAGGAAATTCACCTAACTAAGCGTATCAATATCTGCTATTCTCTGCTGCAACGGACTAAAAACGATCCTTTTTTGAAGCGGATCATTACTGGCGACGAAAAGTGGGTTGTTTACAATAATGTCCAACGAAAAAGATCATGGAGCAAGAAAGATGAGCCAGCCCAAGCCACATCAAAGGCCGATATCCATCAGAGGAAAGTTATGCTGTCTGTTTGGTGCAATTGGAAGGGTGTAGTGCACCTTGAGCTGCTGGGACGGAATGAAACCATCAATTCAGATGTGTACTGTCGCCAGCTATCCAATTTGGCGGAAAAAATTAAAGAAAAGGAGCCGGCACTAGCTAATCGCAAGGGTATAGTCTTTCACCATGACAACGCTAGGCCCCACACATCTTTGCTCACTCGGCAAAAATTAACGGAGCTGAATTGGGAAGTTCTACCACATCCACCTTATAGTCCGGACTTAGCACCTTCAGATTACCATTTGTTTCGCTTTCTTCAAAACTCTTTGAATGGTAAAAACTTTGATTCACATGAGGCTGTCGAAAACCACTTGTCACGATTCTTTGCTGGAAAGGACCAAAAGTTCTTCGAGCGCGGAATTATGCAGCTGCCCGAGAGATGGTCATTAGTGGTCGAACAAAACGGCCAATACATAATTGATTAATTATAAGTCCTGATATAAATAAATCATCTTTGAAAATATTGAAAAAAAACGACATGACTTTCTTGCCAACCCAATAGTTAATCTACTTGGCACAGTAAAATTAAGCCGACCCACCAAGTCGGTGCTATCAATTTCACCACGAATAAGATTATACATAAAAACGGTACCAAGCATCATTTAACGGTTAGCTAGGGAGGGTGGTAAATTAATTAAAAGTAATCTGCTAGAATAGTAAGTTAACGTTTGCGTCCCAGTTTAGGCGCCGTAAAGCAAAAAGTAACAAAATTTTTGAACAGATTTAATACGATTTATGTGTGCTCCGTATTGGGGACTCCAGACGGTCGACCCATGCTCCAAAATAGGCCAGACTAACGAAATAAAGAAGGTTTTGGTGATATAGATGTAAATAAACTCCTTAGACCACCTTTTTATAAATCCTAGCACTCCGCGTGGCTTTACTCACCATGGACGAAATGAGATCTGAAAACTTTAGCTTTGGGTCCAAAAAGACGCCAAGGTCGTCAACGTGAGTTATTTTGTCACAAGATTTCCTGCTCAGCGTGCAATTTTCTAAATTTGGATTTACTCTTCAGATTACATTTTGAACCCTTTGAATTTATAATATTATCACAGCACCAGCTATGAAAGCGATTCAGATCGGATTGTAAGTCGGAATGGCAAACATCCTTATACCGTTACTCATTGCGTTTGTAAAAAACAGAGTTATTGTCTAGATTAGACCCATCACCGAGTAGGCTATTCAACCACTTGCTATAACAATTTATTTATACAAGACATTTCTAAGATAAGTTAATCAAGGACCTATTTTTTAAGGGATACACACTCATTATTGATGTAAAAAAAATCGTATTTCTTTTAATAATTTTTTAATCATCGTCACAAACTTATGTAGCCTTATTTATAAAAGTTTGGAAGATAAAGGCTAGTCCTGCGTTGCTGACGTTACATTAGTACGCAAATTTAATTCTGCAATTGTTTTGTTTTTGTACATCGAACCCGGCACCTGCATTTGTGTGTGCGAATCGAAACTCGTATTACCGCCTTCTCCCAACAACCAACGCACCTCAACATAATCACTTCCCTTACACTTACGCTGTAACCATGGCTTTGACTGTGGCTCCCTCCAACAAGCGTCTGCGCAGCAACAACAACAACTGCAACGGGATCACCAACGAGCGTGTGTCCGATGCGCCGTCACCTCAGCTGCTAGAGATGCTCAACTTGCGTCTCCAAGAGCAAACCCAAAAAATCACTGGCCTTGTCCAAGACGCGGAGCAGCGTATTCTCGGTGGCCTTTTGACTCGTTTGGATGGAATCGAAGCTGATCTAAAGCTGGTGGGAGAGCGGGTCGCGAGCGTGAAGGCTGAGGTGGCCGTGATACGATCCGACAGAGACAAGGCGAACGAGCGCGTTAACATTCTGGATGCGAAGGTCTGCGAACTGATCACTTTGAAAGAGAGAGTAAACGAAATAGAAGCCAAACTTACATCTCAGCAAATGGCAACTCAGGCCTGCGAATTGCGCATGCATGGAATTCCTTTCTTAGAGGGTGAAAATCTCAAAATCCTCTACAACAAACTCTGTTTTTCGCTGCAGCTCACTCCACCGCCGAAATTTACTGAAATTTTTCGGGCCAGAAAAACTCAAAGGTCTTCTGTGGACCCGGTGGTCATTATAAAAATGCAAAACTACCACGAAAAAATCACGCTGCTACGTTGCATCGGAGCTTACCGGCGTACTTGTAAACAACAACTTAGCTTACAGCTGATGGGGTTCGATTCACAAGCCGCTCTTTATATAAATGAGCAGCTGTTAAGAGAGCACTATATTATATTTAAAGAGGCCATGAAGCTTAAAAAGCATAAAATTCTGTCAGCAGTTTTCACTCGCAGAGGCCTTGTGCATGTCCGCTGCGGTGATAACATGTTATACCGCATCGAGCGCATGGATGAGCTTTCAGCGCTCTCTCGTGATCTCGGCGTACATACACAAACCGCTCTCGCTCTTCCCCGCTCTTCATCGTCTACATCGCCTACAACTTCTGCTGCTTCACCTAAATCGCATAATGATCCAAAAGCCAGGAAAAGATCACACAATACCAGCTTCATACAGACCGATAAGTTTACTCTCGTGTCTGTCAAAACTGCTCGAAAAATGCCTTTTGACGCGCATAATCCCATATCTGAAAGAGCACAACGTTATTCCGGCACATCAATTTGGCTTTCGAGAAAGCCATGGAACAATAGAGCAAGTCAACAGACTAACAACAGAAATACGGACTGCATTCGAATATCGGGAATACTGCAGTGCGGTATTTCTCGACGTTGCACAGGCTTTCGATCGAGTCTGGCTTGATGGCCTTATGCATAAAATCAGAACTATTCTGTCGGAAAACACTCACAGGATACTTGAATCGTACCTTTACAACAGAGAATTCGCCGTGAGATGCAACACTACAACATCCGACGATTACACTATAGAGGCTGGAGTTCCCCAAGGTAGCGCCCTTGGTCCAACTCTATTTCTCCTTTACACCGCAGATATTCCCACGAACGAGCGGCTAACTACTTCTACATTCGCAGACGATACCGCGATCATAAGTCGGTCCAAATGCCCAATTCAGGCAACAGCACTACTAGCTGATCATCTCGTGGTAGTGGAGAGGTGGTTATCAGACTGGCGTATAAAAATAAATGCGCAAAAGTGTAAACACATAACGTTTACTCTTAGCAGACAAACGTGTCCCCCGCTAACTCTGAATAACACGCCACTTCCACAAGCTGACGATGTTACGTACCTTGGCGTACACCTAGACAGGAGACTTACATGGCGGAGACATATCGAAGCTAAGAAAATTCACCTAAAACTAAAATCTAATAGCCTCCATTGGCTCATAAACGCTCGCTCCCCCCTCTGCCTGGACTTCAAGGTCCTGCTCTACAATTCAACGCTTAAGCCAGTCTGGACTTACGGCTCCCAGTTGTGGGGAAACGCGAGCAGCAGCAACATCGACATTATCCAGCGAGCACAATCAAAAATCCTGAGAACTATCACTGGGGCACCTTGGTATGTTTGGAACGACAATATCCACAGAGATCTTGGCATTCTACCCGTTAAAGATGAAATATCAAAACAAAAAGCATCCTACCACACCAAGCTAACTTCTCATCCAAACCAGCTCGCCAGGGGCCTAGCCAGGGTTTCCAACCGGTCCCGATTGCAACGAAATGACCTTCCAGCTCAGCAATAGTTATCAGAGCCCTTTAATCTTGCGTCAGTCATCGTGACTGTCAATTAATTTAATTTAAGATTTTATATACTTATTGTTAGTCTCAATTCAGAGAAGATCCAATAAATAAAATGCATATGTAACAAAAAAAAAAAAAACCTAAATCGCATGATAGGGCTGGCGCTCTTAACAGTGAGAACTTTCGCCCCTAAAATTTTATCTTTATATTTATTTTTATATTTATCTGTAGTCTTTATGCCTTTATTTTTAATCATTGTCAATTGTCAAAAGTCTGCAACTATCTCTTTGTCTCTTAAAGTCCCCATTTTCACTAAAACGCGCTTCCCAGTAGGTCTTCAATATGTTCGACCAGACTGAAATTGGTAGTTCCATAGCTGCGAATTTAATTAGAATTTTAGCTAAGCACAAAAAGGGTATTAAGGTCGTCCATATTAATGCACAGAGTCTCATGCATAAAATTGATGAATTTAGATACTTGTTTGTTCAGTCTAATGTGGATGTTATTTGTGTGTCTGAAACTTGGTTCTTGTCCGACTTTAGTGATCTGTCTATTGCGTGTGATGATTATGTTGTTTATCGTGCAGATCGTTTTAGTCATGCTGGTGGTGTCGCTATTTATGTAAACAAAAAATTGAATTGTACTGTTAAATGTAAGCACCCAATCGAAAGCGAAATTGAATATTTATTTTTAGAACTTTCAGCCAAAGATCTTTCTTCTAAAGCTTTGATTGGATGCATCTACCGGCCAAACCGTTATATTGACTATGCTTCCTTGTTAAATGTTTTGTGTGAAATATCTGTTGACTATACAGATGTAATTATTACTGGCGACCTGAATAGCAATATCCTAAGGGAAAGACATCTGCTCGATAGTTTCGAATCTATTGGCTTGTCGTCTGTTAACTTACAAACTCCGACACATTTTTCTAATACCTGTGATACTCTTCTTGACCTTTTCTTTGTTAATGTCCCTAGTAAGATTGTACCAGTTTTCTCTAAGCATGACCTTGTCTTTCTGACGTATGATTTGACCTTAGCTTGTAAATCTGACACCTTTGAATTTAGGGACTATAAAAATGTTAACTACACCGAACTTGAACTTGAATATAACAACTGTGATTGGACGTCCATATATATGTCTCCCAATATCGAGCATCAATTGAATATTTTCAACAGTAACATTCTTTACTTATATAACAAATGTGTATCAATCAGGCAAAAGACTATCCTTCCAAAGCAAAATCCCTGGTTTAACCATTATATTAAAAGAAACATAGCGATCCGTGACGCATACTACAATAAGTGGAAGCGATACAAAACTGCATTTTTTAGAACAATACACTCGGGCGCGTGATAATGGGTCCAAATTTCAAAATCTTACAATTAAAAAAACATGGCGTGAACTTAAAAATATTGGCGTTGGTAAAAGCAAGAAGCTGACCCAACACCCAGTGGACGTCAACGACCTGAACAGGAAGTTTGTGCAATTCGATGTACCTGAAGCTACATGCAACACGTACCTGAATGCCTTACCAAACTGTGATAATAGATTTAGTTTTATGTGTGTTAGTCAATGTGATGTTCTTGAATGTTTACTTAAGGTTAAATCAAACGCTGAAGGCCTGGATGGCATCAGCCCAAAATTTGTTAAATTGCTGTTACCTCTAATCCTCACCCATATAACACACATTATGAACACCGCAATAACCACATCCACCTTTCCCTCCGCATGGAAGTACGCAAAAATTGTCCCTATCCCGAAAAGTCAAACCGAGTTCAGACCCATATCCCTACTTCCTTTTTTGTCAAAAATGTTTGAAAATATACTTGCGGCACAGATACAACCCTTTTTGGACAACAATTCTATGCTTAGTGAAAAGCAATTTGGATTTAGAAAAAAGAGGAGTTGTATAAGTGCCATTACCGATGTAGTTGAGGACATTCGATCGAAGCTTGATACAAACTCGATCACGTTTTTGACTCTACTCGATCACAGCAAGGCCTTTGACACCGTCAACCACATGATTCTATGCACTAAGCTGAAAAACCTTTTCAATTTTTCGGACTCTGCAGTCACGCTCTTGAGGTCGTACCTAACAGGTAGACAACAAGCAGTCGTGTCAGAGTCGAGTACTTCTTGCTTTGTTTCGGTGACTAGAGGTGTTCCCCAAGGATCTGTGCTAGGGCCTTTATTGTTTTCTATCTATGTTAATGACTTACCTAATGTTCTGTCCCCTTGTGATGTCCATTTATACGCTGATGATGTGCAGTTCTATGTTAGTAAGCCTCTATGTCAAGTCAATGATTGTATTAGTATGTGTAATACCCTGCTTTTCAAAATTAATAACTGGGCCATTGAAAACGGACTTTGTCTGAACCCAAAAAAAAGCAAATGTTTAGTAATTTATAAATAACCTTTCGACACAACACAACTCCCTAAGTTGATTATTGGTAATAGCCCAATCCAATATGAAGATTCTGCAGGTAACCTGGGTACCACCTTTAACAACACATTTAGACGGAGTAAACATATTTCAAAAGCAGCTGGGCGAACATACGGGCTTCTGAGACAGCTTTCAACTTCTCAGTCGTTCTTGCCAACCCAGCTACGAATGCTAGTGCGATACTCATGATACGCAAAAATTAACTGTTGCTTGTAATTCAATCGTCCGTTACGTGTTTAATCTCCGTCGTACTGACCACACTTCCCATCTAGTCAACAATATTCTTGACCTTAGCCTTAGTCAGTGGATTGACCTTAAGGGGGGACATCTGAGTAACTTTTTTTGAAAATCGAACATTTTTTTTTCGCTTAAACATTCCTTTATGGTTTTAAAAATAACATATCAAAAGATAGAGTCCGGCAAAAGTCTCTAAGTTTCGAAATTTTTCATTCTGCGGCGATGCCTCACAGGTATATCCCATGGAACCTTTTGTGTTTAAACGCGTTTTTCTCGAAACCACTTTTTTTGAGCTGGGCGGAAACCTAACTCGAACAAATCTTAACCGATCGATCTGAAATTTTGACAGTTTATTCAAAATACCTATGTCTATCGACACACGTAGGATTTTTTCGATTTTTTTTGTTTTGGTCGCTTGTGACTAGAACCTCCCCTTAATTTACTTTAAAAAAATGTTGTGTACCCGTGAACCATCCTACTTGTTTCAAAAACTTCTTCTAGCTCAATCGCAAAGAACACAAAACTTTAATATCCCTAGATACAAAACCTTGTGCTCGAGGAGGCAATTCTTTGTTAATGCTATGGAACAATCTACCTCATGCCCTTAAAACCATCAGAAGCACGTCTCAGTTTATCACTAAAATCAGAGACTTTATGCGTTCTTAAAGATAGTTGAAACTTAACTTAAGGGGATATATACAGCCAGCATTTTCGAAAAAATCAATTTTTTTTTAAATTTTCTTGAAGCTTAAGGGATCAAAAACGTGTTGTGAAAGTTTCAAGTCGATATCTCAAAAAATAACGAAGTTATAGACCGAAGAGTGAGTCGCGTTTGTGCGTGCCATACCGTATTACCAAATTTTCAAACGCGTTTTTCTCGATTGGTGGTTCTAGCTCTTATAGTTCCCGAGATCTCGATGTTTGTGCGGACAGACGGACAGACAGAAATTTCAACGTTTACAGTATTTGCTTACTCTTCGAGTATCGCAAATATCTCGTTCCGTTAATAAAGATAATCTTAAGTTTAATTTCTTGCGGTCGTTACAATTCTTTCATCAAGCTAAATTATGTGGTTTTTTTCCATTGCTAAGACAAGTTTAGTTCCTATGATTTAGAAAAACAAATTTTTTTTTTAAAAACCATATAGAAATATGTTTTTATTAGCTTTTTTCGTTTTTCGGGCTGGTTTAAAAATTCAAAGATTAGCCCATGTGTAACGAGAAGTGGGCATTTTTGCGGTGGGCAGGAAACGAAAACATTTTTCATTGAAAGTTTAGAATTGTTTGTTATTCCCCAACAAAATTATGTTTTAAAATTTGAAATAAATGTACCTTTGGTTTCGACAGGTAGCAAAAATATGGGCCGTATATCGACTTTTGTCACCAGTGGGTGACGTATACATTTCTATATGGTTACCTGTATTGGATTCTGCTGGACGATCGACAGATGATGCTGACACATTTTGCGGTCCTGAAGCGGAAAGACTTGGGTTGGTAGATTCATCGACGACATTAAATATGTTTTCTTCCTCCGCAGGTATCCCATTAATGAGGTACTCAACGGCACGTTCTGGGTTATTAAAGCTAGCGGCCATCGCACGTTCCACCTGCTCACGAGGGTAACCCATTTCCACCATTGACAGAACAGTTTGGTTGTATTCGTCACCCATTAGTAAATTAGACTCAGCGCGCGATTGTAAAGATGCATTCGCCAATTCGCCGATCAAGTCGTTACTGGAAATAGGCCTTTGAGGTACTATTTCACTTGCCAATAATGATGGCAACTCTTCGGTATTCCCACTACTAGATGTACTACTAGTGTTGACTTTTTTAGAAGCTATGGGGTCCTTGGAATCGTTGGTGCTTGTCAGTTTATCAACTTCTTTCGGGCGATTTTGATGAGGCGTTGAACATGATGAATCGCGCGTCAACATCACTACGATGAATTTTTTTTCATCAACATTGTATGAACCAACGGTACGCTCATCCGTCAATATAACGCCAGCATATATTAGCTTTTGCTTTTCAGCTACGTACTCGGCACCACGCTCGTCAAATATTTTTTTCTTGAGTTCCAAAACCTTAATTAGAATAAGTGTACATTACCATTACATATTATTTTTACTTACATATACACAAAAACAATGTTTTTTTAGTACTTAAGTACATACATATATGTACATACGTATGAAACATAAATGAATCGTACGTATGAAACATAAATAGCTCTTACCGTTTTATCCGGCTCAAACTCAATCGTAAATGTTTGCTGTTGAAGGTTTTTAACAGTAATAATCATTTTGTACTTGAGATAAAAAAAATTTTTAATTAATTGTACATATGTACTCGATTTTTACTATCGTATCGTTCGCGCAAATATGATTTGTCATCAAGAGTGACCACCCTTGGACCCACGAATTACACTGCATAGCCTTATATTTTACTTAAATTTAAATCTTATACCCTGTTTCAACTACATCTGAGATTACCCGTTTCTAAGGGCCGAGCTAAGGTGCGGACCAAAGCTATACGACACCCCGAAAACTTTTGTTTCAGACCTCATTAAAATCCAGTTCGTCACGGTGAGAGAAAATTTTAAATGCAGACGGAAAGAACAAAGTGTTATGTGTTAAAGTGAGCCATCATTCCCGGAGAGATCCTCTTCTGGAAGATAAGCCGTTGGATTTCCTAAAAATGCTCACTTTTTTGCCTAGTTGCGTTTGTATTACACCTATACTATACCTTTGCTATTTTTTTTTTCTCCCACGGATGTTGGACAACAAAATTTAGTTTGCAGAAGCGTAAATACATCTGTTAAGAGTAATTTAAAATTTAATTCTATAACCTTGTGTCTATGCATTTTTTGATAGCCGACTTATACGGGGGTGCCACAGAAACCGTTCCGCACAAATTCCAACCGAATGTCCAACCCCTTCTCTATGTAAATTCCAACCCTCTTTGGGCGGAACGGTTTCTGTGGCACCCCCGATAATAATTTTAAAGGACTTTGATAAATTAGGTGACCCAGCGTCCTTTTTTGGTTTCGATAAAGGCCTTAACATTTGACAACACCATCACACAGAAGAGCTACAAAAAAAAAACCGATTCAAATTCCCAACTTTTTGCTGCCAAAATCTGGAAAAAAAGTTTTTAAATGCCATAATGCCTGTCGGAAATTCGAATCGGTTTTTTTTGTAGCTCTTCTGTGTGATAGTGTTTATAACAATAGTTTCACCGTGTCAAAATTTCCAATGAAAATAATATAATAATAATATAATTAAACAAAGCGTGCAATAAAGTGTGACCGCAAACACGACACAACGCTCAAAATGTATAATGGATATGAAAACACATTTGTTTAAAGAATTTAATATTTCCAAATGAATAAATAAAATAAGTGGGGGCGGGGGCCTTCATCAATGTCTGCGTTTAGGCGAACTTCCGGAAGTGATTCCGTCAAAACCCGTGTTTTGAAACACAAAACACGAACACGAACACCGTATTATCTATTAAATGAACTAAGATCACAAAAAAAAATGAAAATTACAAAAGTAATAAAGCTTTGGAAAAAAAACTATGATTGTTCACTTATTTTCTTTTAAAAAAAAGTTTTCAACAGCTTTGGCTGATCGTAGTTAATTTATTAGAAAAAATCCTAACGCCTTCAATCACTTCCGTAAGGTCCGAAAATAATGTTATCAGAAAAACGCGTTTGTTTCACAGGCGACGTATGGCGCATAGAGTGAACCGTTCATTTTTAAACTCATGTGACTTACAAAGTACTTGAAATTCCAACATACTCTTTAAGAGTTATATTTCCGATTTATAAAAAAAAAAAACAATTTTTGAAGTGAAACTTCTTTAAGCGCGTTATGGATTTTCGGGGACGGAGTAAAACCGATTCATGAACGTCACGAAAATTGTATCTTACCGCTGACAAACGTTCTCTCTGTCCTCTTCTTCTTTTCTATTCGCTCTGAGCGCGCTCGAACAAAGTTGAGAGCATAAAAATCTAAAAATACAATGCGCTTGCTTGTGTGATTCTTAAGCGTATGTATGCATTCTTAAGCGAGAATACGATTTTTAAGCCGAAATCATTTCTGTAACAAAACGAATTAATTTACAGCAGTAGAAAAAAGGGTGAGAGGTGTGTTCTGATTGAACAGGTTGCATACAGATAAGTATGCAATAACTACTTTTGATTGGCATAATTCTTATCCGCGCTATTTTTATGATCAGCTGAGCTGCTACACCGGGCTCCGGTTATATACACCAGTTTCCTATTTCACTGGACACGAGCCTCACAAACGACCGGGTACTGTGCCTAATACGTCGGCAGCATCGGCCAGAGAAATTAAGTCGTCATCCCACCCAAGTAATTATGAATGCCGTACAACCGAGCCTCACAAGAAGACCTGGCATAGCCTAGTGCAACCGGCAGCATCAGTTGTAGGCACTTGTGGGCATAGTTTTGTTTTTGGCTTATAATTACCGAACTAGTGCATATTATTTGGACATATGGGTATCTGTGTAAAGCTAGAGACCCAAACTAACTAATTATGAAGAAACATACTTGATTTTGTCATGCGAAAAAATTTCATATGGGCTTTTGTAAAACCGTAATTTTCAGCTAACATTTTGTTTTGGGTGCTGCAAATGGAAAAATATGGAAAAAACCGCAACCAATATCAACAAAATGACAATTTATTTATTTCAAAGACTACATAGGCGTTATTCATCGTCGGAAACACAATTTTGACATGTGTAATAACTGGCCCGCATGTCAACACATTTCAGACGAAAAGCTCGATCGCAAAATTACAAATCTTGGTGATAATCCCTCTCAGCGGGAGATGATCCTTTTCCAAGAGCCTAAGATTTTTACAAGAATGTTCTAGAGGGTTCCAAACAAATTTTGAAAACAATTTTACAAGAAATTGTAGGTTATAAAAAAATTTGCCAAAAAAAAACGGGTGCCCACAACCCCCCAATTTTGGTGCCCACAACCAACTTTAGCAGAAATTTTAAGAAATAATTAAAAAATGTGTTTGCATAAATTTTTTGGTTCAAATCGATATTGTTCCATTTATTATAATACTTTGACTAAATAAAAATGCATTACACTTACCTTCTTAATCGATTCACTTTAATTAATACACTATTGAAAATCTTTGAAAAAAACTTCATCACCTTTTCCAAGCACAAAAAAACCAATTCGTTCATTTCAAAAAGCAAACGCGTTCGTTTACTTTGATATTTGGCATAAATCATACATAAGGCAACTGCTTGCGAATGACATTACCAAAAAAGGTCAATCTTCATTTTGTGAAAAGATACGTAGGGGTGCCCACAACCCCCCCATGCCCACAGCCCCCACTTCTTCCTTACGTATTCGGTCAGTCCCCTTCCCCCCTGTCAGTCCTGGATCGACAAATAAGAAACGGATCCGCTACCCCTGACACCGCCAGGTGGTGCGTCGTTCTTCATCTGCTCTCCCGCTCTTTCTTAACCGAGCCACACAAACGATCGCGGTACTGTGCCTGATACGTCGGCAGCATCAGTTAGAAAGCACGCTAAATAAAAATCTACGTTAATTTAAAAAGTCGTCTGCACGTTTTAATCAGCTTTTTAATATTTTTCAAAAAAAATAATAATGATTTTAAAATGTTCCTAAAGTCAAATACCAATTCTAAAAACTACAAATTTTAGATTGAAATGCCTTTCTAATTCTAAAATTGCCTGTCTTTGAAGTTGGTGACTTTAAAGGCAAATTTAATACTTTATAAAAAAAAAACAAATGAATTGTAAACCGTTAACTTTACAACTGAAGTCAACTATATGTTGGTCCTTAAAAAGAATAACTTGGTTTTATGCATTAAGCACTAAGTCTGATACTAAAATCAATTTAAAAAAATTATATAAGATATTCTTTCAAGAAAAATAAATTTTTGGCAATAAAGGATCTAAGGATATTGCTATCGTTGGGCGCCATCTGTTACGTCTGACTATTTGTGCCCAGTCCGGGCCAGAAGGAGTAGCGACCTAGGTTCGCACGAAAGTCCTGGTGCCGGTATAAGCTTCGTCGTATTTGGGGTGGGTTCTTTGGACGCCACTCACTTCTCAGAAAATAACTAGAAAAATTAAATCGTGCCTAGAAAAAATAGTAGAAGCAGTTAGTTAGTACATCGTTCTGTCCGCACCGCCGCAAGCTTGCCAGCTTGATTGTATAACAATCGCGGTGTTTGGCCGTATTCCCTCCCCGTATATGCATAAGCATATCCAATGGATCAGCCTTGCAATCTGATCCCCTATTTTGTCTGTTTCGTTCGTCAAAAGTTATGTCGTTATTCTTGACCTACTTCACTCTTCGTTCTCAGCACCCCCGATAGATGGTCTCTACCAACACATGGTTACTTTACTTTTTCATTCAAATTTTATTGATAAAATATAATTGTTTGGCTTATGCCATGGAGATTGTTAAAATTAACATTATTAGCATTATTATGGTGATACAAAAATATAAAAATACACAAAATATGAAGTCAAAATTTAGTTTATGAAGTTAATCATTACAAGTATAATAGGATTATTAAATTGAATAAAAGGAAAAAACTTAATCATATATATTTGGAAATTTAATAAATGATTTGAAATAATTAAAATCGTCAAACTATCACTACAAAAAATTGGATTTGTTTACTTATTTGTGTTTATTTGATAGTTAGTGTTTTTTTGTAGTTCTTTAAAGTAGTTATTGTCAGTGCGCATAAATATATATGGGACGTTTCACGTCAACTGGCCCAGAGCTCTGCCCAAAATTCTACTGAACGAAAATGGACTTATTATACCTTAAAATTTTCGTCAATTCATACCCTTTCGAATGAAAAGTGGCGTTTTGAAAAATTCAAAATGGCGTCCTTACTGTGACTCTAAATGCACAAGTATTTGTGGACTTAGCAAACAAATATATTAAATACTTTATGAAAAACAGTATATCTCGATGGATAATGACTGATTCTTACAGTTCTGAGGTTGCTGATTACGACGTGGCCAGTTGACGTGAAACGTCCCATATATGTCATTTAGTAATGGCAAACTTACCCCTTTTTTATCCGGCGATGAGATCTCGACGCTTCGATTCCTGGGTTTTGAGTAAAAGAACAACATACATATATGAATATATACATGCGCCTTTAAAAAGAATTATTTGGGTCACTTGACAAAAATTTGATTTAATTCTTTTGCACTTATTATGACATTAATTTTGTTTATATGGCTATTGTTGTTGTTAGTGTTTTGACTCCGGCAGGTTCACTGCTCCCTTGCGTCGTCTTCTTCATGTGTCAGAGAACTCTAGCTTATATATCAGAATCTCCGCGGCTCGTGGCATGTATTTTACCGCTTCTCCGACAGCGACTATTCCAGGGTTTCCGATTGCGTTAATTGTTTGCTTTGTTTTTCACAGATCATTTATTTGCATTTAAGTGCATTTATTTTTAAATGTTTTGGTTGCATGTTTGTTTACAATTTTAGATGTGGGTATTTTAACTGATTTCGGCCGTATTATTAGGGTTATCAAAGAAACTCTTGAACTCCCTATTTTAAGTTAAAATCAAGGATAAGATATTTCCAGGATAACTTATTTTCTTCTTGTTTCCAGGATCAGGAAAAGGAATAAAGTATTTGAAGGTCCTTGTTTAAAGATTTAAAGGTCCTTCGTCGAAGGATTTAAAGGTATTTAAAGGTGGCACTACACTTTATGAACTTCTGCTGGCCGGCACGGTGCGATACGATAAGAACTCGCGGCCCCCGGCCCGGATTAAATAATCGTTGCATGCCCAAATCTTTTTATGTTTTGCCTCCTTGTCTTTTTTATATTTTCCTCCTCTTTTTTTTCTTTCTTTTCTCTTCGATGAACGTGCAGCCCTTTATATAGGAGTCTCGAAGCCAAGATTTACTGATCAATGGAGGAATTTACGGATGGAATTAGGCCGTGGTGAAGTTCAATCTCAAGGCTAACTAAGTGCAAGCTGCATTCCAAAGGGTCATTGCCATGCACCTGGGGTTGTCTCGATATTCGATTTATTGGCAGTGAAGCGTTGCATAATCGCTGATGCATGTGACACGTAGTGTAATTTGAGTAGCGCGTCAGAATTTACAGACACGGGTATTGCATAAACGGTCTGTAGTTGGTTTCCGGGTATTTTTCTGCGAATTGTGAAATTTGGTAGTGGGATTGCGAAACTGATGAAATTCGCTTGACTTGTGGAATTCTTTTTAGCGATCATGTGGTGCGCTGACTAACCCCGCCCCACAAAATGAAAATATATAATTCGTCTTCTTCTTCTTCTCGATCGGTTTGTTTACTTTTGCGAGTCGAAAGCTGTGTGCTGCAGCGGATTCGCAGTCTAAATACAGTCGCAACAACTTTAAGCGGCAGTCTAAAAAAGCGATTATACGGTTTCGTATTTATGTAATATTGTATACTTGTAAATAAATTGAACATTTTTGGAGCTATATGTTAATCGATCGTCATTCATTTTTAAGAGAATATAAGATAAACAAAATCTATGCTTCTTGAATTTTTTAACCTCTAATCTTCAAACTTACCTAAGACAGAAAAAAGAGATAATGAAATGATAAGAGGAGAGAGAGGAATACTAAAAGTTTCACTTCTGTCGTGCGTAGGCTGGACACACCCCTTTTTTTTCCTCCCACAAGGTGAGAACCTGCCTAATTTCTTTTTATGGGGAGTATTATCTCACCGAGGAATTTCCGTGTTGATACATACATAGGCATTTCTCAGAAGGACACCGCATTCCGTACAAATCTTCCATTGGAAAAGGATCTGAGAGCACCTATGGCTTGGGTAGATTTTCCGAACATCTGACTTGCAAGATAACCAGCAAGTATTTGGAAGTTCCTTTGTACAAAAATCCCCTGGATGAGTCTTTTTGAAGTCATTAAAATGGTTAAACAACATTTATTTAATGCGCGACTTAAAGATGATTGCAAATCCATTCGAAAATGATTCATAAATGTTTCCAAAATAGATTTAAATGTCTCAAAAACGTGTGGCATTTTGTAAGAAAATAGGATATTTAAGACTCCTACAATTGTCGCAGTAAGCATTTATTTTTTGATTTATTTTATCAAACAAGTTCAATTTTTGCTTTTTTTGTTTTAACAGAAAGAGGACTTCAAAAAGTCTAAAACTGAATCAGAAGTTTCATTAAATGCTATATGGGTTTTGGCATATAAAATAGCATACATAATTTAACAAAACTGATTAGTCCCACCAAATTTATATAAAATGTGATTGCCCAACTAATAAATGAGAACGCCCATAATTCAGGATAAATGGTATTTATTAATGACTTCCCTCTTTTACATCGGCTTGTGTATCTCGTTAATATCCGGCTCTCGTAGCCCTCTCGCTTGTGCCTGCTCGCTTTTAGAACGCGCTCCCTCCTCGTGGATCTTGTGCTGGCTGGTGACCCTGGCTGCGCTCGATGTTCCTGGCTGGTAATCCTGGCTGTGCTTGAGGCGCTTGGTTCGCAGGGACTTTACGCAATGAGGCATCGGAAACTGATCCGTGGCCGTTCGGTCGGATGGTCGCGCCAGGATACAGTCACTTACTAACGTTACGCTAGGCACCTGGTTCTAGAGCACGGGTCGCCAGGATACGCTTGCCTACGATCTATAGGATGCGCCAGGCATACGCCAGGGTCTTGTCAAAATATATGTAGATGCAAGGCACCTGGGTCTATCTTCGAAGGGATTCACGCCGGTTTAGGCCCTGTCGAACGCGCCAGGCGTACGCCTGGCCAGAATCTAGTTGCGATAGGCGCTGTAGCAAGGCACCAACAGAATTGCGATCCTTACCACTTGCATCTCCGCTTCAATCCTTGCCCCTGCAAGTCCTTGAGATTCGTCCTTGCTGGTCCCGTAAATCCTGGCAGGTCCTGTGTGTCCTGATGGCCGATCCTGTTTAACCTGGCAGGTTCTGTGTGTCCTGCTGGCCAATTTTGTGTGTCCTGCTGGTAGGCCCCTTTGTGTCCTAGCAAATCCTGTGTGTCCTTCTTACAGATCCTGTAAGGTTCTTACGCTTCAATGCTCGCGCACCTACTGAGTTTCGCTTCTGACGCTCGTCCTCCTTATACAGGCGGCTCATGGACGGTTGGTCCTCGTCGTCTTCTTTTGTTGGGTCTAAGGTCCACCGTTCAACCTTTCGCCCTCTGCGCACGGTACCACAGCGGCCAGAGTCCAGCGCTGTACCGTTATTCCCTTTTGCACACGGCACGCTGACTCTCTCTGATCCTACCATATCTTTTTTATCTCCTCCTCTCGCTCTCAATTCTCTCTCCTTGCACTGCCGTTACTTTGGGCGATCACTTTTTGCGTGATCATTCACACTTATTTGTGGGGAGTTATTCAACTCCTCACAAAATGTAAGCTAAGGTATAAGACAACGCAGCAAAGTAGCTGCCCACAATATCCTCCGCGTGCACAGCTTCTTGCAGGAGGTTGGCACCGTGGCACGTCGCTGCTCACGGAGTTGTCAATTCTGATATGGGTGTTGCGGCAAGTTTCTGCCCACAACGGCCGGTCACTTGTGATCGCCTCAGAAGCCCTAGAGTGATGCAGAGTGCGGATCGAGACCAGGTGGTGGCACCGATCAGTGACAATAGTGCTGCTGACCTTCCTCGTGTTAACGGTGTAAGCTGATAGCTGGGTCGTAGCTTCGGCTATGTGATCGCCTCAGTAGCCTTAGAGTGATGCAGAGTGGTGGCCCTGATCAGTGACAATGCTGCTGACCTTCCCCGTGTAAACGTTGTAAGCTGATAGCTACCAGCTACCCGTAGCTTGGGCTATGATATTCGCAGCGGTTGATTAAAACGATAACGGTCGATCAAGAGGAAGTGCCTTTATTGTTTGGCTGTCAGCTCAGAATTTGTTCACAGAGTAAGAGAGAACTTAATAGTGACCCTAGATTGCACAGATCACTGCCGCCGTCCAGCGTACGTCGTAAGCCTTCGTGTGCCGTCCGTCGTCGTGCACTTCTTTATTCTTAGTCAGTGGCGGATCCACGGGGGGGGAAATTAGGGAAATTTCCCCCCCCAAGGAACCACAGAACCTGAACATTTTATTTATTTATTTTTTTTTTTTTTCAAATATAACCACTTTGTTTACCTAAAATGGATAATTTTTGTTTTATAATTTGTCTCGCAATAATGAGTTTGAACCCCAAATCGAAGAATAAGTTCAATTTCCCCCCCCAAGAATCCAATTTCCCCCCCCAAGAATCGTCTCTGGATCCGCCACTGTTCTTAGTGCAGTTCGGCTTTATATTATATGTTTGTATGTGTATATAGGTTTAGTTGTGCGAATATGGTCCCATTTTTAAAAAACAAAACAAAAAATTGTTCGGGATATTTTTTTATTTTAATTCTGCATGGTCTAGTCTAAGGAAATAGTCATTGAAAGATTTGAACAAGAAAAATAACTTTGACGAACCTTTAAAGATAAAAGAGAGGTAGCACTACTTTTATTTTGATGCCATCTGTATTTATAGACTATATACCATGCCTTTTTACTGTCTCTTTCTGGCTTATCCATTTCCTATGGAATAAAGTTGCTTGAGCGGTTTTTGACAATTGTTGCGGTTTTGGTACCGGTCTAAACAGGGCTTAAAAACATTTTAAGGAGACTCACGAAAGGAAACAACAAAAGTGTGGCGCCACTACAACTTCTGAAATGTTTACTAACACGCCACTATAAAGTACAATCAACCACTACAGCTGATAAAGCAAAAAAAAAAAAAAGAAAGTGTGGGTGCTGCTAATACTTGTTTACTTAGCAATTTTTTAACAATATAACTTGGGACGCATACTTGTTTACTCATTTAAGAAGCGTGAGTCTGTAGCCTAATATTCAGACAAAGCAAGCATTCATGTAGTTTTTAAGAAATATTTACATTGATACTGTATTCGTAATAAATGCATACATAGCCAAACATATTAACATATTGGTGTATAAACAGAAATTAATACGACGTACAAACTAATTCTAGCTAGACTTATAATGAATGCCTCGCGTCAATAATAGTTGTCCGATCCGAGTGGTTTTTTAACATTATCTTAGACCACAAAAGTCTCGATTTGTTTAATGTTAAATTGTAATAAAATGTTTTAGGTAATACTGAGCCAAAAAAATAAAACAGAAAATTAGTCGGTCATTTATTTTAGGATTTAATTGTCGTTTTAAACTCGACCTGCCTGCACATAAAAAGATACGATTAAAAATGTTCCATGGGCAAAAAGGGCAAAAAAAGTTTGCTGAAACAGACAGACGGACCGATTGACATGGCTATTTACATATGTACAGTGTACGCAACGCATAATCGGACACCTATTTTCTTAACATACAAAAATACGTTACACACACAGTTTTTTCACTCATATTTAATCTTTATAGTGTTAACTATTAATAGCTTAAAAAATCACTAAAACTTTCCACTGATAACTCTTAATATTTAAGGGGTGATGTGATATATCGCCGGGATCAACAACAACACTAGCGGAATTAATGTCAATAAGGCTTAATAATGTACTAGACAGCTTTGGCTTCCATATAAAGTATTTCAATTTCAGTTATGTTTACAATTATTAAATGTTTTAATACTTTTCTTGCTTGTCTGATTATGAGTTGTGCTTTAAATATAGAGGTTTTTGTTTAAATATTAAGAGTTATCAGAGGAAAGTTTGAATTATTTTTTAAGTTATTAACAGATAACACTTTTAAGTTTAAATAAGAGCGAAAAAACTTTGTGATTAACGTATTTTGTTACGATTTTAGAGCAGTTAGGAAAAATGGTATTCGATTTCGTTGCGTTCACTGAATACACAGTTGCGGTCGAACCAATAGCACTGAAAATCGATTCATCAGTTTTTGAAGTAAAACTTCTTTAGGCGCATGAGGGTAAAATTTATACAAATGTAACGTCACGCACACAGTGAGCCCCAAGAGGTCACAGGCTTGGATCTTGGTTCGTATGTGTCCCCAGATTACAGAACTGAAGAGACCTAAATCCCATCTGAACGGTTTCGAGAGATATTTGTAAATGTAATTTTTTACAAGACTAAATTACAACAAAAAAAAAAAAAATATTGAACCGGACCTACTTTAAGAAAAAAATATAAAAAATAGTTTTTTAAGCGAAGTTTTTTAAACAATTTTTTTAAGTTTAAGAAAAAAAATTGTCAATAGCCTTTACTAGATTTCTTCATACATATCTCGGTTTTTAGTCGGCCGATTTAGGTGCTTGATACCAATTATCACTACCAACAAATCAATCTTTAACTTTGCTTTTGTATTTCGAACTTTATTATTTTTATTTTCCTAAAAAAAAAAAATAATAATAATAATAAAAAATATACTACAAAAAATTATAAA
Source organism: Drosophila oshimai (assembly GCA_018150695.1). Taxonomy (NCBI): domain Eukaryota; kingdom Metazoa; phylum Arthropoda; class Insecta; order Diptera; family Drosophilidae; genus Drosophila; species Drosophila oshimai. Next base: position 741,768 of record JAECWM010000264.1, read on the forward strand.
AAAATTAAAAAAATATTACATACCATTGTTTTCATCGCCTTTTCTTCGAGTGCTTAAGAGTCGGTGAAAAAACGGAAAATTTCACAAATTTTGTGTTTGTTGAGCTCTTTCTGTCAAATTACTGGTTGAATTCAAATGATCTGTATAGCAAAGTTAAAGATGAGTTCAATTTATAAATAAACTTTATGAATAATTTTTTGTGATACATTTTAAAGTCGTCCTATAATAAGCAGTTACTCGAAGTAAGTAATATGTCTGTTATCTTTTTGTTTAATTACAATTTTTAGGCTGATTGGTTTGAGGGCTATTTAGTTTTAATAACTACAAAAAACATGTTGCATTTCAACTTGCCACTCGTCATTCAATAAATCATTTTCCACAAAATAAAAATATTTGATAAATTCGCGTTTTTTTTTAAATTTTAAGTTCAAAAACCAAATTTAATTAATAATTTTTAGTATTGACAAAAAACTATTAATTCACTTTCTAGAAGAAAAATGTAGTCTACAGCTAAATAATAATCCAAACACACCAACTACAAATTCAGGAACGACAATAGATGCTATTTTTATTAATTTTTTACAAGATATTAAGATAATGTTAAAACACGATCTTGTATTGCTTAAATTACGTATCATAATGCTTTAGTCACAACAGTACCTATAGAAATCGCGTCAAATAGTGTAAATATTGAAGAAATAAATTTAAAAAAACTAAATTTATAATTTATTTTAATTTTCAACACTTTTAATATTTTAATGACAATTAAACATATATTTCTTTTTCCCTTCCTTTAAGTCTCGGAAATCTAAAGTTTTATATTTGTATAAATATAGACAAGACTGATAAATTAGTCCGCCAAAGAAGTTTCACTTCTGACATGTGTACTTTGTACGCACGCACTTTTTTGTCTTATTTATGTTTTCCTAGGTTACTTTTGATGACCTTTTTAAAGAAATACTTTTTTACCAAATAATTTTGAACCTTAACATAACGGTTATTTTTATTTGCGATACTCGAAGAGTAAGCAAATACTGTAAACGATCAAATGTCTGTCTGTCCGTCTGTCCGTCTGTCCGTCTGTCCGTCTGTCCGTACAAACATCGAGATCTCGGGAACTATAAGAGCTAGAGCCACCAATTTTGCACAGACTTTAGAAACAAAGCGCAGATCAAGTTTGTTTCAAAACTTGACCACGCCCTTTTTACCGCCCACAAACCGCGAAAATCTGTGGCCCCTCTTTTTATGCATCGTTACGGTTTAAAAGAAATATAATGATATGTGCTGTCTTACTACTCCGAACCATTTTGTGCTCTAATAAATAATAAAGAAGTTATAGAACATTTTGCTATGCCTTATACATATGTAGTTAATGTAGCCCCATAGGTGGCGACTCTATCTTTTTTTCGTTTTGTTTTTTAGCCCCATAGGTGGCGACTTATTTTTTTTGTTTTGTTTTTTTAAAAGGGAAAATGAGTATCGAATCTTATAGTCGGGAACCCCGACTATAGCGTTCTTTCTTGTTCTTAGTATGTCTTGTTTTATGCAGTCAAAATAACAGCACTGCTTGGTTTCAAACGGGAGTTTTACAATAAAATTAAAAACTCCCGGGATTTTAGTTATGATTCGGATAGATACAACTGGGTGAAATGTAAATAAATCATTTTTGCTCGATTTTGATGGCATAATGATTCGGAAAAAGCATTAATTTCCTACAAAAAGGTATTTGATAGACAAACTGATTTTTATACTTACTCGAAAATTAAAAAAACTTTACAGCTCTAATAAATTTATTTAGAATGCTATTAATTTAGAGAATAAATTTGAATCTCAAGGTCAAAAGACCTTAATTTCCCCAAGAACGGTTAGGGATTCATTATACCATCAAGCTACAAGGAAGCTGTTTAACCGGCTAGGAGCTAATGGAAAAGCATAATGTGGTAGGAAGCAATTTAATAGGATAGGATAAAAGAAAAAAAAGTGCCGGTTTAAATAAAGCAGCACCTAAGGAACCCAATAAATTTATCTGGAGCCACCAGTCAAAATGTGGCGATACTAAAATTGTGCTGTATGTTAAGGAACGGTGTAAAGATGATTTAAGACGATATCGTTTGTTCACGGCAAGAAGGCGCATACTTTTGAGAGGCAGTGTCGAGCAGCAGTTTCTTCAGATGTTCCGTCTCGCTTACTCGCACTGCCGGGATTATCCCCGCATTCCAACACATCGCCTAGGAGTAACGGCTTTTTCGTTCTTCCCTTTCCCTGCCTTTTCCTAAGATTTCACTCCGCTCTGGAGCTATATGTTTAAGCTAGCATAATTAGTATCAATTTACAAGTGATCCAAAATGTACATACGCTCGTCGCGCAACCCCCAAAGTTTTCTATACTCGTATTTATTTCCACGGGGGATTTTGGTCCATACACCACCAACATATCAACTACACTTCCTGCGATCTTGTGCCCTGCGGAGATCAAGCCACCCCACTCCATCACCGTTTAACACTTTGGAGGTGTCGCGACGGAATGAGAGTGCGTTTTCCAACTCAGTGTCGGTTCATTCAATGGCTTAAAACTGATGTGGATCAACATTTTTTTGGGAATAACTTGTATGAAACTACTTCTACCACGTGGTGAGGACAATATGCCGTTAATTTTCGTCTTCATACAGGATTTAAGTCCTTAACATCCTAAAAAAGGAAACAGGAGTAGTTTAAAAAAAAATCTCGTCATTGTAATGCAGTCGCCGGCACAGTCTTGGAATGAAACTCCAACCTGTAATTTGTTGTCTCATTTTAGAAAAGGATTACCATCACATAACTTTACGCTTTAGACAGATCCTTAGCAGATATGCAAACATAGAGAAGTACAAACATCGCACATTTAACACATAAGCGAGGCTCTCAGCTGCCTACGCCACTCTAGCCTTACAAACGGAGTAATTAACATTTACTCAGACAGTCAGGCAGCAATAAAGTCAATTCATGCGCTATCTTCAAACTCGACGATAGTGAACAACTGCCGCAAATCTCTTCAAGAGATGGCACAGCAGTTCGTTATATCCCTAATCTGGGTGCCAGGGCACCAAAATATTGAGGGGAACGAAATAGCTGATGAACTGGCCAGACGCGGCACTACCACAGTTCTCCTTCCAGACAAGGAGGACTTCCGTATGCCACTAGCCACTTTTTAGCTCAGGACAAGGGAGGGTTTCAGATCCCTTGTACAAGAAACATGGGATAATACCACTCACAGCAACATTAGTCGCCAAACATGGCCTAAGGTTGACGCCAAACGCACCAAAAGGCTTTTCAGTCTACATCGCACACAGTGCACAGCTGTAATTAGAGCAATTACAGGCCACTGGCTCGTAGGAGCCCACGCATCCCGACTTAACGTCCTTAACAATGACTTCTGCAGAAGCTGCAAAATCGAGGAAGAAGTAGAATCAGTAGAGCACTTCTTCTGTTCCTGTGTGGCCCTTATCAGGCGCAGGAAAAATTATATAGGAGAATATTTCCTTGACAATCTAGCTGAATTAGCAGCTGTTCCCCCGAAGAAAATAGCAGGTTTCATTAGAGAAACGGGCTGGGATTCTTTATAAATTCATGGTTTAAAGGGTATAAAAGATCCATGCGGTATCACAATGGGCCAGTGATGGCCTAAGTGGGCTGACCTTGTGTCAGCCGCCGCTCTAACCTAACCTAACCTAACACTTGCCCGTTCTTTGACTGTTTCAACAGATGGGGTGTATACAAAAATGCACATATGGGCTAATCCGAAAACTTTGAAACCAGCCCGAAAAACGAAAAAAGCTAAAAAAAACATTTCTATATGGTTTTTCGCAATTTTTTTTCCTAAATCATAGGAATTAAACTTGTCTAAGCAATGGACAAAAAAATTTAATATTTTTTTTGGTACAACTAATTAATATTAGCAAAAAGTATTTTTTTTGGTATTTTTGTCTGTTTTTTAGACCTGTATTCATTTGTCATTTTCTCCTATTATAATGACAATGTGTGATAACATTTTGTTCACAAAGTGTCGTTTACATATTAAACTATTTTCTCAAGTCAAAAAAAAAATAAAAACGTGGCTAAAAGTATAGATAATCACCTTATTTAGCTTGATCGAACGTAACGTCCGCAAAAAATTTAAATTAAGATTATTTTTATTAACGGAACTAGTTATCTTTCTTTTTTAAGCTGCATTGATATGGTCATACATTCCACTTCACTATTAGTTATCTTACTTTTTTGGTTAACTATTCTTAATTCGCTAATAAATGTGGAAATGCACACAAACCTCAAATTTTACTTCCATTTTTTGTAACGTCCGCAACGGAACTTTGAGCAAGCATAACTTTCTTTCAAACACAGTCAACCTCTTGTTTTTAAATAAGTTTAAAAGCGCACTCAAGAAACTGCATATGGCAAATATTTCATGAAAATATACCCACGTCAACGGCAGCTGTGTCAATTTTAACAATCAAATTTGCGTACAAATGTAACGTCCGCAACGCAGGATTAGCCCATATGTTCTAATTTTCAGTAAAAAGTTGTTAGAAAAGTAAATTTTCCGGGGTGCTACAAAAACCGTCTCGAACTTGTTGTTCGGACTAACGATTCGGAAAAAAACATGGCTGATTTACTATTTTTATTTGGGATTTATTTGCTATTTTTTTATAAATTCAAGCGAAGTTGTACCTTTTTTTTGCAAGACAATACCAATAACTAAACAAAACCCTGCACCTAAAACGTAATAAACAAAATAGTTCAACATTTTAAATTGACCGCCAAACTAAACAACAGAAGCCACCTCTGTACTAGATGGCTTCTTACGAGCGGCTGCTAAATGAAATCAGTCCTCCAAAGCGAATCCTATTGCGAAATAGGCGTTTTCTAATTTTAAAATCAGGAGCACGGTGGCTTGCTTTGTTTTCCTATGCTTTCCCCTAGAAGTAAACAATATTTAGTCGATTATATTTAAAATTTGTAAAATTCACTTACATTTTCATACAAATTGTCTTCTTCTTCAACGTTAAAAACCAAAGCCGGTATTTTTTGCCACACGCGGTCACACTTAAGTGCAATGCAACGATTTGTTTTATTAATTTCACAAGAAGTACAACTTATTTTCACTTGAAATTTTGACACGCTACATATAGTTATAGTTATAACTATAACAATAATAATAATCATATTTCAAATATGAAAATTACTGCGAAATTTGGCATTTTCTATTTGGAGCAAGTTGGCATTTTGGTTTCTCGGGTGGAATTTGGCCGGAATCACACAAGCAATATTTGAGGTGACGGTTTTTGGAGATTGATTAATTTAAAATATAAAAAGATCAAAACATGATAAATGTTGTATGCAGATAGCACATACAATTCATTAACGTTGTTTTAAAAAAAAATTCATTATTTATAAAAAGGTGCAAGTATGCTTCTTTAATAAAACTGTCGTTTAAAACACGGGGGAAATGATAGAATTTTCTGTGGCACCAACGGTTTTGCATTGGATTGGAACTTGGGCGGACTTCGGGAGGAACGGTTTCTGTGGCACCCCCGATAACCTCAAAAACGCACGCAAGTAATTGAGGATTTTCGCTGTATTCGTCATAGCTTGAACACTTTTTAGTGCTCAAAATCATCAAAAATGATAAGATTGATTAGGAAGAAAGCTTTGTTGTTAATTTTTGAACTCAAAAATCAATTTTTTCTACGAATCGCTTCTAGCAAACCAGGACGAGTTGTGGCAGCGAATCCTGCGCGAGTGGCAAGCAATCCCAAAATGTGTATTAGAGAATATTTGGTAGAAAGTGTGCCAGAACGAATTAAAAGTGTAATTAGAAATAATGGTCTTTGAACAAAGGATTAAAAAATTTACTTTTGCAAAAAAGTTCGAAATGAGCATAACTGAGTACATGCGAGTTTATTTTGATTTTTTTTTCTACGAGAAGACTAAAAATGAACTTGTTAATAAATAATCAAAGAATAAACAAAAAAAATTTGGTTTCATTCGCTTTGCTAATAACTTTTTTATGCGGCCCAACAGTCGACAGTTGCAAACATGTACTCACACTTTCACGCCACTGTATATCGACCATGAAAAATAAATTTTAAAAAATAGTTGTTTCATTGGTTGCAAGCGAGTAAATTCATAAAGAAGGCAAATTAAATTTTCAGTGCTTTTATTTTGACCGCAGCTGTATATCGCTGGTTAAGAATATCTTAATAGAGTGGAAATAATGAATCCTCATGAATCCTCTTATGCCTCACAAACATCTGACTTAAATTATAATCCCTCGTAGAGTAAAAGGTATGCTGTAAACGTTGCAAATTTTCGTCTGTCTGTCCGTCCTTTCGGATGAATATACATCGAGATTTTTGGAACTATAAGAGATTAGATTAAGATTAACAACTATAATATCTACACAGCTATTCAATCATTTTAAAAAAACAGGCCAGTTTTTTATTATTTACGCCTAAATGCAGAATATATGAGATACTGAATCTTTCTTCTTTTTAGTAGACAAGATCGAAGAAAATCTTCTTTATATATACTACTAGCGGACCCGGCGAACTTTGTCTCGCCCTAATTCGACGCCATTATATAACCCCAGGGTAATAGTCAAACACTGCATTTCTTTATCTATATATATAAAAATGGAGCCCAAAAAATGTATCGTAAAAAACTCCTCAAGAACGGCTGGGCCGATTTTGTTCAAATTTTTTTTCAGTTGTAGGTAACTAACAGGAGAAGGTCAGAACGTAATAAAATTTTTAGAAAATAAAACCTTCTGCTTAACGATGTAATCCATAAGAATTTTTACCTTTAGCTTGAATACTCGTGCAGTGATGTCAGGTCGATCGCTGGATGTTTGTCCTTGGTGCAACAAATTCGTAATTTCGGGCCATTTCGGATTGCATGTAAACGTGATAAATAAATCAGGTCGTCCGTAATTCCGCACGTACGTCATCGCATCTTGAGCGTACTCATGCATATGGCGCGGGCTCCCAACATAAGTAGCTGGCAGAATGGTCAAACAACCAATGTTTGCCGCGTGTCCATCAGTAGCGATGGCGTCACGCAAGTGGATGTACTCGTCAGATCGTAACTTTGACTGATTGAAACGAATGAAATTGAGACGCTCCGTTTCTACTTTTACATACATGTCGACACAGTACTGCTGAAACAAACGGCGGTATCTCAACAGATGATTGTCAACATCTAGTCGAATCATCAATCGATATGCATAAAAATTCATTGAGCTGATTTTCTTATTCGTTTCTTCTCCTGTAATATGAATTCGAATTTACGTGCAGAATGAAAAAGAAGTGATTAAACAAACCTGTCGTTGGATTGACCATCTTTATGTTGAAGTGATAGCCATCTTCTCCACGACAGAACATCAACGGATATTGAAGTGCATCATATGACCGATGAGTCTCATAAACGCGTTGCAATTGTCCATCATCCCGACGCTTGAGAACAATATCGCGTGATTCCACATTCTCGCCAACAATCACCACTGCGACTTCATTGATAGTGGGCGCATTGAATTGTCTTGAATGGCTTCCTGCTGGTCTTTTATCTGCTCTGATAATGATTTTGTGGTCGTCAGAATGCATTGTATTCAAAGCTGTTTTGAACAATCTGACCAATTCATTACACTCATGAAGAAGATTTTGCAATTGTTGCATTATTTCACGTTTAGTTGCAGTGAAAATTGCACAACGCAATCACCAACGAAATAGATCTGAAGGAATTTATGATCTTTGTTTGGTGGTGGTAACAAAGCGCCCGCTCGATGGTGCATTTGCCCTTGAATCTGAATTTTGTGATGCAATTTCGTGAAAAATTATAGTTGCTCATGTTGATAAAAGAGTGACGCTATTACCTTATAACTCGGATTGTAGCCTGGTTGTTGAACAACCTCTGCTCCAAATGACGTCATTTGAAAACATCCGTTATATTTTTGTGCGTGCAACAGGAAATGGTTTGATTTGCTTGTATTTCCATATAGAAGCGAATACAATGGCTCTGGTGGATGAGTCAAAACCGGCAATTTTACCTTGCCACCTGCGCAGCATAAGCCGGGAGCTTCCAATCGAAACTTCAGTGCATTGCAGTGCTGACATACCACAGACAATGAACCGATAACAACGCAGCTATGGTCTTTGTAGGACGTTGAGAAATTGTATGCAAATGCAGCGCGATTCAAGTCTGTTCTTGGTACTCTTTGTGTAGAGCGAATCTGTGCTAAATGGGTTCGTCTCGATTCATTTCTTTCTGCACGTTCGTCTTGCGTTTGACTTTCATGGACATTCCGACTATATGTTGCTCGACGTGTACGTCGTCCAATGTTTGGCCGTCTTATAGCAGGCATTATTCCTACAAATCACAGGAAGAAATTAAACAAATCCGGACGTCTGATAAAAACGAATAAGAAACCGAATAATATTGAAACGATTTGTTTTTACTTTGACATATATTTCGATACACTACTCTTTTATATAATTTGATATTTTAATTATTTGTTTTTCACCATTACCCTGGAGGATTTTCTAAAAATTTTATTACGTTCTGACCTTCTCCTGTTAGTTACCTACAACTGAAAAAAAATTTGAACAAAATCGGCCCAGCCGTTCTTGAGGAGTTTTTTACGATACATTTTTTGGGCTCCATTTTTATATATATAGATATGTATCACATAGATGTGTATTACACAGCTGTGTTCATGGAAATAGTAGTGCCGACCCTCACTCCTTTCGAAACTTTTTTGAAACACTTCCAGTCTTCCAAATTAAGGGGGGACATCTGAGTAACTGAAAAAAAAATCGAATTTTCTGAAATTTTTTTTGACCAAATGAAAAAGCCAATCGAAAATTTGTAAAGAAGGTTTTATAATATTAGGTGGGAAGTACAAAATAAATTTTTTTGGAACAAATCAAAAACAAAATGGCGGCTGTGCAGCATTTTCTCAAAACCACTTTTTTGAGTTTGCCGAGTAGAAAACTCGCACAAACCTTAACCGATCGATCTGAAATATTGACAGTATATTCAAAATACCTTTGTCCATCGACACTCGTGGAATTTTTTCGATATATTGATTTTTTGCAAAATGGTGAGTGATTGAAAAAAAATTACAATTTTCACGAATAAAAACGTCACAAAATTGTTAATAAAAAAAAAGTAAGCAAAAAAAAAAATCCTGCGTGTGTCGATAGACATAGGTATTTTGAATATACTGTCAAAATTTCAGATCGATCGGTTAAGATTTGTTCGAGTTAGGTTTCCGGCCATCTCAAAAAAAGTGGTTTCGAGAAAAACGCGTTTAAACACAAATGGTTCCATGGGATATACCTGTGAGGCATCGCCGCAGAATGAAAAATTTCGAAACTTAGAGACTTTTGCCGGACTCTATCTTTTGATATGTTATTTTTAAAACCATAAAGAATTATTTAAGCGAAAAAAATTTTTTCGAATTTTAAAAAATGTTACTCAGATGTCCCCCCTTAAACAAGCAATACTTTTTTAAAAGCCCGGAAAAGAAGAAAAAACTAAACACAATTAAAAAATAAGGACGCATTGTTTTTTGAATTAATTGAATTATTTATTTGAAACTAAAAAAAATGTTTGCCCTTTTAAATTACATTTGGATTGGCTACAAGATAACACAGGTTTTTTTGTCCAAGAATAAACGCTAGTGCCTCTGAAAGGATTTTACCTGTAGATCCATAACGTACCAATTCTTAGAAAACCGTTGTCAAAGCTCCGAAAATGTGACTTTTTTGTACTTTTCAAGGCCAATTAAAAACTTATTCCAACGTGGCCCATGGCTAGAACTTAGCTTAAGGCAGGTTCTCACCTTGTAGGCCCAAAAAATTACACTTTTGAAAAAAATTTTTTTGAGAAAGCGGTTAAAGGTACAATGCTGAAAATTTATAAAAAATAAGAAAACACATTTATATAAGGAATACAATGTTTTAAATTGAATAAATAAAAAAAGTGGGGGAGGGGGCGTCCATCAAAGTCGGAAAGGTGTCCCGCTACCGGAAGTGATTCCGTCAAAACGCGTGATCTGAAACACAAAATCCAAACACATCTTAATCTGAACGGTACTATCTATTTAATGCACTACGATCATGAAAAAAAAATGAAAAATTACAAAAGTAATGAAGCTTTTAAAAAAATTTAGATTTTCTCAAGTTTTTGTTCACGTATTAAAAAAAAAAAAAAACCTTTTAATATTTTTGGATGATCGTAGTTCATTTACTAGAAAAAACCCTAACGAACATGTGAAAAAATTGGTGACGATTGGTTCACCCCAGCGACTTTAATCACTTCCGTAAGGTCTAATAACGTGGTTATGAGAAAAACGCGTTTGTTTCCCAGACGACGTAGGGCGCATAGAGAAAACTGGCAACTTTGAACTCCTGTAACTTACAAAATACTTGAAATTCAAACATAAAATTTGTGGAACATACTCTTTAAGAGTTATAAAGGGTGTTTTTTTTTAGAGGCATAGAACTTTAAGTTGGCATCACTGTTCAAGATGGCGACCGATTTAACAGCTGTCAAGTGATTTATTCTCAGTTTGGTTTGGCAAATTTATCATGAATAGACTCACGCCTGAATAACGCTTGCAAATAGTGCAATTTAATTTCGATTCATTGACAGAGACGTGTGGTGACCGCCTAATTTCACGTTTTTGACCTGTGAATTGGCGTCCAAGATCTTGTGATTTAACACCGCTAGACTACTTTCTGTGGGGCTATGTAAAGTCATTGCTTTATGCGGATAAGCAACAAACGCTTGACCATTTGAAAGACAACATTCGCCGTGTTATTGCCGATATACGGCCACAAATGTTGGGAAAAGTCATCAAAAAATGGGCGTCCAGATTGGACTACATCCGAGCCAGCCGTTGCGGTCATATGCCAGAAATCATATATAAAATGCCACAAGATTATCTTTCGAGTAAAAAAAAATGCATGTCAATCGAATAATCCATCGTTGTTTTATTGCAACTTAAAGTTCTATATCTCTGAAACAAACACCCGTTACTTCCCAATTATAAAATAAAAAGAAATAATATTAATAATTTTTTTTTTTCAAAAAACCTGTTTTAAATAATACATAAATCTTTCGACACCAATTTAGCAATGAAAATGCCAAGGGGGATCTTTAAATCACTGGTTAAACCCTTTTGTGGCCGGAAGGAGCATTTTTGTTCCAATTCGATTTTGCGTGTAAATATCTCTAGTTGTGTAAAAGATATCGAGCTGAATTAAGCCTAACCTACTAAAAAATTTTAATTTTTGCCTGGAGAAAAAATTAATTAATAAAACAAGACAAACAATTGAAAAACATGACATTCTTCGTTATAGGGCTTCAAATAAGCTTTCCAAAATGGTCAAATATGACATAGGGGAGAGTGGGGATAGGTGAACCATGGGGATAGATGAACCAGTACAAATATTTTACCTTCTGACATGTTTTTGTGCACCATTTATGTATATGTGTGTTGCTTACTTAGTCGTTATCCTAGCCTCACACGCACGCACAATCGCGTCAAACGATTGGTGTCGTTTTTATCGCTAATCGAAGTTTTATTCCCCGTTTGCAGCTTTAATTGTGACCTTACGTTTTCTAGGAAAAATTCTATCGTTCTTCGTCAGTGGCATTGAACTTCCTAAAATTGTATTTTATCGTAAGTAGACGCAAATTATGATATTTTCATGGATTGCTGACGCAGCTCAAATATTCCATGTTTTCTTCAAATCACTTCCAATTGGCCTATGACTTGTTGGGGATACATGAACCAGTACTTGTGGGGAAAGGCTAAACCACGAAAACAGACGACTCGAGGAAGAAAACAAGGGAGGAGTATCATTGACTCACCGCAGAAAAATTGATCGCCAAAAAGCACAATCAAAAGACTCAAGAAAACCTTCGAAAAAAGAAAGAAAAAAAAAAAAAACAAGATAGAACGCTATAGTCGGGTTTCCCGACTATAAGATTTGCGATACTCATTGCCCTCTTTAAAAACAGCTAGCTAGCTCTCTTCAATAATGTGTAGCCTACTTTCATGCGCAATCAGTTTTAGGCGCCCTCTCTTAAAAAAGAAGTTTTGCCTACTTTTGAGCGCAATAAAAATTTTCATCGCATTTGTATACACAATTTCTTGAAAATTGTCAGGTTTTAAAAATTTTTAGATATTTGGGTAGATATTTTCAATACGAACAACATTTGTAAGGGATTTGTAAAAATGTGGACACCACAGAGTTTATTCCGGTTTATGGGCGTAAAAAGGGGCGTGGTCAGGTTTTATAACAAACTTGATCTGCGCCTTGCTTATAGAAGTCTGTGTGCAAAATTTGGTGGCTCTAGCTCTTATAGTTCCCGAGATCTCGATACTCGTACGGACGGACAGACAGACGGACAGACAGACATTTGATCGTTTACAGTATTTGCTTACTCTTCGAGTATCGCAAATAATTAATAAATAAATATTTTTATTGTTTTATTCCATGCTGTAAATGTGCAATGTTTATATTTGAACAGAAAAAAGGCATAAACAAAGAAATAAATTACACTTTTTTTTATACAATTGTAGTTTTTGTGTTATCCTGAAAGGTGGTTCAACTATCCCCAGGGGTGGGGATACTTGAACCATTCGAGACAAAATTTTAAAATGCTCATAAAGTTCAAAGACGTCACATATTATTTTCACAAAATACTTTAAATGCAAAGGAATGAATGCTCTTTTAGATTCCTATAAACAGCAGACCCTAACGTCGAATTGTTTAGACATAATAATGTTCAACAAAAAAAGTGGTTCACCTATTCCCCCTCTCCCCTACTCTTTTTTGGTAAAACTATTAGGAAAACAACCAACATTGTTGAAAAATAACATTTTTTTATATAAATTGGATAAATAATACCACAAATATACTAGAAAAATAGTATTATTTTTATTTCCAAAATGTTATTCTTATACAAATACATTGTTTTAAACCCTTATTCACTACTATTAATGTCCAAAAAGGGCTACTAATAAACTTAACGTTACTCAAATCATTTATCGCCAAGTGCTGGCGCGCACCATATTTTTTCACGTTTTTAGACCTTTAAACTAGATTTGTGGTGACTTTTCCCAAGAGCAGGTATGGCAAGTTGTACCTTTTCTGAAAGGTAAATCATTAACCTACTAGGTTAATAATAGGTAAATAATAAACGTTAATCTTATCAAATAAAACTAACCCATTAACAAGAACAAGCTATTAATAATTTTTTTTAATTTTGTCTTAAGGCAGGTTCCCATTTTGTAGACCCGAAAAAGGTACAATGCTTAAAATTTATAACAGATATGAAAACACAATTATTTAAAAAATGCAATGTTTTAAGTTAAATAAACAAAAAAAAGTGAGGGAGGGGGCGTCCATCAAAGTCTGCATTTTTGCGAAAAGGTGTCCCGCTACCGGAAGTGATTCCGTCAAAACGCGTAATCTGAAACACAAAATCCAAACACATTCTCAATCTGAACCGTATTATCTATTAAATGAACTACGAATATGAAAAAAATTAAAATTACAAACGTTATGAAGCGTTGAAAAAAATTACGATTTTCTCAAGTTTTTGTTCACTTACTTTTAACAAAAAAAAAAACCTTTTAATATTTTTGGATGATCGTAGTGCATTTACTAGAAAAATATTTTTGGATGATCGTAGTGCATTTACTAGAAAAAACCCTAACGAACATGCGAAAAAAATTGGTGACGATTGGTTCATCCCAGCGCCTTCAATCACTTCCGTAAGGTCCAATTATGTGGTTCTGAGAAAAACGCGTTTGTTTCGCAGACGACGTAGGACGCGTAGAGTAAACCGTGCAACTTTGAACTCCTGTAACTTACAAAGTACATAATTTCGAACATAAAATTAGTGGAACATACTCTTTAAGAGTTATACTTTCAAGGTGAGAACCTGACTTAATCTTAAAATAAAAATTAATCTATTATATAAAAGTTATTAATTATTTTAATTAAGTATGTTAATTAATATTGCTTTAAAATTTTAATTCATTTGAAACATTAGTTTTTAAGATGTAACAACTCAAAAGTAGTGTATGTGTCTTCCGCTCAACAACGTATAAAAAATCTTCAGCTCACAGAAGGGTTAAATGCATTTTGCTATGTTAAATTTTGATAATTTTTTCATCTGTAGTATTGTTATATTCACAAAACATGATTTAAGACCCTCATTTTCTTCGCCAATATTGCTTAGAATTGTTCAAATTGTTCCCTAAGATTTGTCTGTGTTTTGGGCCCATACAAATCGACCCAGTCTACTGTCACTTAAAATTAATTTTCAAAATTATAACGTTTCTCTCCCTTTTAACTTCTTAAGTAGTTTCAACATTTACAAATTTTAAGTTAAGGGGGGACATCTGAGTAACTGAAAAAAAAACGGATTTTCTGAAATTTTTTTTGGCCAAATGAAAAAGCCAATCGAAAATTTGTAAAGAAGGTTTTATAAAATTAGGTGCGAAGTACAAAATAAAATTTTTTGGAATAAATCAAAAACAAAATGGCGGCTGTGCAGCATTTTCTCAAAACCACTTTTTTGAGTTGGCCGAGTAGAAAACTCGCACAAATCTTAACCGATCGATCTGAAATTTTGACAGTATATTCAAAATACCTTTGTCTATCGACCCACGTAGGGTTTTTTCGATATATAGATTTTTTGCAAAACGGTGAGTGATTGAAAAAAAAATTACAATTTTCACGAAAAAAAAGTCACAAAATTGTTGATAAAAAAAAAGGAAAACACTTAGACACTTTTGCCGGACTCTATCTTTTGATATGTTATTTTTAAGACCGTTTGGAGCCCACAGTACATGGAACAACAGGTTATTATTGAATCTGTTCAAAAACAATTTTTAATTTTTGCACTGCGTAATTTAAACTGGGACTCTGGTAGATTTTTGCCACCTTACCGAAGTAGGCTACAATTAATTGACATGCCTCTCTTTATCATCGACGAATTTGTATGGCATTATGTTTGTTCATAGCTTCTCTTGGTTCAATCGATTCACAAACTCTGCTTTCGTATATTGATCTTACGTTCCTTCAAGATTTACACGCACATTTCGACCTTTGCGCTTACCAATATGTAGGTCTAACTATGCTCAACATGACCTTTCGTGTTCTTTGTAATAATTACAATATCTTGTCTGATATCCTGTCGTTTGAGTTAACTTTAAGTTCCTTACCGTGTAAAATTTTAATTACCTAAACGCTAACATGTAATCTGTTTTATTTTTTATACTGCATTTAATGCCTTTTGTTAGTTTCATTGTTTAGGTCTAGTTGCAGTCAATTGCTAAATAAATAAATACACTTAAAGAATTATTTAAGCGAAAAAAAAAATTTTCGATTTTTAAAAAAAGTTACTCAGATGTCCCCCCTTAAGTCGCTAAGCCAAAAGGAGCAAGAACGGCATTTATAAATTTGTCTCAAATTTCGTGTATTTCAGTTTAATCTTTGTAAAACGGATAAAATGGGTAATTGCCTAAAAATAAGCACTTCAGATGACATTTCACTTTTACGAGGTAACGAAAGTGTTACCGGGCAAACCAACGGGACACAGCCATTATACGATGTAAGTATATGTTCAATTAATATTTTTGTATACCCGTAACTAGTATTGTTGTGACAATTTTTAATTGTCCAAGATGAGCAAAGATGCTCTGGGGTTTTTTCCAACAATTTGAAAATAAAAACTATAAAAGGTGCACTTTGTGGATGGTTTGGGAAGAATCACCTTAATAGAAGCCTGTGTGCAAAATATGGTGGCTGTAGCTCTTACAGTTCCCGAGATCTGAAAGCTTTTGTTTTTTAACTAACGAGTAGCTTTGAATAAAAACTTAACTCAGCAAGTGTTGAACATGTTATTGTTTTTATATCGAATATATACTATCGAAAACCATTAAAAAAAACTGAAAACCTCGATAACTATCACTGAAAATCTCGATAAATCCAATGTTTTCCCTGCTCTAACTTGTTATAAACTAGCTGATCATTAGCTTCTTGTTGTTTTTAGAGTAGTTTCACCAATAAGCTAAGGAAACACATACTGAGTTATACATTAGAGTGTATCGAACAATTTCAGCCCGAAAGGATAATATTTACTATCCCCGCAACGTCCTTGAACGTCCTCGAACGTCCTCAAACGTCATTCGAACGTCATTCGAAATTTCTTGATGTTGCGGGGATAGTAAATATTATCCTTTTGTTGTGCTTTCATTTGTCATGGTTTTACACCTTTTCCGCACCCAGCGTCATCGAATATCAAAAAAATTTGATTTTCGGTTCACTCTACTATACATGGGGATTTAATTTTCGATGAATTGCATCTTTAAGAATTTGCAGCTGCATATAATTTGTATTTTCCGGACTTTTACCTTTGAGAAGTTTGTCAACTAGATGTTTGCTATTTTGTGCTTCTAGGGAATGTGCCGAAAAGAAACTGTACACTTTCAAACGTCAAAAGCTGTCAGCGGGAGCTTTCGATCATGCCGTGCAATGCGCCGTTAGAAAGCTCCATTAATTTTGCGTTTTTATCATGTTCGCTTTTCTTTATTGGTCCTACACATTACACAATGCCTCGAATTGAAGAACAGGTTCGCAAGAAAATTGTGTACAATTACTGTACCAAAAATGGTGTAAGTAGTGTAAAAAACATAATCAAATTCGGAGACATGTTTTACAAAAGATTTACCAAAAACTGGAAGAAAAAATGGTCCACAAGATGATAGTGTTGATAAGGAGGTATTAGCCTTACTCCACAAAGATTTCACGATGTCTGTTTGAGATTTGACAAAGAAAGCCTGTACAAGTACAAGTATGGTTTAACGAATAAAGCAACGGCATAACCTATAGTCCGGTCAATCTAGACATTTAAATAACATTAATTCCGACAGAGCTGAATTTTGGTGAAGGCCTTTGGTTTACCCCAAGGAACAAATTGTGAAAGTCCCCATCGATCCCAGGTGTGCTAATTAAGTTATTCAAGGTCACAGGTGAAAATTTTGACTTTTCTTTGACAACCCGAGATATACGAAAAATTTGTAAAGGCCATACACTGTGTGTACACGTGTGTGTGTATACGTGGCGTATGTGTACTCATTATGTATAACGTGATGCTTACAAGCGCGATATCTGGAAAATGGTGGGTCCTACAGAAAAAATCATATGGATCATTTTTTTTAGAGAATTTCAAGATCTACAACTTTCCCTTGGTTATTTTTCGATAAACCTTACCGTTTTTGAGAAAAACTCAAAAAAGTCAAAATTTTCACCTGTGACCTTGAATAACTCAATTAGCACACCTGGGATCGATGGGGACTTTTCACAATTTGTTCCTTGGGGTAAACCAAAGGCCTCCACCAAAATTCAGCTCTGTCGGAATTAATGTTATTTAAGCCCATTTTTATGTCTAGATTGACCGGACTACTAAGGACATACAAGAAACAAAGAGTTACCAAAAAGTCTCCGCCAAGTAGAAGTCGGCAAAACGAGAGCGCGTAAGCTCTATAATCGTTTGCTCACTGATGCAGTGGAGTGCATTATTATGGCCGACGAAACATACATAAAAATTAAGCTCAAAAACTTTACCAGGCCACCAATTGTATAGAAAAACTAAAGGTGACCAAAATACAAGTGGTTACATTTGGAGAGAAAGTGCTGATATGGCAGGCAACTTGCATTTGTGGCTTAAAAGCCATCCCATTTTTTACAAAGGGCACAATTAACGCTGACGTTTATCAGAACGAGTGTTTAAAAAAGCGTCTAATACCTTTTTATCATAAACAATGTTTCGACAATATTTTGGCCTGATCTCAGCGCACTATGCCCGTTTAACATTGGCGTTACTTGACTCCAAAAACATTAAATTTGCCAGAGCTTCGTGCGTTGAGAGTTACTGGGCCATTGTAAAGCGCAACTTGATAAAGAATGGTAGTCTTTCCAAAAACAGTAAGGATATTAGAAAAACAGGATGCGTGCAGCCGGCAGGGTAACCGAAGAAGGTGTGCAGAATCTGATAAGACAGACCCCTCAAAAAATTCGATTAAAAATATTTTTTCCATAAAATACAAAAAAAGTTTGAATCGAACCAAAAACATGAAAGTTATACTAGAATTAAAGTTTGCAGTTTGTTTTCGGCATTTTCCTAAGACGTGCGCCATGTTCTGAGGTTGCTTCTTTTTTTTTTCGCGGAGTCCCACGGCTTACCACCCGCCCAACCGACCGAGGGGCGCAGCCGTGTGTGATACGGCACGATTCGCATGAAGATAGACGCGAGATAGGAAGGATGTAATTTAAAGTAAGAGGAAAGAAAATCTAAAATCTGATCTAATTTTGTGCTAATTAAGTTAGTATTAGTCGTTTTAAGAGCGGCAGGGAGTCAGAATTTGATATGATAGGATAAAGTTTATTAAAGTCCGAATATTATACTCTGAAAGGCTCATGCAATTCATACTTAGATCTGCAATGATTTAACATTAGGGGAGTAAAATTTCTAGTTAATCTAATCTTGGGTCAGAAAAATGTAGCCGACCTACCAAGTCGGTGCTATCAATTTAAACACGAATAGGATAATACACAAAAACGGTACCAAGGATCGTTCTACGGTTAGCTAAGAAGGGTAAATTAATTTACAGTAATCTGCTAGAATAGGAAGGTAAGTTAACGTTTGCGTCCCAGTTAAAGCGCCGTAAAGCAAAAAGTAAAGAGTTTTTTTTAACAGATTCAATGCGATCTATGTGTACTCCGTATTGGGGACTCCAGACGGTCGATCCATTCTCAAAAATAAGTCGGACTAACGAATAAATAAGGTTAGGTCGACCACCTTTTTATAAATCCAAGAACTCCCCTGGCTTTATTCACCATGGATTAAATGTGATCTGAAAACTTAAGCTTTGGGTCCAAAAGGACACCAAGATCGTCAGCCTGAATAATTTTGTCCAAAGATTTCCCGCTCAGCGTGTAAGTTGCTAAATTAGGATTTACTCTACAAAAAGACATCAGCTAACATTTGGAACCGTTTAAATAGTGGTGCCCAGCCCATAGCTCATCGGGCTCCTTTGTTTTTGTAATTGCTCTTCGCATAGGGGCGAGCCATCGCGTGTACATACGCATGGCTCATTCATCGACAAGGCAGAATACAATAACAATTTTTCAAATTCTGCTGTTCTCCACGCATTCGATGAATCGAGCAACAACACTTTCAAAGGCTTTACAGTTAGCTCGCTAAGCCGAATGTTAATTGTGTTGGATTTTTGCGCAGTCTACACTCCAAGAAATCAGTTGAACGAAAACTTGCATTCAAGATTGTTAACGTTTTATTCACCCCAATTTTTTTCAGTGCAGAAAGTTCACATAAAAAAAAACGGTTGCGTCTATGTATTTGTGCATTTATGTGTGCGTATTGGTAAATTGTTCTCCCATAAGCAGCCTGTGGGCATCACTGGTTTAAATTTAGTAAATACTCACAGCACCAGTTATGAAAGCTATTCAGATCGGATTGTAAGTCGGAATGGCTGGAAACATCCTTATACTGCAGGCATAACTTAACATTATCTGCGTACATAAGTACGCGAGAATGATTTATAATTAAGGGAGGTCATTAATAAATAAAGTAAATAAGAGCGGACCAAGGTGGCTCCCTTGTGGGACACCTGAGGTGACTCGGAGAAGACTAGAAAGATAATTTTTAAAGAGGACTTTGTGTGTCCTGCCATTCAGATAACTTAAAATCCACCTAAAAAGATCAAGATTAACAAGTCAAGTTTCCGAACTAGAAGTAAATACTTTACAGAGTCAAATGCTTTACTAAATTCAGTGTAAATGACATTAGTTTGCAAGCTACTTTTCAAGCCCTTTACCACAAATGAGGTGAGCTCCAAAAGATTAGTAGTTGTGGATCTTCTTTTCATAAATCCGTGTTGACACGGAGATATTACTGATCTATAAAGGTGCTGCAAATGGGGAGTAATAACATTTTCAAATAGCTTAGGAATAGCCGACAAATTAGAGATGCCTCTATAGTTGCTGGCATCTAATTTGTTACCCTTTTTGTGGAGAGGAATAACAAATGATTCCTTCCATTTAAGGGGAAACTGGGAAGTCTCTAAAGATAAGGTTAACAATTTGACAAAGGGCTTGCAGAGGTCTTCCGCAAAATACCTAAGCACACAGCCACGAATTCCGTCAGGTCCTGGCGAGTGAACAGGCTTAACGCGTTGAAGATGCAATAACAAGGAATTTTCTGTTTTAACAGGACAAAATATAAGATTCGACATAGTCATAATGTTAGAACAAGGCTGTGTTGAATGAGCTGAATAGAATAATTCGTTTGAAAAAACTGGGCAAAAAGATCGGCTATTGCATGATCTGTGGTTGCCGTCGTGTTTTCAAAATAAAGCGAGAAAGGATAAGAAGTTGATTTACGCTTAGTGTTAACAAAATATTAATGGCATCAGCCATGTCAATGCATGAGTAGAGGTCGTAACAATCAAAGCCAGATATAAAATTATTTAGCCTCAGAAAGTCTGCTTTACAAAAACAGTGTATTCGTTTAGTTGATCTTTCTGATTTTTCTTCTATACCCGATTCGATACCCGTGTCAATTGTCACATCCAAAGTTGGATGATATGGATCATCAGGTTGCGTAAGTGGTGGGTGGTACCCTGGATAGATACACTCCTTCCGGCTTTCAGACAAAGCACTAATCTAGCAGGCGGCCCAGCGAATTTCGAACATGGTTAACTTGAGACAAAGATATGTCAAGCAAGCCGTCAGTTAAGTCATGTTGTTGTCATGTTGTAGTATCACGTAAGATTTTTCATCGCTGGAGCACGTAGCCCCAGGTATATTGAAATCACCTAGGACTACTAACTTATCTCTATCAGACAGCCTATTTGAAATGGACTGGCGGAAAGGTGATTTCAGTAATCCTGGAGTTCGGATGACGGCGCAATATAGGCAAGTGACATATATAAATTTACTGGAAAAAGGTAGCTTTACACAAATGAATTCTATTGTACTAAGTTCTTCAAAAAATACCTCTTCTGACGTGAGTTTTGAGTCCACGGCAATAAAGACTCCACCCCCACGTCTAGAAGGATGGTCCTGTGTACTTACCAGGAAAAACTTCGGAGCTTAGAATCTCCGGTTTTAACCAAGTCTCCGTATGTGATACATATGAAAGGCTTTCAGAATACAATTTTGTTAGCTTACTACGCAAGCCTCTTACATTCTGATAGGAAAGTAGGAGGTTACAAGTTAGTTTTTTGATGCAGGTACAGTTGTCTGGCCACGATTGGGAAGTCTTTTTCCCACGGGCCCTTTCTTTTTTTTAAGCTTGGAACTCCTTTTCCACCAAATCATCCGGCCAGAACTCGCCAGAGCATATGGTAGAAAAGAGCTCGTTTGGTACAGTGATTTTAAAAGATGAAATATCCCTAGCATAAGAAAAGTTAAATTTTTTCACCTTGACTTTATCGGCTTTTGTTTTGCCTAGTATGTAAGACAAAACATCAGAAGGTGTTTGATCTGAGCAAAGCCAAGACACAAACATTTATTTCCTTGGTGGAACCACTGAAAGGGGTTTTGGTGGTGCAGATTGTGCGTCTGCAGAATCACGTTGTCCGGACTCGGTATTTCCTTGTGGCGGTACGCTAACTGTATTTGGTGGATTTATAGGTTGTAAAAGCACTGCGGACAAATCGGAAATTAAAGGTGTTTGCATACACTCCACTGTGGATGGATGGGAATCCGAATATTTTAAAGCTGCCGATCTCAACAACATTTGAGGGGCTGCTGAGATCGACTGCTGATCCACGAGAGTGTTCTGCTGGTCACCTGACGGTGGGTGCGGGGTGTTCCCCTACCACCAGCGGCTTTTTTGCGCTTTGGAGACTCCTCCAATAGTTTTCTACTATTAAATTGAGAGTCCAAA
This sequence comes from Drosophila oshimai, assembly GCA_018150695.1. Taxonomy (NCBI): domain Eukaryota; kingdom Metazoa; phylum Arthropoda; class Insecta; order Diptera; family Drosophilidae; genus Drosophila; species Drosophila oshimai. The sequence continues at coordinate 763,796 of JAECWM010000264.1, forward strand.
GCTGAAAGGAGATCATCCGCTTGGCGAAAACTATATAAAGCTCCACCAAAACAGGCGATTAGCCCCTTGAAGCCACCTTCAGTTTGGCGCATGAACGATTTTTTCTCGTCCACGACTTCGAGACAGGCAGCAGAACTGTAAACTTTTACTTTAAGTTATGTCATCATTTGTTCGGCCAGTGAATCCAGTGCACTTGATGTGCACCATGTTTTCACATAGCCAACAAGTCATAATAGGCTGATTAGCCTTAATTGCCTGACGGCATTTTTTATTCCACAGACAAAGATTCTATCCATAATTTTTCTAACACTTACCACTGATAAAAAAACAAAGAAGTGTGAGCGAGCTGTTCAAAGAACCGCTAGAGCGCAGATAACAGCACGCTTAGAACTTTAATTAAGTGAGACACAGAGAGAGAGCGAGAGAGCGCAAAAGTGCGAGAGCGGTTAATGCATACAGTTAATGCATGCAAACAAACAACACCAACAACACACAACACCGCGGTGGACGGACGAAGCGCAAAAGAAAGGCGGCGAAAATATCACAATAACAAAAACACAGAACAGAAACAAAAAATATAAGTGTTTTATTATGATATTAGCACCAAAGAAGATCAGATTCACTCGCGTAGCGAACGGATTAATGAACTTAAGAAATTAATAAGCCGATTTATACAAGTTTTATATATTCCCACTGTTGGGTTAACATGAAACAAATAAAACTCGGTGCGCAGAAAAAAAAACACGTCCATTCGGTTTGAAAGTCGAAAAGAGATTGTGATGTTCTGCAGTAATATGACTTGTTGATTCGATAATTTTTTCTTGCTTGACTCGACCAATTACCACCCAAGCTAGTCTTTAGTTTTGAGCAATAGGTTTTTCAGGTCCCAATCTGATATATTCTTGTATCATCAATACACAAAATAGCTCTGCTCCCAATTTCAGGTCGATTAGACCAGGCTGCTCAAAATCAGGGTCGGTTAGCTGAATTGCCTTGGGAATAGTGGGAATAGTTAGTTAGTTAGTTAGTTATTGATACTGACCTTTTATTCTTGAGATTTCCAATGATGATGTTTCCTTTTCAGATTGCAGGTGTGCAATTTTTTTAGAGATTAGAAGCACTTGGGATCCACTATCTTTGAATCTAAGATCAATTCGCTCTGTACTTTCAAAGTGAACGGGCGTGTTTTTTTTCTGCGCTCCGATTTTTACTTGTTTTTCGTGTAAACCCAACGGTGGAAATATATAAAAACATATAAATCGCCTTCTTAATTAATATACTTTAATATTCCGTTCGCTTCGCGAGTGTATTTATTCTACTCTGTGCATAACATTAAATTAACAATTTAAACTTTTAGTTTTTCTTGTGTTTTTGTTGTTGCGTTCTATTTTGTCTTTATTTTGTGCGTTAACCGTCCCACGCAGGTCCAATCGTTGTTGTTGTTTTTGCATGCACATCAACTGCATTGCACTGCGCTAGTTAACATGCCCCTTACCCGGCCACAGGGCAACAACTCTGATGAAACAGGCTGCAACTCTGACGAACACACACATACATTCATATATATGTTCACATACTTTTTGATAATAAAGATTCACTCTCATTTTGTACTCCAAGCAACATAGTCGTTTTATTTACAAGCTTCCTTCTTTTCTAAATTTTCTAAAGTCATTCTCGCGTATGAGAAATCCTAAACTCCCTCGGTCACAGGACTGTAACTGGCGCAGCCGAACTACGAACAAGGGATTAACCATGCCCACTACGCATATCCTTCTAGTTTTCTTTAGGCTGAGGTGAGTGAACAAGTGACAGCGGTAGTTGTGGAAATTGAAGTAGTGAGTAGTGAAATAGTAAAAATGAATTGTGCAAACGAAACAAACAAAATCAAATTCTAATTGCCACACAAGCAACCGTATATGTGTACATCAACCGCTGATAAGGCACCGGGATCGCTTGTGCAGGACAGTTTACAACAGTTATGCCAACAATTTGATGTATGTGATGACCGTATATGTGTACATCAATCGCTGATAAGGCACCGGGATCATCCATACACGGCGTCTCATAAAAAGAAACCAAAAAAAAAAAAATAAATAAAAAAGTAAAGAAATCAAAAATTTGACATCTCAAACTACTGTGTGTGGTGACCGTGTGCATATGTATATGTCGGAGAGCACTTGGTGTGCGTATGTGAGAGAGTATGGGTATGCTTTTTGTCGCATTACATTGACAGGTGTCGCTGTTATTTCTGACGTCTCCGACGTCGCTGTCGTCGCTGTCGTCGCCAATGACTAGAGAAAAAAATTAAGAAGGTCGGGTCAGTCGAACATTAGACTTCCTTGTGACCAAAACTCGCTGCGCAAGAAGCGAATTATAACAACGACGACGTGCCCTCACATATAACCATCGCTCCAATTTATACATCAATCGCCGACAAAGCACCGGGACCATCCGCACACAGTGGTTTACAACGAGAAATGTAAGTTGTGTGATTAACGACCGTATATGTGTACAACAATCGCTGTTAAGGCACCGGGATCGTTTCCATTTATCAACTTACATGAACGCAAATTTGTTATAATGAAAGAATACTATAAGAAATTAATGAAATGAGTGCACAAATATTATACAAAACATAAAAAATAAAAGTCATACGCAGTGACAGTGACACAGCAAATATCAAGCAAACATGTATGTGTTTGTGTTATACCCGCTTGTGAGACTCTTGCTGCGTCGCTGTGCATTGGCTGCCGCCGAGAGCTGATGACGCTTGATACCGCGTTGGCTTGAACACTGCTGATTTCTTTTTGCACACTACGCACTACGAAAATAGAACCACATCAGAAAAATAAAATCAATTTAAGAAAAACTTTATATATATATGAAAAAATAGGAAAATACATAAAAAAAAAAAAGAAAAAGAAACAATAAAACAATCCACAAACTATTTAGCGTCTATTGTTGTCACATGTTCACTAACCTCTAAAATACACTTTATTGAATATTTTCTAAATCACATACATTACAGTTGAAGTCGATAACATCCAGTGAAAAAAAACAACGAAGGTGGAGGGAAAAACAGCAGCCTTACATGAATGACGTGCAACTAACTCTAAACACAAGAAAGCAAAGAAAAGAGGAAACTGTACAGGTTTTTTTTTACTTTGGAAAGAATACATACGTAATAACATATGCAAATATAATACACTACACATACAATACACTATATACATACTTCTACCAACCCTAATTTATAAATTATTCGCGATTATTTGCCATAACCATAACCATAAGCCCACCAACGCTATGGATTCCGGAAACGCATCAGGGCCAATAAGTCCCACTTTAAGCAATTTATCAACATCCATAAACACAAGCTTGAATCTGCAACAGCTTCTAGCACTTGTACATCAACTACCCACCTACGAAGGCCCACCTGACAATCTTGATAGATTTTTAGGTAGAGTGGAACAATTTCTTTTGTTAGCCGGAACAGTGGACCAAGCAACATGCGGACAATACCTACTTGGAACTATCCGTGATAAGATTAAAGGCAGGGCAGACGAAGCGCTGAGTGTCTGCGATGTACTCCTCAGTTGGGATGACATCAAAGCCAACCTCAAGCGACTGTACTCAAGCAAAAAAACGGAAGAAATGCTTGTTAGAGAGCTACACAATCTTCCGGACGGACTCAGCATGGGAAAACTTTATTACACAGCCACGAAAATAAGGAGCGAATTAATGTCACTGGCTAGAGAAGCTGACCCTAGTGGACACTCCCTCACGGCCAAACGTGACCAATATGACAGATTTTGCCTAAATACATTCCTAGTTGGATTAAAAGACCCACTTAGGTCAGCCATTAGGAACCAAAGGCCGGAGACAATCGAGAAAGCGTACGAGTACGGGCAGATCGAATTAAACTTCTCTAGAAACCTGAATAAACACCAAGAAAACCGACGACGCGACAGCTCGACATACAGAAATCACCCATATGCGAAAGGACAACCAACCAATAGTGACTACAATAGCCGTAACATACCACGCCACCACAACTATAATAATGGCTACAACGATCGTCATGTACCACGATATGATAACACCAACAATGACAATAATAGTCGGTTTACACAGCGACAACAAAATTTCAACAACAATAATAGTAATCGTTCCCCACTGCGCCAACAGAATTTTAACAACAATAATAATAAACGCTTTACACGTCAACATAATTCCAATAACGATAGTAATGGTCGATATGATAGACAAACGTTGGGCAGGAACCCCTTCCACAATAACGACAAATCAGATCAGACCATAAACAACCAAGACAGGAACAACCGTAATCCAAGCGCTCCCCTATGTAATATCAACGATGATGCAAATTTTTTACTAGAAGCCTCGGGAAGCCAGTCGGTTACATAAGCAAGCAGACTCACGGATCTTCTTTGCCATTTGTTTTCCTATCGCCAAACTCCATGGTGTCAAACCCTCTCAAATTCCTTATAGACACTGGATCTACCTATTCATTCATAAATCCAGCACTTATTAATGAAGACCACATTAAAAAACTAACCTCCGACATCAATATCCACACTGTACTCAGTTCATTCAAAATTCGGGAATATACAGACATAATAAATTTCAAACAATTCCAAAAAATGCCCAATTTCAAGTTCTTACTATTCAATTTCCACCCCCACTTCAATGGTCTTCTAGGCATGGATTTCCTGTCTGGTCTAAATGCAAAAATAAACTTTGCCGACTCAATACTAGAAACACCAGAAACCGCCATCCCAATCCTCACAAGGGCAAACCCTGTAGACACTTTACATACACTGCCACAAAATACCAAAATGCGATTACCGCTCCCAGTAAACTTCATGGAGGGAGACTTTATATATGAAACCACGAATTTGGATAATCAAATATCCATAACAGGCGGCTTATACACCGCAGTCGCAGGATCCGCCTATTTTGAAGTCTGCAATAACTCAGACCAGATCCAAACACTTTACCTCGAAGAACCGTTACAGGCAGAAGAGTTCTCTCCACGAACCCACCAATACTTAAACTGCATGTCAGCGGCAACAGATACTGAACAACCGGACGACCAAAAATTAAACATTCAGATGGAACACCTCAACAACGAAGAAAAACAACAAATACTCAAACTATGCAAGTCATTCAAAAGACTTTTCCACGACGAAAACAACCAACTAACGTTCTCTAACGCCGTCAAACACTCTATACCAACAACAGATAATATACCGATTCACACAAAATCTTACCGTTACCCATTTGTACACAAAGACGAAGTTCGAAAGCAAATTTCAAAAATGCTCGAACAAAATATCATTGTAAACAGCCACTCCCCTTGGAGTGCACCGGTTTGGGTCGTACCCAAGAAAAGTGACATCACAGGCGAAAAAAAGTGGCGCTTGGTAATCGATTTTCGGAAATTAAACGAGAAAACTGTCTCTGATAGATACCCTATCCCGAACATAGCAGATATACTAGACAGCATCGGAAAAACCATGTATTTCACAACATTAGACTTAGCAAGTGGCTTTCACCAAATCCAAATGAACCCACGCGACGCAAGCAAGACGGCATTCACTGTCGAAAATGGGCATTATGAGTTCACGAGAATGCCTTTCGGTCTCAAGAACGCCCCTGCCACGTTCCAACGCGTTATTGACAACGTCTTAGGTGACTTAGTCGGTAACTTCTGTCTCGTCTATCTCGACGATATAATAGTATTCTCACCCTCACTCCAAAAACATATAGCAGATATTAAATCTGTATTCACAAAACTTCAAAACGCAAATCTGAAAATCCAACCGAGCAAGTGTAACTTTTTAAGGAAGGAAATCGACTTCCTGGGACACATCGTCACCCAGGAGGGAGTCAAACCAAACCCACTTAAGATTAAAGCCATCAAGGACTTTCCATGCCCAAAGACAACTAGGGAAATCAAGTCATTTTTAGGACTATTGGGGTATTACAGGAAGTTCATAAAGGACTTTGCGAAAATAACTAAACCCATAACGAGACAGTTAAAAGGAAAGAAATCTATAATAATAGACGATGAATTTAAACAAGCAGTCGAAACATCGAAAGATCTTCTTTGTAATGATCCCATACTCATATACCCTGATTTCAACAAACCGTTCACATTGACCACAGATGCAAGTAATTATGCGATAGGCTCTGTGTTGTCACAGGGCCCAGACACTAATGACAGACCCATATGTTTCGCTAGCAGGACACTTTCGGACACGGAAATCCGCTATTCTACAATAGAGAAAGAAATGCTAGCTATCATTTGGTCTGTAGGTCATTTCAGACCATACCTCTTTGGACGTAGATTCAAAATAGTTACGGATCATAAGCCATTAATCTGGCTAGAAAATCTGAAAGGCCAGAATCCAAAACTACTTCGATGGAAAACTATCCTGGCCGCTTACGACTACGAAGTCGTATACAAAAAAGGGTCGCAAAACGTAGTCGCTGACGCACTCAGCAGAATTGAGCCAAACTTGAACATAAACGAAGACCCACAAATTATACCAATCGCTTCACAACCACTTAATCACTTCAATAGTCAAATAATATTCCGTACCGAATCAACAACTTCAAGACAAGTAGAAACACCATTCCATACCATATAATCCAAACCCTTTCGACTCCGTTACAAACACCCTTCAAACAATCCTGAAACCGAATAAAACATTCGCAATATTTGCATCAGATGATATTTTCAAAATAATAGAAGAGTCTTATAATAACTATTTCTTCGAAAATGACCTATACAAAATTTCCCGCTGCAAATTATGGCTAACCGAAATCCCTAATCCCCAAGACCAGGAAAACAAAATTCGTTCGTATCACATTAACACCAATCATAGGGGGACAGATGAAACATATAACCATTTAAAAAGGGACATTTATTTTCCGCATTTAAAAGATGTTATTACAAAAATTATAAGAAATTGTGATACCTGCTTAACACTCAAGTACGATAGACACCCACATAGACCATTGATGCAAGCCGCACCCGCCCCAGAGGAACCATTGGCGGTTGTGCATATAGACATATATTTTATTAACAATACTTGTAACCTCACCATTATCGACAAATTCACCAAGCTTGCGCAAGCCTACCCCCTTAGCAATAGAAATTCAATAAAAGTCACCGATGCCCTATTACAATTCATAAGTCACTACGGCGCACCAAAGAAAATAGTTTTCGACCAGGGCGCGGAATTTTCGGGCAGTCTTTTCAACGACTTCTTAATCCAATTTCAAATAACAGCTCATACAACATCATTTCAACAATCAACGGGCAACGCTTCGGTCGAAAGACTACATTCCACCTTAACCGAACTATACAGGATAATCACGAAAAAAAGAAAGGAAGCACGCCTAGAATGCGGGCATCACCAAATACTTGCAGAAGCTGTTGCGACATATAACAATGCAATTCACTCCAGCACTTCCTATACCCCATTTGAGCTCTTTCACGGAAGAACTCACATATTCAACAATACAATAACTTTCGACAATCACCACGACTATCTTAAAAAGCTAAATGAATTTAGAAAAGATATATACCCAAAAGTACAGGAACATTTAAACGCGACCACAGAAAAAAGATTGGCCAAATTAAACGAGGACAGAGAGACACCAGTCCAAGTCGAGCCAAATGATATGGTATTTAGAAAAGAAAACCGTAGAAACAAGACGACACCGAGATTCTCACTACACAAAGTAGTTAGAGACCAAGGCGTCACCTTCCTAACAACTAAAGGTCAAAAGGTACACAAACAAAAAATTAGAAAAACAGTAAAGAAATTTACAAACACCGGATCACCAGCTTAAGCAACAATTATTAACATCGACACATAATTCTCAACGTACTTCGACCCGTAGTTCAAGAATCCTTCCACTAACCGGCCGAATCTAAAAGTATCATCAGAAGACCTACGAAACAAAATTAAAGAAGTAGAAGTCAAAATAGATACATTCTTGCCGCACTCTGGAAGTAAAAGAGGTCTCACCAATGGTCTGGGGACCATACTCAAGTCTATCTCGCGAAACCTAGATGACAACGACGGACAAAACATATAAGTAGAACTAAAAAATATTCAAACCAATTTCAAAGATCTGTCAGAAACACAAGATAGACAAGCACTATTCAACAGAGATATAATTATCATACATATATACATAAAACCCTCATTAACAAAAAAAACAATCTTCGAAAAAAAAAAATTAGTTGAAAATGCAACATAGGGAAGACGGAAATAAAATTTATTCATATTAATAGATTAAACTAAAATAAAAACACACTTACTGATTATGTAAACAACGTAGTACACGTTTATAAATCATATTGTACCTTCAACACAACACTCATATATAACATTAAGATACCTTTTTTTTAATACAAAATTGTTAAATTCTAAATATCGTCGGAGTTCGTGACACCAACAACATGTCGCCTAGACACCTTTCTCCGATCCGGCCATTCTCCCTCTGTGGCCTTCTCTTCGGACTGGGGGGGGAGGAGTTAACATGCCCCTTACCCGGCCACAGGGCAACAACTCTGATGAAACAGGCTGCAACTCTGACGAACACACACATACATTCATATATATGTTCACATACTTTTTGATAATAAAGATTCACTCTCATTTTGTACTCCAAGCAACATAGTCGTTTTATTTACAAGCTTCCTTCTTTTCTAAATTTTCTAAAGTCATTCTCGCGTATGAGAAATCCTAAACTCCCTCGGTCACAGGACTGTAACTCGCTCTCAAACTCTCTCGCTCTTTATCTCACTATTTATCTCAAAACTTCTAAGCGTGCAGTTATCTGCGCTATTGCGGTACTTTTAGTGGCTCGCTCAAAGTTTCGATTTCATTTAATTTGGTACAGTGGTCTGGTTAGTCAAAATTACAGACACATTTTTTGTCTGTGCTGATAAAAAAATGCCAGAAGGCAATCAAGGCTGACCAGTAGGGTGGTCCTTATTTGGGCGACTTTTGAATTTTTAACGGGTCACTTTCTCATTCGAATATATACCTTTAAATATGAAATACTCTTTTTTTTATTTTTTTTTTTAGCTCAAGACTTGGAGGTCGCTACCAAGGTTTGAATTTTAAGGGGCTAGGTGGGTTTCGAAAACAGAATCTGAATATACAATATTTTGTCCAAAGTTTGAAGTCGATCCGAATAATAGTTTCGGAGATACAGTCCCATGAATGTGCGCGCCCCACTGAAAGTGCACTTGAACTTGTGCGCGCACAAGCAAGCAAATACTGTAAACTTTGCAAATATCTGTCTGTCCGTCCGTCTGTCCGCACAAACATCGAGATCTCGGAAACTAATAAAGCTAGAACCACCAAATTTTGCACACAGACTTTTAGAAACAAAGCGCAGATCAAGTTTGTTTCAAAATTTGACCACGCCCCTTTAAACGCTATCACGTAAGATTTTTCATCGCTGGAGCACGTAGCCCCAGGTATATTGAAATCACCTAGGACTACTAACTTATCTCTATCAGACAGCCTATTTGAAATGGACTGGCGGAAAGGTGATTTCAGTAATCCTGGAGTTCGGATGACGGCGCAATATAGGCAAGTGACATATATAAATTTACTGGAAAAAGATAGCTTTACACAAATGAATTCTATTGTACTAAGTTCTTCAAAAAATACCTCTTCTGACGTGAGTTTTGAGTCCACGGCAATAAAGACTCCACCCCCACGTCTAGAAGGATGGTCCTGTGTACTTACCAGGAAAAACTTCGGAGCTTAGAATCTCCGGTTTTAACCAAGTCTCCGTATGTGAAACATTTGTGACGATCAAGTGAGCGCAGTTTATTTTATTTCACTCAAACATGCCGAACGACAAAAGCGAGACCGGCGTTGCCAACATCGACAACCTTACAGCTGGATACAACTGCACGACTTACACAATTTTATAAAAATTTTAAAAGTGATAGTAAGAGCCGCAAAACAAAGGTGTATTTCCAAGTTCGATTGTCAAAATTAACAGATCTCTCAACTAAATTTCATCAAACACATACGTCTATTATTCAGCAACTTGGTGCCACGGAACATGCTTATTTCACTCAACAAACAGCCGCTAAGTTTGACGAAGACTATATCAGCATATATTGCGCCATTTGTGAAGCACGGGAATTTCTGTTTCCTCCAAACGAGGAACCATCTATAACTGTACCATCGGCAAATAGTACATTGGCTGCGACAGCTCCTGTGTCTGCAGCCCAATTGCCAAAATTGCCGGTACCCAAGTCTTCGGGCAAGTTTGTAGACTGGCCTGCATTCCATGACGCGTTTGTGCAACTCATTCACGATAACCAGGCCCTATCTGACGTTCAGAAATACCATTTTTTGAAGCAAGCTATGCCCAACGATCAGGATGTGCAGCGAATGAATCTTACCGAAGTTAAATACATTACTGCCTTGAATCTGATTGTAAAGCGGTACAACGACCCACGTCTGCAGTTCATGTATCATATGAACTCGTTGTTCGAGCTGCCATCGTTAAAGAGCAGTCTTCCGATTTAAAACATATGTTAAACGTAGCTAACGTTTGCATTAATGAATTCAAACGTCTAAAAATCGCCATTGCTACCTGCGATCACTTGATTGTACACCACCTGGTGTCTAAGCTTCCATCAGTGACGCTCCAAGCCTGGGAGCACGTTCTTGGCAGCACCGTGGAAATTCCAACCTTTGATACCTTTGAAACATTTCTCAACAATCGACTCATCAGCATAGACGTCATCGAGAATCGCAGTACGTCTCAAGGCACACGGCATAATACTGCTCCTCGCAATCACCCAAATCCTAAACAATCAGGCACAACATCGTTTAAAACCAATAGCTTCCACACTAACGCTGGCATAGCAGGTTCCTATCGTTGTGCTCATTGCGTCGTTGCCCTGACTTTTTATCCAAGGACTGTTTCGAACGAAAACTTATTGTCGATTGCACAAAGGCATGTTTAAATTGTCTCAGTCTGTCTCATGCTTTAAATCAATGCAAAAGTAACAAAAATCGTTCTAACGTACAAAACGTGCAAGAAATATTATGAGGCAATATATATTCATATATATATATATTATGAACAAATTACCAATACCAACTCATCAGTAGCATCCAGCTCTACCCAAATTGGTTCTGCTGTACTGGAACACCTTGAGTTATGCTACTTGCCACTGCACTTGTTACGCTGAGCAACAATAAAACTGGCCAAGCAGCAGTGGCAAGAGCACTTATCGATCATGGCTCAGAAGGCACAATTATTACGGAGCGTCTAGTACAAGGGCTGGGGTTGAAACGTCAACCAATTACCGCCGAGATTGCAGGAATTGCCTAATGCCTGCAAGCATACTGCCGAGTTTAAGTTGGATCACGTGTCAACCCGCAGTTTTCTGTATCCGTAGACCGAGCGTTTGTCTTGCCATCTTGCCATCTTTTTTGCCTAAAACGGAAATCGACGTACGCAGCTGGGAACATCTAAAAGATTTGCAGCTTGCCGATCCAACGTGCTACAAGCCTGGATCCATTGACTTAAGGGGCCCCTACACTGTAACACTTTCAAAAAATCAATTTTTTTTTATTGTCTCATAAATTAATATAGAATCTCAAAATTATTGTCCCAAAGTTTTATGTCGATCCGAATAATAGTTTCGGAGATACAGTTCTTAGAATGTGCGCGCGCGAGGCCAAGTGCGCTGCTTATCAAAACTTTAAACGCGATTATCTCGAAACCATGTTTTTTGACCTGGTTGACAGCATAACTGAAACAATTTTTATCCGATCGACCTGATCCAAATGGCATTCTATTCGGGAAAAGTGTCGTTTCAGTTGGACGTAGCAGTTTTTTGATATATGTATATTTTTTTTTTTAATAAACAATTTAGTGCAAAATTTTTTTTTCAAACAGCTGCCATTTTTTTTCTAGTCAATATTTTTAAAATCCCATATGTCGAACGATAGCCAGTAATGTATATTTCAAGAATCTGTTTGGTTTTTTGCTCTAGGTGGCGCCGTTTTGCTGATTTGCTGTCAACCAGGCAAGGGTAGTTTCAAAAAGACGTAATTTTGGATCAGCTACACAAGAAAAACATGGCCGCAGAGTACAGGGCCCCTTATGGGGGGACATCTGAGTAACATTTTTTAAAAATCGAAAATTTTTTTTTTCGCTTAAATAATTCTTAATGGTCTTAAAAATAACATACCAAAAGATAGAGTCCGGCAAAAGTGTCAGAGTGTCAAAATTTTTCATTCTGCGGCGATGCCTCACAGGTATATCCCATGGAACCTTTTGTGTTTAAACGCGTTTTTCTCGAAACCACTTTTTTTGAGACGGCCGAGTACAAATCTCGCACAAATCTTAACCGATCGATCTGAAAAATCTGACAGTATATTCAAAATACCTTTGTCTATCGACACACGTAGGATTTTTTTTATATTGCTTACTTTTTATTTTATCAACAATTTTGTGACTTTTTTATTCGTGAAAATGTTAAGTTTTTTTCAATCACTCACCATTTTGCAAAAAATCAATATATCGAAAAAATCCTACGTGTGTCGATAGCTGTTGATGTATTGAAACTAGCCAAACTTGATTTTTTGTTCTAGATCAAAAATTAAGGACGTTTCCTTCTCGGCCATGGACTCCCTTCAACGAAAAAGGGCCTACGAAGAAATGCTGCACAGCCGCCATTTTGTTTTCGATTTATTCGAAAAAAATGTTATTTTGTACTTCGCACCTAATATTATAAAACCTTCTTTACAAATTTTCGATTGCCTTTTTCATTTGGCCAAAAAATATTTCGGAAAATCCGCTTTTTTTTTTCCAGTTACTCAGATGTTCCCCCTTAATAATCGGAATAGACATCCTACCCACACTAATGTTACCTCAATTGCGTACAGGAAATCCTGATCAACCCATGGCGCAGCATACGCAGCTCGGCTGGATCGTTTTTGGTCCCACCACTACAAGGTGCTCACATGTGGCTACAATTCAATGTCATCATTCAAGCTTAGACCAGATGGTACAAAAATTCTTTGAGCTTGATTATATTACTGAACCTCGTCACCTAACACAGGAGGAACAGTGGTGCGAAGACCACTTTCAACGCACACATATCAGACAACTAAACAGAAAATATAGGGTACGACTACCATTGAAATGTCTATTCGATCATTCTCAAGTAATAGAAAGGTCACGTCAAATTGCGCTCAATCGTTTCCACTTGCTCGAAAGGAAATTCCAGCGCCAACCTGATCTTGCCACAAATTATACTGAGGTCATCAACGATAATTTTGAACTAAACCAAATTGAGGAAATTACAGGCTCTGAAGAACAACATAACCAAGGAAATTCCTATACTGCCTGTACTCTACCACATCATGCCGTTCTAAAAGAAACGAGTGTAACCACCAAGCTTTGAGTTGTCTACGATGCCTTTTGCCAAACGTCAAATGGAAAATCACTAAATCAGGTGCTGTGTGTTGGACCAGCTTTGCAAACCGATTTAGCTGGAGTCATTATGAATTGGCGAACCCATCGCTACGTATTTGCAGCTGACATCCAAAAGATGTATAGATGTATCGACATGCATCCCGATGATGCGCAATATCAGCGGATTTTTTGGCGTGATGCACAAGCTCAGCTTAAGGAGTATTGCCTCACAACAGTTACCTTCGGAACTGCTTCAGTACCGTATACTGCATCAACTGGCAACGGATGAACAGAAACGATACCCATTAGCTAAAAACGTTTTGCTCCATGAGATCTATGTGGATGACGTGCAAAGTGGGCATGCGACCATCGAAAGAGCACTGCAAATCCGAGATGACTTAGTGGCAGCTCTAAAATCGGCAGGCATGAAACTTCGCAAGTGGGCAGCTAATAATTCGTAGCTCCTGCAAAATATTCCTGCTGATCACATGTCCAACAAAAACATTTTTGAACTTGGTAATAAAGATGCTATCAAAGAAGATTTTTATGGCTTAAAAATAAATTTTGAATTCAATCGACTATGTTCTAAAAGATCTTTACTATCCACAGTTGCCCGTCTATATGATCCCTTGGGATTTATTGCTCCTGTAATAGTAGCAGCCAAAATCATATTAAAGGATGTATGGACAGCGAAGGTAGCACAAGAACCGAACCAGTCAACGGAACTGAATTGGGATGAAGAGATCCCCAGTCAGCTCGCCGATCGATGGAATAAGTACAAGGCAAACTTATCAAAAATCGAACAAAGCAAGATTCCACGTTGGTTGGGATTTGATAATAAGGAACTAGCCTCTTTACAACTGCATCTTTTCTGTGTCGGATCATCGCAAGCATTTGCTGTCTGCACCTATTTTCGAGCCGAGAGTTTGGACGGCACATGTGTCACACGTTTACTTACTGCTAGGAGCAGCCACTCACTATACCACGAGTTGAGCTCTCTGGTGCTGTGTTGGCTACGGAACTAGCCAAGTGGATAACCTCGCACTTGCGGTTATCCGCCCAAACACTCACAACGTATTTTTAGTCGGATGCAACAACTGTCTTATTCTGGATAAGCGGCAATCCCTCACGTTGGAAAACATTTGTTTCAAACAGGTGCGGGAAAATTTTGAAAAACAGCACACCAAGCCAATGGAGGCATGCATCGACGTTGGACAATCCAGCAGATTGCGCGTCACGAGGTCTCACGCCTGACCAACTTGCAGTTCACGAACTGTGGTGGTTTGGCCCTTCGTGGTTAAAACAGCCTGAGAGTCATTGGCCAGCCAGCGGCTTTTCTACTCTGGACATGGACTCCAGTCTCACTGAGGAAAAGTCAACTGCCATAATGAATCATACCGTGCTCATGCCTGAAGCAATTTTACCGTCTATTTCATCCTACAACAGATTGCTATATGTAATGGCCTACGTTAGGAGGTTTATTCATAACCATAAACAGTCCAAAGGCAACCGCCAGTCCGGACCCATACTTGTACAAGAACTGAATAATGCTATATCCTGTATTACTGGAAAGGAACAAACCCTTACCCAGATCCAACAAATTAGTTCAGCTAGGACCTTTTTTGGATGCCGTGGGTGTTTTACGTGTACGCGGAAGATTACGCAGAGCCACACATTTAAGCGAAAGCGAACGGAATCCCATAATCCTGCCTAGCAGTCATCCATTTTCTGACCTTGTGATTCGGAATGCACACAATGGCACACAGCTTACGTTGGCAACCATTCGGCACCAATTTCGGATTATGAATGGAAAGCCACCGACTAAAAGGATTTTGAGAAAATGCGTTTTCTGTTTTAAGTATAGACCCAGACCCAGCCAACGTCAAATGGGTGATTTACCATTGCACAGAGTCAATCCACCGAAACGGCCGTTTGAAGCCACAGGTGTCGATTGCACTGGAGCGCTCGAGATCAAGGCGTCCAAACTGCGAGGTCACTCTACGTATAAAGCTTATATCGCAGTTTTTATCTGTTTGGCAACAAAGGCAATCCATCTCAAAGTGGTTACCGGATTGTCAACTCGACATTTTTTATGGGCATTACAGCGGTTCATCGGTCGGCGTGGGCTGTGCTCACACATGTATAGTGACTGTGGGACCAACTTTATTGGAGCTGACAAGGCACTTCAAATATGGCAGCCAATTCATTGAAGAGATAAAGACAACGGTTATCCCTAAGCTAACACGCCGAAGGATTCAATGGTATTTTAATCCGCCTCATAGTCCAAACTTCGGTGGGTTATGGGAGGCAAATGTAAAGGCCGTAAAAACCCATCTAAATAGAACCTATAGTGGAAATCGGATGACCTATGAACAATTATCCACAGTGCTAACCCAAATTGAGGCTTGCCTTAATTCACTACCATTATGTCCCCTCTCATTTTCTTATTGGAGATTCGTTACTAGCCTTGCCAGAACCCACAAAAAAGGATGGTTCCTTAATGCAACATTTTTTAAACAATCAGAGACCGCTGCGTCAATTTTGGAATAGATGGAGCTCGGATTGGCTTTGACATTTACAAGCAAGACCCAAATGGCGCCATGTGACCAGCAATTTAAGCAATGATGATCTTGTAATCGTCAAGGACGATCGCTTTACCCCAAATGAATGGAAGCTGGGAAGGATTGTCAACGTGCTGCCACAGGAATTTACAAGCGATCCGTATCTAAGATTTGTCGATTACCTCTCCCAACTAATCTGTTTAATTTTAATGCCTCACATTTATTTGATCGCTTGCTTTGTTACGATAAACAGTTTTCTCTTTCACAGAACCAACCAGCTGCAAATTAGTGCAGAAAGAGGAGTCGAACTACAACTGTCAACGAGTGCGTGTCTGGCCGCGGAATTTAAACCCGATTCTTCCTTTTTCTTAATTGTTAATTTACCACACGTGTGGTCACAAAATTAGTTAGTTTTTATTTAATAAGTTGTGTAAATAAATAACCAGTCCAGTAAGCTCATTCTTTTATTTATACCACGGTGGAAAAAAGTCCCCAGAGCAGAGTTTGCTCAACTTTGAATTTTGCATTGGCAGAAATCACAACACCAGACTTTATAGGAAATATAAAGACTCCGGTTCTCAATTTGTTTTTTCAAAATATCTTAGTGCTCGGTCAAAAAAGGTAACAAATTGGATGCCAGCAAATATAAAGGTTTCTCTAAAGTGGCGGCTATCCCGAAACTTTTCAAAAATGTCATTACTCCTCATTAGCAGTACCTTTGTTGTTATATCTCCGGATTTAAAAAAAGGAGATCAACAACCACTAACCTTTTGGAGCTCACCTCATTCGTGATAAAGCCCTTTAAAAGTAGCTTTCAAACAGATGTCATTTACACTGACTTTAGTAAAGCATTTGACTCTGTAAATCACTCACTTCTAGTTCGGAAACTTGACTTGTTAGGGTTTCCAATTGATCTTCTTAGATGGATCTTAAGTTGTCCTGCCAGGTCACAAAGAGTCCGTTTTAAAAATTCTCTTTCTGGTCTTCTCCGAGTTACCTCCGGCGTCCCACAAGGAAGTCACCTTGGTCCGCTTCTTTTTACTTTATTTATAAACGACCTTCCATTAATTATAAATCATTCTCGCGTACTTATGTACGCAGATGATGTTAAGTTATGCCTGCAGTATAAGGATGTTTCCAGCCATTCCGACTTACAATCCGATCTAAATAACTTTCAAAACTGGTGCCGTGATAATTTACTAAATTTTTTTTTTTTTTTTTTTTTGGTGCAAGCAAGTCGTACTTCTGTGAAGCTCCGCTTTAAGGCAGGCTTGCACCTTGTTGGCGCCCAAAGCCTGATTTTTTTTCTGGAATTTATTTCTTGGAAAGTATGATAGGTATGGTAATAAAATTTTAGCCAGTTGTAGGGTATAGTTTATTGAAGCTACAAAATTTTTTTGAGGGCGATCCATGAGAAGGGGGGTGGGGGGAGCACCCAACAATGGCGGCATGTCCGCGAAAAACTCGTCCTCATTGCGGGTTTTTTGTAATAATTGACCTCACAAGGTGCAAGCCTGCCTGCCTTAATGATAGTTTGAAATGGAATGACCATATCACTCAGGCGGTAGGAAAAATACATGGATGCCTTAGGGCTCTTAGTTATACCCGGTCCTTCTTACCAGAGAAATGCCGGCTTTTAATTGCAAAGGCCATAGTCACCCCCACTTTATTTTATGGTGTTGAAATATTTGGCAATAGTGATGCTCAAAGTAAGAAAAAGCTAAATGTTGTATATAATAATGTTGCAAGATATGTGTTTAATGTAAAAAGGGGGCATTCCATCTCGAGTTTCTCCCATCAAATTTTTGATCTCCACCTGTTCGACTGGATTAAGCTTAGGGCTTTATCGCTTTTTCATAAAATTATAAATACCAAAGAGCCTAACTATTTGTATGAAGAACTTATTTTTACTTTTTCCCCAAGGACAAATAATGTAATATGTCGCAGATATAGACTATCAGTGTCCGAAACTCAGTTCTTTGTCTATGCTGTACGTTATTGGAATGAGCTACCACATCGCCTCAAAACAATTAAGAGTGTTCCACAATTTAAACATGCGTTGATGACACACTACAAAAATTAAAAATTTATATTAGTAAAATACAAAAAAAAATACAAAATTATAGTAATAATTTAATTAATAATAATAGACATAATATATAATGAAATCTAATAAAAATGTATAAGGGTCAAAGGTTAGCATAAGTAGTTATAAGTTAAAAGTTATTTTTTTGTATGCCATTCATTGTGACTAGCGCACTAAATATAAGTACTCACTTGTCGCGCTGGGAAGATATAAATAAATAAATCTAAATTTTTAGACCCGTTTAAATTTAGATTTAGATTTATTTATTTATATCTTTCTAGCGCGACAATTGAGTACTTATTTATGCACTTATAGATGCAAGCTGATGACATTTTGCCGAGTCAATCCAAAATTTGCAACTTACTCACTAAGTGGTAAGTCTTTGGATGGAATAACTATGGTTGACGATCTTGGCGTCTTTTGGACCCAAACTTAAGTTTACTGATCACATTTCGTCCATGTGATGTTTTTTTTACATAGGTTTATGATAGGCTTATCATAAAAAAATGGGTTTAGTTGCGTTTACTTTGCGTTAAGTTATTTTTTACCGATATCTACTCGATGTTTGGGCTATCGCACAACAATATCACCACAAGCCAAGTGTCATTGTTATTTAAGGCAACTCCTAAAAAATTGCCGCCGGCTGCCAAATCTATGAACATGTTTACCCTATGTTGCTGTACTGAAGATAATAGTAGCAAGTCCTCCTCGGTAATTTGGAGAAAACGCAAAACGCAGAATTTTAGAAAATTGAAAATTCTCTTTTCCTTTGTTATCAAGCCATAAAGACAATTGTCAAAACCGACAACGCAATAATTTGATTTTATGAACGGTAATTCTGCGTTTTGCGTTTTCTCCAATATCGATAGAAAAAACGTGCTTATAAACATCACATGTATTAAATTAGGAAAGAGTTTGCGCGTTCAAAAAATGTTATTTTATTATTATTTTTTTTTTTTAATGTTTCTTTTCATGTTTATTGTTCTTTTAATGTTTATTGTACATGTTTCTAGAATTACATTCCGAAGTTTCAATTCAAAATCTGTCAAGTTACGAAAGTTATCGGAATGGTGTAGAGCGCGTTGAGCCGCTTAAGGCAGGTTCTCACCTTGTGTGTGGAAAAAAATGTTTTTTTATCTTATAAATCGGAAGTATAACTCTTAAAAAGTATGTTCCACAAATTTAATGTTCGAGTTCCAAGTACTTTGTAAGTTACAGGAGTTCAAAGTTGCACGGAACGCATTTTTCTCAGCACCACATTTTTGGACTTTACGGAATTGATTGAAGGCGCTGGGATCGTCACCAATTTTGTTTAATATTCGTTAGGGTCTTTTCTAATAAATGAACTACGATCAGCCAAAAATATTGAAAACTTGTTTTTTAAAAAAACAATAAGTGAACAAAAAATGCGATAACCATTTTTTGGGCCTACAGAAGAAGAAGAAGGTGAGAACCTGCCTTAAGCCTTGATGCAAGGCAGACGCATTGAGCAATTGGATAGAAATTGTACACAGCCCAGCATAATTACCGTAAAATCGTTTTATTAGTTTTTTTTAATGTTAATTTTCTTTCTTTTTGCACTTATGGCACACAATTGTGTTCAAAATAAAATGATGTGAGAATTGGTGGAATTCCTTGCGTGAATTACCCCCAGTAAATCCGGTCCGAAATAATGACACCACGAGTGAACATTAAGTTCATAGGAAATTATAACTATATTTTCTAATAAGTCGTGTCTCTTCGTTTTACGGTGAAATACAATGTCGGTGTGTCTAAGTGTGAGTGGTGTGACCAGTTGGTTACTTTGTAAATAAAACTCCAAATTACAACACGCGCCCCCAAAGTAACCATATATTATTTATTGACGCCTAGCCAAGAACTACAATTTGAATGCTTTAAACTACTAAGCCCTTTGGTCATGACATCAGCTGGCATCTTATCGGTTTGCATATACTCTATATCGATGTCACCACTCTTGTGCATATCCTGTATAACTGATGACGTACGTCTATGATTTTCGTGCGTGGATGGATACCGAAGCCTTTGACCAATCTCTGAGCGCTTTGGTTGTCGTTTAAAATCTTGACAGTCTCGCAAGTCCAGCCTATACTATTGAGTAGTGCCTTTAAATATACAGCTTCCTTGGCCGCGCTAGACATTGCCAGATATTCAGACTCCGTGCTGGATAGTGCCACGGTCCTTTGCTTGCGTGCCTCCCAGCTCACAGCTGCACCTGCTAGGATAAACGCCTGGCCTGAGTATGAGCGCCGATCGGTTAAGTTTGCGCCCCAGTCTGCGTCGACAACGCCATACAATTCTTCGCCTGTGCGTTGAAAACGTAGTCCAAGGTTCCTCGATCCGCTTAGATATCGAAGAACTCGCTTAGCTGCTTTCCAGTGGTTAGCATCGTATCTCGAGTTGAACTGACTTAAGAAGTTCACTGCGTAGGCGATGTCTGGTCGAGTCATAACTGAAATAAACATTAAAGTGCCAATTAAACTTTGATATGGATACCTTTCCATTTCATTTTCGTTGGGTTGTTCCGGTCGTTTAAGTGAGCAATTCGCCTCGATTGGAGTCGCAGCAGGTTTGCAATCATCCATTCCGAATCTCTTCAAAATTATATCAATGTACTTTTGCTGTGACATTGAAACTGTACGCTTTTGCAAGTTTTGTTCAAATTCAATACCTAAACAGTTTTTAACAGGGCCAATATCCTTCATTTCAAACGCCTTGCTTAAATGAGTTTTCTCTTGAATACGCCATTTTGGGTGATTTGTGGCTAACAATAAATCGTCGACATAAATAGTGATTAACAAAATTTTCTGCCCTTCTCTCTTTGCGAAAAAACATGGGTCCTGTTTGGTTGGTTTCTTTAAGTTTTTCGGTAAGCTTGCAGTACCAGCGCAAACCTGATTGCCGTAATCCATAAAGCGCCTTTTTAATTAGGCATGTGGGATTTGTGGCTCTATTTTCTACTGCGGTCATCTCATTTGCCATAGCCACATTTTTGGGATCAGCTGCAATCTGTTTGGATCCGATGGGTCCACCTGCTTTTAATCGCCGCGCAAAATCCATGAAGTCGTCGGGAATACTCATGTACACCTTTTCTTCTAGCTCGCCGTTGAGGGAAGCAGTGACGACATCCATCTGATGGATTTGCATATCAAATTCTGCTGCTAGAGCTGCCAATAGTCTTATTGACGTAGATCGCATCACCGGGGAAAACGATTCCTGAAAATCCTCTCCTGGACGCTGCGAGCAGCCTTTGGCTACAAGTCGAACTTTCTTCTTTCCTGTATTGGAGCCATCGTCTTTGTTTCAAAACACTAGTTTGCTTCCGATAACCTTTCTATCACTTGGCCGTTCAACTATCTCCAACGTTTTGTTGATAATGTGCGCCATGTATTCGTCCTCTATTGCCTGGGACCAGCCGATAGAATCAACGGAGCTCTTCGCTTCGTCAATGGTTTCTGGATCATCTGTGATGGCTACGTAAACAATTTCGCATTCCTCAAATACGTCGTTCGGTGGCAAATCGGCATCTTCAACTATTTCTTCCTGCGTTGGATGATACATTTTTCGCGGTTTACCGGGTTTCCCATTCCTTTCTATTTTAAGACGTCCTCTTCCATGTTTCGGCGCATTTGGTTGCACCATTTCGTCGCTTGATGAGTCATCATCGTGGTCTTCCGGATGACTTCGATCAGCTTCTTGGTTTGTTTGGATTTCAACGCCGATTTCTTGCTTGTCATCGTAGAACTCGGAGTGAACGCTGTTATATCCTGGAATATTCAAAAATTTAACATCTTTGCTTACAAAAGTCACTCGCCTCTTCGGCGAATACAAACGATACGCTTTGGACTCTGAGTCATATCCAACCAGAACGCACTCTTCTGACCTTGATTCGAACTTTCCTTGATTTTTGCTTTTAATAAGTACATATGGGCTAATCCTGCGTTGCGGACGTTACATTTGTACGCAAATTTGATTGTTAGAATTGACACAGCTGCCGGGTATATTTTCATGAAATTTTTGGCATATGCAGTTTCTTGAGTGCACTTTTAAACTTATTTAAAAACAAGAGGTTAACTGTTTTTGAAAAAAAGTTTAGCTTGCTCAATGTTCCGTTGCGGACGTTACAAAAAATAGAAGCAAAATTTATTAGCGAATTAAGAATAGTTAACCAAAAAAGTAAGCTAACTAATAATGAAGTGGAATGTATGACCATATCAATGCAGCTTAAAAAAGAAAGATAACTAGTTCCGTTAATAAAAATAATCTTAATTTAAATTTGTTGCGGATTTGATAGTTTGTTTGACTTGAGAAAATAGTTCAACATGTAAACGACACTTTGTGAACAAAATGTTATCATAAATTGTCATTCTAATAGGAGAATATGACAAATGAAAACAGGTCTAAAAAACAGGAAAAATACCAACAAAAAAAACTTTTTGCTTATATTAACTAGTTGAACCAAAAAAAATATTAAATTTTGTTGTCCATTGCTTAGACAAGTTTAGTTCCTATGACTTAGGAAAAAAAATTGGCAAAAAACCATATAGAAATATGTTTTTTTTAGCTTGTTTCGTTTTTCGGGCTGGGTTCAAAATTCTCGGGTTAGCCCATATGCTTTTGTACCGAAAATACGCAGATGCCATACCGGTATTTTACCTGTCCACTGGGTATAAGGAATTCCGCCATCTAAAGCCTTTGTAGGACATCTGTTTCGGATGAGCTTGTCGTGTTTACTGCTTCTGCCCAAAACGATGGTGGCGCCCCAGACTGCCTCATCATGCAGCGGGCCATCTCGATTAACGTACGGTTGTGCCGCTTCGCAAGCCCATTTTGTTGCGGCGTGTGCGGTGTAGTTAGTCGTCTCCTTATTCCTTGTGTCTTGAAAAAATCCTCCATTGTGCGGTGTGTGCGGTGTAGTTAGTCGTCTCCTTATTCCTTGTGTCTTGAAAAAATCCTCCATTGCCTTATTGCAATACTCGGTGCCGTTTTCCGATTGAAGAGCCTTAATCTTCTTGCCTGTAAAGTTTTCCGCCGAGGCTTTATAGGCCTTGAAAGCCTCGAATACATCAGATTTCTGCTTAAGAAAATGTGTCTCACAATAGCGGCTGTAATCATCTATAAAGGTGACAAAATATTTGCGGCCACCATTTGATTTTGTTCGCATTGGACCGCACACGCCGCTATGTACGATTTCTAATAAACAGCTGGTTCTCTTATCTTCCGCCCGTTTGTATGAAGTCGCTGTTTGTTTTACACTGATACAGACTTCACACTCGGAAGGGTTTAAGTTCTCAGCAAGCTCCAAACCATGCACTTTTCCTGATCTTGCCATACTTATTAGATCACCTCTACTTAAGTGACCCATTCTGCGATGCCACAAATCGAAATCGTTTTGATTTTCTGTCATGGCCAGATTTGCCTAATGCGGCTTCGTGTCTAAATAGTAGAGATTTCCAAAACGTTTAGCAATTACCCACTCTTTCCCATTGTTTAAAACGGCTTCATAATTTTTCCGAAAATGCACCTAAAAACCTTTGTCTGTCATTTTCGATACAGATAATATATTTTGGCGTAAATCAGACACATACAAAACTTCTCTCAGTGTTACTTCGCTCTCTTGTTTTACGTCGTTTGTTTTGATTTGCACGTTTATATCGCCGACTCCGTTTACTTTGGTTGTTTCCTTATTTGCCAAATGCAGCTTTTTATCAGTGTTCTCTATATTTTCGAATAGTCTCGTTCGAACTCATATGGGATGTGCACCCACTATTAATACACACATACTGCCTAGGGCTGCTGCACCGTTTGCCTCTTCGGCAATATTTAGCGTTGTTGCCATATTCCCTTTTTCGTCGGACCTTTCACTCTGTGTAGTGTTTCGTCTCAACGTACAGTTCCGCGCTAGATGCCCAATTTTATCGCAGGCGAAACATTTTCTGTTCTCCTTTGATGCCGTTTCCTTCGCATAGCTGTACTTCTGTTTGCTGTACTTATGCCGGCTTGCGTACAATGCGCTTTGATCGTCTCGTTCGCTTTTTGTTTTACGCGCACTAGATTCTTCTAGAATTTTAACACGAAGTACACTTGAACCTGGCAAGTCATCTCTGGATTCCATCGCGCACCGAAATGTTTTGTACGATTCCGGTAAACTGTATAGCAATAGTATTGCTAACAGATCATCACCAATTTCAACTACAATATCCTTGAGTTTGGCCACGGCGTCGAAGAAATCATGGATATGTTGGCGTACATCTCCGTCCTCAGACATTCGTGATAACGCGATCCGTTTCAATAGGCCAGCTTTTCGCACGGGGCCTCTTGATTGAAACTGCTCCTGAAGTTTTAACCAACAGGCATGTGAGGTTTCGCAGCCGTCCAACAGTGACAACTCGGACGCGCAAATGGACAATATTATGTCCGCTCGGGCCTTTTTTTTTTTCCGCCACCATGCCACCTTCTTGTCTTCTTCAGACGGGCATTCTTGTGTACCGCTTACATACTGACATAAATCGTTTTTCACTAATACGGCTCTAATTTTTAATTTCCACGTGTCGTAGTTTTCTGCGTTAAGCGCCTCGATCTTAATGAACGCACCCGCCATTTTTGATTTCGCGACTTTGTTCTTCCGTACAAGATTAAGAAAAATCTTACTGGGTTCTCTTGGTTAGACTGGGCCCATAACCTGTGAGAATTGGTGGAATTCCTTGCGTGAATTACCCCCAGTAAATCCGTTCCGAAATAATGACACCACGAGTGAACGTTAAGTTCATAGGAAATTATAACTATATTTGCTAATAAGCCGTATCTCTTCGTTTCTTCGAAACACAATGTCTGTGTGTCTAAGTGTGAGCTCAGTGTGACCAGTTGGTTACTTTGTAAATAAAACTCCAAACTACAACATTTGTAAGTTACAGGAGTTCAAAGTTGCACGGATCGCATTTTTCTCAGAACCACATTTTTTGACTTTACGGAATTGATTGAAGGCGCTGGGATCGTCACCAATTTTTTTTTAATGTTTGTTAGGGTCTTTTCTAATAAATGAACTACGATCAGCCAAAAATATTGAAAACTTGTTTTTTAAAAAAACAATAAGTGAAAAAAAAATGCGATAACCATTTTTTTGGGCCTACAGAAGAAGAAGAAGGTGAGAACCTGCCTTAAGCCTTGATGCAAGGCAGACGCATTGAGCAATTGGATAGAAATTGTACACAGCCCAGCATAATTACCGTAAAATCGTTTTATTAGTTTTTTTTAATGTTAATTTTCTTTCTTTTTGCACTTATGGCACACAATTGTGTTCAAAATAAAATGATGTGAGAATTGGTTGAATTCCTTGCGTGAATTACCCCCAGTAAATCCGGTCCGAAATAATGACACCACGAGTGAACATTAAGTTCATAGGAAATTATAACTATATTTGCTAATAAGCCGTGTCTCTTCGTTTCTTCGAAATACAATGTCGGTGTGTCTAAGTGTGAGCTCAGTGTGACCAGTTGGTTACTTTGTAAATAAAACTCCAAACTACAACATTTGTAAGTTACAGGAGTTCAAAGTTGCACGGATCGCATTTTTCTCAGAACCACATTTTTTGACTTTACGGAATTGATTGAAGGCGCTGGGATCGTCACCAATTTTTTTTTAATGTTTGTTAGGGTCTTTTCTAATAAATGAACTACGATCAGCCAAAAATATTGAAAACTTGTTTTTTAAAAAAACAATAAGTGAACAAAAAAATGCGATAACCATTTTTGTGGGCCTACAGAAGAAGAAGAAGGTGAGAACCTGCCTTAAGCCTTGATGCAAGGCAGACGCATTGAGCAATTGGATAGAAATTGTACACAGCCCAGCATAATTACCGTAAAATCGTTTTATTAGTTTTTTTTAATGTTAATTTTCTTTCTTTTTGCACTTATGGCACACAGTTGTGTTCAAAATAAAATGATGTGAGAATTGGTGGAATTCCTTGCGTGAATTACCCCCAGTAAATCCGGTCCGAAATAATGACACCACGAGTGAACATTAAGTTCATAGGAAATTATAACTATATTTGCTAATAAGCCGTGTCTCTTCGTTTCTTCGAAATACAATGTCGGTGTGTCTAAGTGTGAGCTCAGTGTGACCAGTTGGTTACTTTGTAAATAAAACTCCAAACTACAACATTTGTAAGTTACAGGAGTTCAAAGTTGCACGGATCGCATTTTTCTCAGAACCACATTTTTGGACTTTACGGAATTGATTGAAGGCGCTGGGATCGTCACCAATTTTTTTTTAATGTTCGTTAGGGTCTTTTCTAATAAATGAACTACGATCAGCCAAAAATATTGAAAACTTGTTTTTTAAAAAAACAATAAGTGAATAAAAAAATGCGATAACCATTTTTTGGGCCTACAGAAGAAGAAGAAGGTGAGAACCTGCCTTAAGCCTTGATGCAAGGCAGACGCATTGAGCAATTGGATAGAAATTGTACACAGCCCAGCATAATTACCGTAAAATCGTTTTATTAGTTTTTTTTAATGTTAATTTTCTTTCTTTTTGCACTTATGGCACACAATTGTGTTCAAAATAAAATGATGTGAGAATTGGTGGAATTCCTTGCGTGAATTACCCCCAGTAAATCCGGTCCGAAATAATGACACCACGAGTGAACATTAAGTTCATAGGAAATTATAACTATATTTGCTAATAAGCCGTGTCTCTTCGTTTCTTCGAAATACAATGTCGGTGTGTCTAAGTGTGAGCTCAGTGTGACCAGTTGGTTACTTTGTAAATAAAACTCCAAACTACAACATTTGTAAGTTACAGGAGTTCAAAGTTGCACGGATCGCATTTTTCTCAGAACCACATTTTTTGACTTTACGGAATTGATTGAAGGCGCTGGGATCGTCACCAATTTTTTTTTAATGTTCGTTAGGGTCTTTTCTAATAAATGAACTACGATCAGCCAAAAATATTGAAAACTTGTTTTTTAAAAAAACAATAAGTGAATAAAAAAATGCGATAACCATTTTTTGGGCCTACAGAAGAAGAAGAAGAAGGTGAGAACCTGCCTTAAGCCTTGATGCAAGGCAGACGCATTGAGCAATTGGATAGAAATTGTACACAGCCCAGCATAATTACCATAAAATCGTTTTATTAGTTTTTTTTAATGTTAATTTTCTTTCTTTTTACACTTATGGCACACACTTGTGTTCAAAATAAAATGATGTTCCATTTTCATGTTTCAAATCATTGAATCGAAGGCAGGACTGCCGTAAGCGGTAAAAGCCCGAAGATCGAAAAATGTTGCTTCTTGTTTACAAAAATATTTAAGTATGTGTGCCTGCATGCAAGAGGGCAATGAGAAACGGCAAGTTAATAGTCAGGGAACCCGACTATCCCGTTTTTTCTTGTTCTTTTACAACTTTGCTGTTCGACCTTAGAGAACTAAACATTAAGCAATTTTTCGTTTTTTATTTTAGCAAGACGAGCAGTATCAACGAGTATTTTACCCCACGACTTCGGCTTTTGTTGGTCATACAACATCTTCTGTGAATCGTCAATTTTCCGATGAAAATCAAGTGAAAATTGCTAAGCGTATTGGATTAATGCAACATTTGCCTATTGGAACATATGATGGAAGCTTCAAAAAAGCACGAGAGTGTGTAATTTGCATGGCTGAATTTTGTGTTGACGAAGCTGTGCGCTATCTTCCTTGTATGCACATTTATCATGTCAATTGTATAGACGATTGGTTGTTAAGAAGTCTAACATGTCCCAGTTGCTTAGAGCCTGTTGATGCTGCCCTGCTGACAAGTTATGAATCGACATAGCGTTTAAAGAAATGCATAGTATATTTTTAATCATTTAAAGTATTTAAAAAAATATATTAGGTGTCAAAAAAGCAAAAGTAACTACTGATTGATACTTATTATCTGGTTTCATTGTCTTTTTATACTAAATTGTTATTGTTTTCTAATCATATATATTACAAACGTATTATTTAATTCATTCTAATTTAAATTGAAATAAATCATAAATACAAACTTTGTGAGCTCAAAGTTTTTAGAAGTTATATAATAACGTACGTGTACATAATGTAATTGATATGTTTTCTTACCAATAATGCTTCGATTATTGTTAAAACTTAAGTTTAAAAAATGAGAAAATAAAATTAGATTTTTAACTGATTCTTACTTTTTTCATCATGTTTTCTTACCAATAATGCTTCGATTATTGTTAAAACTTAAGTTTAAAAAATGAGAAAATAAAATTAGATTTTTAACTGATTCTTACTTTTTTCATCATGTTTTTAATATCTTTTCAGGATACAGGACATAGATAACAAAAATGTTGGAAGGGGGATACCAAATTAGGTCCGGAAAAAGTTTGCCCAGAAAACACTGGACGGGATTTAAGGACACTATGTAGTTGCAATACATTTAAACATTAATAAAACATCCTTAAATCCTAACGAAAATATTTGACGAAATATCTTTCACCAATATAATAGGTTTTTATATGTTTCCTGCTGAGTACCTCATGCTCATGCAATTCATACTTAGATCTACAATGACTTAATATTAGGGGAGTACAATTTCTAGTTAATCTACTCGGGACAGAAAAATTTAGCCGACCTACCAAGTCGGTTATACAATAAAACGGTACCAAGCGTTGTTATACGATTAGCTAGGGAGGGTAAATAAATTAAAAATAATCTGCTAGAGTAGGAAGGCTAAGGCGCCGTAAAACAAATGCGCTCTATGTGTAGTCCATATTGGGGTCTCCAGACGGTCCATAGACGGACCCATACTCCAAAATAGGCCGGACTAACAAAATAAATAAGGTTTTGGTGATATAGGGATCATCAAACTCCTTCGACCACCTTTTTATAAAGCTAAACACTCCCCTGGCTTTATTTACTATGGATAAAATGTGATCTGAAACTTAAGCTTTGGGTCCAAAAGGACGCCAAGATCGTAAACCTGAGTTATTCTATCCAAAGATTTCCAGCTCAGCGTGCAAGTTGCTAAATTAGGATTTACTCTACAAAAAGTCATCAGCTTACATTTGGAACCGTTTGAATGTAGTAAATTATTACAGCACCAGTTATGATATCGGATATTGCTGCCATTCAGAAAACTTAAAATCCATAAAAGAAGATCAACTGGAAATCCTAACAAGTCAAGTTTCCGAACTAGAAGCAGGGACCGTAACAGTTATGATTTTTAAAATAAAAATCATGATTTAAGAGTTAAGCTCTGATTTTTAAAATAAAAATCAAAAATAACTGTTATGCTTTGATTTTTCTTTTGACATAACAGTTATTCATGATTTTTATAATAAAAATCAAAAATAACTGTTATGCTTTGATTTTTATTTTGACATAACAGTTATTCATGATTTTTATTATAAAAATCAAAAATAAAAATCAAAATGGAATAACTTTCGAACCAAGTAAAATATGAATAAACGGGAAATGCACTTATAATCTACGGATCATTACCTTTCATATGATATATCATTTGTGTCAATAATAACAATATTTGGTAATGTTCTTAGTTGTAAAACACTCGATTTGAATTACTATACTTTCTCCAGTTACGTAGAATAACGGCTCAAGAACAATGCCCTTACCTATTAAAGTGTTACAGTGAATTTTTAAGGCATCAGTTGCCTTTGCGTCTAATGTATATAAACATGGCCTTCGGATCACGGCAGTTGTGAAATATTCATTGAGTATATTCATTTCGTACAAGCTGGTCTCTGAATTTTTAACTAAAAAAAAAAAGTGGTAAATTCAAAAAAAAATTTAAAAATTGTTGTAAGGAATTTTGTGTGAACGCTAATGGTTTTGTTTTCAGGACAAGAATAACGTAGAATAACGGCTCAAGAACAATGCCCTTACCTATTAAAGTGTTACAGTGAATTTTTAAGGCATCAGTTGCCTTTGCGTCTAATGTATATAAACATGGCCTTCGGATCACGGCAGTTGTGAAATATTCATTGAGTATATTCATTTCGTACAAGCTGGTCTCTGATTTTTAACTAAAAAAAAGTGGTATATTCAAAAAAAATTTAAAAATTGTTGTAAGGAATTTTGTGTGAACGCTAATGGTTTTGTTTTCAGGACAAGAATCAAAATGGGTAGAAAGGGCAATGTTCTTGTGCGGAGTTTTTTTATTTTCGAAGCAAATGAAGCCGGTTGCAAGTGCAAATTATGCAACAAAACTTTTAAAGGAACTTATATAACAAATTTAAAAAGACATCTGCACGAATTTCATGAAGAACATTTAGAATCTGAAATGCAGGAAGCTCAATCTACTGAGCCAACGAAAAAAAGCAAAAAATTACTATCATGGTTTCCGAGAGTGAAGTAAAAGGGGCCTGCGTTCAATTGGTCACAGGGAAACAACCAAAAAAAAAAAAATGTTATGTCCCTTAAAATAAAAATTCAAAGCATAACTGGAGTTTTTTTGATTTTTATTAGACGGTAAAATTGTTGGAATAACTTTGGGTATACTTGAGCTTCATAAAAATCAAATAATAATGAGTCTATTTTACAATTTTTTCCATTATAAAGAATCAAGTTTTTACAATACCAAAGTTTATGTTGTTAATGGGATCGCTAAACCAATCGATTAAAATGAACATGATTTTGATGACGCATCCTAATTTTTATGTAGGACTACTTTTAAGCCTATGATTTTTTTCATCACTTCATAACAGTTATTTTCGGCCCATTCTAGACTAGAAGTAAATACTTTACAGAGTCAAATGCTTTACTAAATTCAGTGTAAATGACATTAGTTTGCAAGCTACTTTTCAAGCCCTTTACCACAAATGAGGTGAGCTCCAAAAGGTTAGTAGCTGTGATATTACTGACCTACAAAGGCGCTGCAAATGGGGAGTAATAACATTTTCAAATAGCTTAGGAATAGCCGACAAATTAGAGATGCCTCTATAGTTGCTGGCATCTAATTTGTTACCCTTTTGTGGAGAGGAATAACAAATGACTCCTTCCATTAAAGGGGAAACTGGTGTAAAGTAGTGATCCTGGCTGGGATATGTCTCAGTCTGTCCAGGGGTCGCTTACAGAAAATTTATAAGATGGGACTGGTGGAAACTGTAAGAGAGTGAGCTGACTGAGGTGGAAGTGGTCAGTCTCACGTTTGAGTTGTTGGGAAAATTGGCCGAACGGGTTGCAGCTGAGGCGGGACGCCCATAGCGGCTGCAGGGTGCGCGGGAAGCGGGCTACAACTGAGGCTGGTACGCCTAGCGGTTGCAGGGCGAGCGGGAGCGGGCGGCAACTGAGGCTGGTACGCCTAGCGGTTGCAGGGCGAGCGGGAGCGGGCGGCAACTGAGGCTGGTACGCCTAGCGGTTGCAGGGCGAGCGGGACGGGCGGCAACTGAGGCTGGTACGCCTAGCGGTTGCAGGGCGAGCGGGAGCGGGCGGCAACTGAGGCTGGTACGCCTAGCGGTTGCAGGGCGAGCGGGAGCGGGCGGCAACTGAGGCTGTACGCCTAGCGGTTGCAGGGCGAGAGGGGAACGGTTACCTACGTCGTACTTTGATTTGGGCTGCTGGAAAACGTAACGGTCAAGTAACGGACACAGGGTTAAACCTTAACGATATACAAGCTTTATTTCATTAAGTTGGGGGGGAATCCTAGTTGATAAAACTGTTCCCTGGCTTGCCTATACCGCACTCCTAATGTAGCACTACTTGCTCGGGCAGGATGACTGCGGACTTATTACTGTCTCTGGGGTGCGCGTGGCTGCTGGCGACGAGATGCGTGGGCGACGAGATGCGTGGGCGACAAGAGGCGTGTGATCTTTGCGGCGAGGTGCGCGGTGGCAGGATGCGCGTGGTCGGCAGGCTGCGCGTGGGCGGCAAGATGCGCGTGATCCTTGCGACGAGGTATACGGTGACAGGCTGCGCGTGGTCGACAGATGCACGGTAACAGAAGGCGCGTGGGCAGCAAGAGGCACGGTCGTAGAAGGCGCGTGGTCGACAAGAGGCACTGCAGCGGGGGTGCGTGGGCGACAAGAGGCACTGCAGCGGGAGGCGCGTGGCCCTTTCGCCTTCGCGGCAGACTAAGACGTGTTCCGCGAGTCGACCGATCCGTTTCAGCTCCAGCAAAAGACTCATTTCAATACTCGGCGTCCGTTTCCTTATCGCCTAAAGTTTCGATTCTGCTGCATCCTCTGCCGGCGTCTGCGAAGTTTATTCGTCTCCCTTGCGCCTGCGTATTCAGCCGCAGGTGGCCCTTTCGGTAGCTTTGTCTCGGTCTTGGCGTCTGCAGCTGCGCGGGTGTCTAGCCTTCCCCGTCGCCCCTTTGCCATGCCTTTGCATGTGCGCGGTGGAATTTTCCTATGGCGTGTTCGGTTGGTCTTCCATTCTCGTTGCTTAGGTTCCGTTGGTTTTCGGCGATTCCTTGTCCACGCCGGCTGCCTAGTGATGGCCTGCTTCCATCATTCGCACCTAGTGGTGGCGCGTTTATACTATCGCGATACTTCATTTGATACTTAATTTAAAGGGTATTAATAATAAAAATGGGTTTAACAGATATAACTAGTAATTAGAAATATATAGTAATATAGTATAGTATATAGTAAATTGTACGGCCCGTTTTCGGGTCGTTACACCCCCCCTTTACTTCCCCGGGCGATGTGAGACGGTGACGATGGTTTCAATCCGTACCCGGTAAAACTGGTCGTTGTCCGACTCCAACACTCGGATGTTCTGGTGGAGATTACGGGCCACCCGGGCCTGTCGACGTTCCACGACGTGTTCCGGTAGTTGGAGTTGCGGCGGGTGCATCCGCCAGTTGGTTGGGATGGGTACCCAGGAGCTGCGTCGCATCGGTCCGTGTGACATGGGGCCGCCTGGGCGTGTCGGCCTGCATATATTCCTGGGGCAGGATACGGGCTAGACAGGGCTGCGCCTGTGCTGTCGTCGGTACGTCGATTCAGGGCAGGACAGGGCTGTGCCTGTGTCATCGTCGGTGCAGGGTGCAGGGCAGGACAGGGCTGCGCCTGTGCTGTCGTCGGTGCGTCGATTCAGGGCAGGACAGGGCTGCGCTCGGTCGTCGGGGCAGGATGCAGGGCTGGACAGGGCTGTGCCTGTGTCGTCGTCGGGGCAGGGTGCAGGGCTGGACAGGGCTGCGCCTGTGCTGTCGTCGGTACGTCGATTCAGGGCAGGACAGGGCTGCTGCGCTTGTGTACGTGTGCTACTTGCGGGATGCGGGATGCGGGGCTGGGCTCGAACGCAAAAAAATGGTTGAAGAAGCAGCCACGCACACCGCGTTCGGTGCGTCGCTTCTTGCGGTCCATTTTCTGCGCTCGTCAGTGTGTCCAGGGGGAACTGCCACGCACTCCGCGTTCGGTGCGTCGTTCCCCGCTGGAGCGGTGTCGTCGTCGGGGCAGGATGCGGGGCAGGACAGGGCTGCGCCTGTGCTGTCGTCGGTACGTCGATTCAGGACTTTCCTATGCTGGACGGTGGTTTTCCCTGGGCAGTGGCAATGATTTTTTTCTAAGCTGAGATTTCCCTAGTTGGGACCGTGATTTTTCCTAGGCTGAGACCGTGTTTTCTTTCTGTGCTGAAATTTCCCTAGCTGGGACAGTGATTTTCCTAGGCTGAGACCGTGTTTTTTTTCTTTTCGAAGCGGAGGTTTCCCTAGCTGGGACAGTGAGTTTCCTAGGCTGAGACCGTGTTTTCTTTCTGTGCTGAAATTTCCCTAGCTGGGACAGTGATTTTCCTAGACTGAGACCGTGTTTTTTTCTGTGAGACAATGATTTTTTTTTTCTAAGGCAACGATAATTTCTATCGAGGATAATTCTACATTATCGTCCTGCGCATGCTTTTCCCTACGCTATTTGGGCCCGTAAGAAATCGATTTTTCCCTGGCAAATTTTCAAAAAATATAAAACTTTTTAAATTTTCAAAAATTTTAAAAATTACTCTGGAGAGTTCTTAAGTCACGAAGGATGTTATTCTCTAATTATCCTGATTCCCTTAGTCCCTGCTCGGGCGCCATCTGTAAAGTAGTGATCCTGGCTGGGATATGTCTCAGTCTGTCCAGGGGTCGCTTACAGAAAATTTATAAGATGGGACTGGTGGAAACTGTAAGAGAGTGAGCTGACTAAGGTGGAAGTGGTCAGTCTCACGTTAGAGTTGTTGTGAAAAATCGGGCGAGCGGGGTGCAGCTGAGGCGGTGCGCCTAGCGGTTGCATGGCAAGCGGGGAGCGCGGTAAAACTGAGGCTGTTACGCCTAGCGAGCGGGAGCGGGCGGCAACTGAGGCTGGTACGCCTAGCGGTTGCAGGGCGAGAGGGAACGGGCTGCAACTGAGGCTGGTACGCCTAGCGGTTGCAGGGCGAGAGGGAACGGGCTGCAACTGAGGCTGTACGCCTAGCGGTTGCAGGGCGAGCGGGAGCGGGCGGCAACTGAGGCTGTACGCCTAGCGGTTGCAGGGCGAGAGGGAACGGTTACGTACGTCGTACTTTGATTTGGGCTGCTGGAAAACGTAACGGTCAAGTAACGGACACAGGGTTTAACCTTAACGATATACAAGCTTTATTTCATTAAGTTGGGGGGGAATCCTAGTTGATAAAACTGTTCCCTGGCTTGCCTATACCGCACTCCTAATGTAGCACTACTTGCTCGGGCAGGATGACTGCGGACTTATTACTGTCTCTGGGGTGCGCGTGGCTGCTGGCGACGAGATGCGTGGGCGACGAGATGCGTGGGCGACAAGAGGCGTGTGATCTTTGCGGCGAGGTGCGCGGTGGCAGGATGCGCGTGGTCGGCAGGCTGCGCGTGGGCGGCAAGATGCGCGTGATCCTTGCGACGAGGTATACGGTGACAGGCTGCGCGTGGTCGACAGATGCGCGGTAACAGGAGGCGCGTGGGCAGCAAGAGGCACGGTCGTAGAAGGCGCGTGGTCGACAAGAGGCACTGCAGCGGGGGTGCGTGGGCGACAAGAGGCACTGCAGCGGGAGGCGCGTGGCCCTTTCGCCTTCGCGGCAGACTAAGACGTGTTCCGCGAGTCGACCGATCCGTTTCAGCTCCAGCAAAAGACTCATTTCAATACTCGGCATCCGTTTCCTTATCGCCTAAAGTTTCGATTCTGCTGCATCCTCTGCCGGCGTCTGCGAAGTTTATGCGTATTCAGCCGCAGGTGGCCCTTTCGGTAGCTTTGTCTCGGTCTTGGCGTCTGCAGCTGCGCGGGTGTCTAGCCTTCCCCGTCGCCCCTTTGCCATGCCTTTGCATGTGCGCGGTGGAATTTTCCTATGGCGTGTTCGGTTGGTCTTCCATTCTCGTTGCTTAGGTTCCGTTGGTTTTCGGCGATTCCTTGTCCACGCCGGCTGCCTAGTGATGGCCTGCTTCCATCATTCGCACCTAGTGGTGGCGCGTTTATACTATCGCGATACTTCATTTGATACTTAATTTAAAGGGTATTAATAATAAAAATGGGTTTAACAGATATAACTAGTAATTAGAAATATATAGTAATATAGTATAGTATATAGTAAATTGTACGGCCCGTTTTCGGGTCGTTACACTGGGAAGTCTCTTAAGATAAGGTGAACAATTTGACAAAGGGTTTGCAGAGGTCTTCCGCAAAATACCTAAGCACACAGCCAGGAATTCCGTCAGGTCCTGGCGAGTGAACAGGCTTTACGCGTTGAAGATGCAAAAACAAGGAATTTTCTGTTATAACAGGACTAAATAAAAGATTCGACTTGGTCATGGTGTTAGAATAAGGCTGTGTTGAATGAGCTGAAGTAGAATAAGTCGTTTGAAAAAACTGGGCAAAAAGATCGGCTATTGCTTGAGCTGTGGTTGCCGTCGTGTTTTCAAAATAAAGCGAGGAAGGATAAGAAGTTGATTTACGTTTAGTGTTAACAAAATTATAAAATTGTTTCGGGTCCTGCGACAACTGGACCCTACAACGGTTTAAATAATTTTTATAACACTATGCGTTAAGCACGGTGAATCTTGACCGAGCACTTAAAAATTTAGAAAAAAAAGATTGAGAACCGATGTCTTTATGTTTCCTATTAGGTCTGGACTTAACATTTCGTAGGGTTGTCAACTTTTTACTCAACCAAGGTGGTTTAAAAAAAAAAATTAAAAAAATTATTTATTTGTGGTTTAATGTCTATGCATGAGTAGAGCTCGGACCAATCAACGCCAGTTATAAAGTATTAAGCCTCAGAAAGTCTGCTGTACGAAAACAGTGTATTCGTTTAGTTGATCTTGTCAAGCAAGCCGTCAATAAAGTCATGTTGTGCGATAGGTAGTTAGACGTTAGATTTTTCATCGCTGGACCACGCAGCCCTAGGCACATTAAAATCTCCTAGGACTTCTAAATGATCTCTATCAGACAGCCTATTTGAAGGACGGTCAGACCTATATATTGTGTACTTACCAGGAAAAACTTCAGAGCTTAGAATGTCCAGTTTAAACCAAGTCTCCGTAAACACAATGACATTAGATACATATGATTGGCTGTCAGAATACAATTTTGTTAGCTTACTACGCAAGCCTCTTACATTCTGATAGGAAAGTAGGAGGTTACAAGTTAGTTTTTCGATGCAGGTACAGTTGTCTGGCCACGATTGGGAAGTCTTATTCCCACGGGCCCTTTCTTTTTTTAAGCTTGGAACTCCTTTTCCACCAAATCATCCGGCCAGAACTCGCCAGAGCATATGGTAGAAAAAAGCTCGTTTGGTACAGTGATTTTTAAAGATGAAATATCCCTAGCATAAGAAAAGTTAAATTTTTCCACCTTGACTTTATCGGCTTTTGTTTTGCCTAGTATGTAAGACAAAACATCAGAAGGTGTTTGATCTGAGCAAAGCCAAGACACAAACATTTGTTTCCTTGGTGGAACCACTGAAAGGGGTTTTGGTGGTGCAGATTGTGCGTCTGCAGAATCACGATGGCCCGGTTGTCCGGACTCGGTATTTCTTGTGGCGGTACGCTAACTGTATTTGGTGGATTTATAGGTTGTAAAAGCACTGCGAACAAATCGGAAATTAAAGGTGTTTGCATACACTCCACTGTGGATGGATCGGAATCCGAATATTTTAAAGCTGCCGATCTCAACAACATTTGAGGGGCCGAAACAGGCGATTAGACCGTTTGAGCCGCCCTTAGTTTGGCGCATGAACGATTTTATCTTGTCCCCGACCTCGAGACATCGTCACAACAGAACTGAAAATTTTGAAATGTTTACCCTTAGATAGGTAATCATTTGTTCGGCCAGTAAATCCAGTTCAACCCGGCATTAAAATGCTAGAAACGACTGTTTCCCATAGTACTTCACGTAGCAAAGTTCGGGTTGAACTTTGTATAACTCTGTCCGTGTTATGTGCTTTCTTGCCAATCCAATGATGCAGCCTTACGTAGGATGGTTAGGGGCTAGTGATTTAATAATTAAGAATTTTTTACCGTATGGCTATTTAAATAATGACATAAACAGTGACCAAAATGGTATAAAAAAACACTTATCCCAGATTTTGACAGCAAAAGTCGGAAATTCGAATCGGTTTTCTACTTAAATTCTTTGGTATGGTACTTTGACTGCTAGGGCTGTAAACGAAACCAAAAAAGGACCCTGGGTTACCTTATTTGTCAAAGCCCTTTGAAATAATTATAATCGGATATCAAAAAATGCATAGACACAAGGTGGTAGAATTAAATGTAATATTACTCTTAACACATGAATTAACACTTCTGTAAACAAAATGTTGTTGTCCAACATCCGTGGGAAAAAAAAAATATTACAAAGCAAAGGGAATGATGGCTCACTTTTACACATAACTTTTTGTTCTTTCATCTGCATTTAAAATTTTCTCTTAACGTGACGAGCTGGAATTTCACGAGGGTTGAAACAAAAGTTTTCGGGGTGTCGTATAGTTTTGATATGCACCTTAGTTACTTTTTGCAAAACATTCGCTCACAATGTATTGTGTTGCACGCTACACTATATGGAAGTAACTTTTAATTTTTTCATTTGGTGATAAATGTATCACGCGTAATATTTTGTGATAGTTTTAAGTCTCCGATTGATTAAGAAACTCAAGATAAGTTCAGATTTATTTAATTCGATGTCGGCCATGCTGAATAGTAATTACAAGAGAGACCGGTGTTGTCAGACTCGAGCTAAAGCTCGTGCGTAGGCCGCCTAGACAGCTGGTAAAGTCTATTGTGAACTGACTTCTAGAAAGCCGTTTGCAAAAAATACTAAATATAATAGTAAGGTTACAGGTCCTCAACATCCCGGCCCACCCTGAAACTAAGTTTCTGGATTAGGCGTATGGCAAGCTTTGAGATCGGACGAACGAGTTCTCCAGATGAAGTGCGCAGCTTGACTGCGCGTACCAGTCCGTCGTTGCCTGGGTATGCATCGATCACGCGTGCAAGAGCCCACGCTGCTAGGGTTGTATTCGACTTCTTGATGATCGCTATGTCTCCAGGGGCAACGTTCTTGCGCTCCGTGTTCCACTTGTCTGATGTGGCGAAGAGTGGTCGAGAGTTGACGACGGCTTCAATTTGTGCAAAGAGGGTGTGCATTTGCTCGAAAGTGCGGACGGCATTTCCGATGACTCGTCGCAGATGAAGCTTTGCGGAGCAAACAGCTGATTCCTATTTTCCGCCCCAGTGGGGTGCGTGTGGCGGTATAAAAGTCCATTTGATACCCTCGCTGCCTAGGGCTTGGGTTACTTGATTGTTGTGTTGCTGCGAGATGATGAGTTGATGCATCTTGTCCAGTGCTCTTTTTGCTCCAACAAAGTTGCGATCGTTGTCGCTGTAGATATGAGAACACTTGCCGCGAAAGGAGATGAAGTGACGAAGTGCAGCAAGGAATGTTTCCGTGCTGAGGTCTGTGGCAACTCCAAATGTATAGCGGAGGTTACCAGGCAGACGAAAAGGCAAATGTATCCCTTCTGCTTTCGTGGGTTAAGTCCTTTTTGCACCTTAAGGAGAAGCGGTCCAGCGTAGTCGCAGCCGGTATTTTCGAATGGGTATGCTTGGCGTACCCGAACAGCTGGCAAGTCCGCCATACGTTGATCAGCTGTATTGTAGCGTTGACGAAAACATGAGTGGCAAGCATGAGTAAGTTTTCGTATCAAGTTACGTGCGCCAATTATCCAAGATTTTTGACGGACGATGACGAAGAGTGCTGCTACACCAGGATGAAGATGAATCCTGTGCTCGTGCTCCAATATTAGCTGGGAAATACGACGTTGTTTCGGCAGAATTATTGGGTGCTTGACGTCTCCTGGGAGCAGTGAGTTGAATAAACGTAGGCAAACATAAAATAGATTCAGTTGAATGCTAGCTCCTATGTGTACGGCCGTCTGCGTCTGCAAAGGACCCGTCAAATACCACGCGCAGCTTCTTTCCAAGAACAGGGTGGTGAGGCATGTAGAATTCCTTGGAAGATGGCTTGCATTCTTCTGGCCGTAGCTGGCGCATGTGACCAAGACTCAGATACTCGTTCAGAAATTTCGCATATTGTAAATGTAGCTCCGGATTACGCTGTAAACGACGCTCTAGCCCCTTGTAGGCTATTTCCAAAGTCCGGGCTGTCCTGTTTGAAAGGCAACTCAACAGTGTACCTGCCTTCTGAGTCTTGGGAATGTGTATCTCGAAAGTGCTGCTTCACGTTCTCGTGCGATAGATCCCTCTGGGTATGCTCAGTATTATCCTCGATCTCCCAAAAGCGTTGGAGAGATGCGTTAATATGCTGATGAGTACGCTACAGATGTGATGATCCATCCAAAAATTGAAAAGATGGCAATAATGTTGCCATGTGTGTCGTATCTTTTGTTACCTAAAAGAATAGACCAAATTTGTTCAGTGCCCAATAAGATGTCTACTTGCGAAGTAGTATTGAACGACGCACATAGGGAAATTTTGAACATTTAGGGCGACAAAAGTCTTTTTTTTAAAGTTGACCAATGAGGAAACTAATCACTTCTAAAAAAAATAGACACCCAAACGAACAAAAACTTAATTTTCTAAAAGTGTGCCCGTGCGTCCCTGCGAGCCAGCCGAAACTTGATCTACGAGTAATCGATGTAGGCAATTCTAAAAATACAACTATTTAAAGTGGTGTTATTTGATCTTTTAAGTTAAAAAAATAATGAAAGTGATGGATTTTGAAAATACAGGCTTTTGTTTTATAGTATTTTAAGAAAACCACATTCAATGTCTACATTTTCACTAGCTATAGGCCGTCAAAGATACACCCTATTTTTCCTTTATTTTTTCTACTTCATTGGTGAAAATAATACCTTTCCAAGTTCGTCCAAGCAATTTTTTCTATTACAATCGTTTGATAAATAACCCAGCTAGCTGTAAAAAAAAATCTAGGTCCACCTTGCTCCACTTTGCGAGAAAATCAGGTGCAAAAGTTGTGTGAATAAGTAAGCATAGTTTTATTTCTGTAATATATTATTGGGCAAAAAGCTTCTTTCGCGATGAAAAAAGTAAAGAGGAGAACAGTTCGTAAAGTACATTGGTGCCCTGAT
The DNA here is from genome assembly GCA_018150695.1 of Drosophila oshimai. Classification (NCBI taxonomy): domain Eukaryota; kingdom Metazoa; phylum Arthropoda; class Insecta; order Diptera; family Drosophilidae; genus Drosophila; species Drosophila oshimai. Next base: position 804,492 of record JAECWM010000264.1, read on the forward strand.
CTCAAATCTGAAATCCGTTTGTTTGGATTGGGTCTAGTTTTCGAGATATTGGCGTCTTACCTTCTATGAACCAATACGCTTGCCCGAGGCTTCGGTGACGTAGGCTGGGGTGCTACTTCCCGCAGGTTGGGCGATGTAGGCTAGGGTGCTACTGACCGCAGGTTGGGCGATGTAGGCTAGGGTGCTACTGCCCGCAGGTTGGGCGATGTAGGCTGCAGGAACTGATGACCCATCCGTGGTTGCAGGATGAACCAGAGTGTGATGCCGACCATTGCAGTGCTTGCACGAATGTTTCGATAGACATTGCGTAGATCAATGGTCGGATCGTAAACAGTTGAAGCAAAGCGACCTTTCCTTTACAAAGTCGCGTCGCTGTTCGGTATTCAGGTTCTAAAAATGCAGACATTTGTACAGAAGATGATCAGTGGAGCCATACTTACCGCAATTGCAACGGTTAATTGCGACAAGTGTGCGCTTCGGTTTGGCTGTCTTGTTCAGGTGACAACCAAGCTCAAGGTTGGGGGATGCTGCTGCTTGGCTCAGTTCAAAGTCCTCGCAGCGAGCGTCCAGGAACTTAAAAAGCTCAGTTAAAAGTCCTCGCAGCGAGCGTCCAGGAACTTAAACAGCTCGTTAATGGTTGGTGATGCTGCGTCTCTGCTGTCCTCTATCCACTTCCTTCTCAATTCGGGGTCAATTTTTGCCAAAACTTGTAACGACCCGAAATCGGGCCATACAATTTTTCTTATTACATAACTGTTCCTTATTATCTTATATTATCATTCCTATTACTATTATTATTATTAAATTTAAGTTCTACTGAAGTATCGCAATAGTATAAATGGGCCACCACTAGGTGCGAATGTTTGAAGCAGGCCATCACTAGGCAGCCGGCGTGGATAAGGAATCGCCAAAAACCAACGGGACCGAAACGACGAGAATGAAAGACCAACCGAACACGCCATATGAAAAGTCTACTGCGCACATGCAAAGGCAGGGCAAAGAAGCGACGAGAATGAAAGACCAACCGAACACGCCATATGAAAAGTCTACTGCGCACATGCAAAGGCAGGGCAAAGGGGCGACGGGGAAGGCTAGACACCCGCGCAGCTGCAGACGCCAAGAGCGAGACAGAGCTAGCGCACGGGCCACCTGCGCTGAATACGCAGGCACAAGAGGGACGAATAAACTGCGCAGAAACGCCGGCAGAGGACACAGCAGAATTGAAACTTTAGGCGACAAGGAAATGGACGCCGGGAATTGAAATGAGTCTTTTGCGGGAGCTGGAGCTGATCGGTCGACATCGCGGAAACGTCCAAGTCCAACGCGGAAACCAAAGTACAGTGCCTCTTGTTGCCCACGTGCCTCCCGTGCAGTGCCCTCGTTGACTACGTGCCTCCCGGGCAGTGCCCTCGTTGACTACGTGCCCCGTGCAGTGCCCTCGTTGACCACGTGCCTCCCGTGCAGTGCCCCTCGTTGACCACACGCCCGCTGCAGTGCCTCTCGTGGACCACGTGCCTCCTGTGCAGTGCCCCTCGTTGACCACACGCCCGCTGCAGTGCCTCTCGTGGACCACGTGCCTCCCGCTGCAGTGCCCCTTGCCAACGACGCGCAGCCTTTTACCGTGCATCTGCCACCGACGCGCAGCTTGCCGACCACGTGCATTTGTCGACGCGCAGCCTGCTGACCACTCGCAGCCTGCCAACGACGCGCAGCCTTTTTCCGTGCATCTGCCACCGACGCGCAGCTTGCCGACCACGTGCATTTGTCGACGCGCAGCCCTTTACCGTGCATCTGCCACCGACGCGCAGCTTGCCGACCACGTGCGTTTGCCGACGCGCAGCCTGCTGACCACGCGCAGCCTGCCAACGACGCGCAGCCTTTTACCGTGCATCTGCCACCGACGCGCAGCTTGCCGACCACGTGCATTTGCCGACGCGCAGCCTGCTGACCACGCGCAGCCTGCCACCATCTCGTCGCCAGCAGCCACGCACATCCCGGATCCAGTTATAAGTTTCACAGTCATCTTGCCTGAGTGAGTAGTGCTACATTAGGAGTGCGGTATAGGCAGGCCAGGGAACATGTTCACCCACTAGGTTCCATAACTTCATGAAATAAAACTTGTATATGGTAAAGGTTAAACCCTGTGTCCGTTCTTGACCGTTACGTTTTCCAGCAGCCCAGATCGAAGTACAACGTAGGTAACTCCTTCCCCTCTCGCCCTACAACCGCTAGGCGTGCAGCCTCAGTTGTACCCTCTCCCCCCTCTTGCCCTACAACCGCTAGGCGTACCGCCTCAGTTGTACCCTCTCCCGCTCGTCCTGCAACCGCTAGGCGTACCAGCCTCAGTTGCCACCCGCTCCCGCTCGTCCTGCAACCGCTAGGCGTACCAGCCTCAGTTGCCACCCGCTCCCGCTCGTCCTGCAACCGCTAGGCGTACCCGCCTCAGTTGTAGCCACCCGCTCCCGCTCGTCCTGCAACCGCTAGGCGTACCCGCCTCAGTTGTAGCCCGCCCCCGCTCGTCCTGCAACCGCTAGGCGTACCAGCCTCAGTTGCCACCCGCTCCCGCTCGTCCTGCAACCGCTAGGCGTACCAGCCTCAGTTGCCACCCGCTCCCGCTCGCCCTGCAACCGCTAGGCGTACTAGCCTCGGTTGCCGCCCGCTTCCCGCTCGCCCTGCAGCCGCTATAGGCGTCCCGCCTCAGCTGCAGCCCGTTCGGCCATTTTTTCCCAACAACTCAAACGTGAGACTGACCACTTCCACCTTAGTCAGCTCACTCTCTTACAGTTTCCACCAGTCCCATCTTATAAATTTTCTGTAAGCGACCCCTGGACAGACTGAGACATATCCCAGCCAGGATCACTACTTTACAGATGGCGCCCGAGCAGGGACTTAGGGAATCAGGATAATTAGAGAACAACATCCTTCGTGACTTAAAAACTCACCAGAGTATTTTTAAAATTTTTTGAAAATTTGGGAAAAGTTTTTATATTTTTTTTTTTAATTTTTTTTGCAAGGGAAAAATCGATTTCTTACGGGCCCAAATAGCGTAGGGAAAAGCATGCGCAGGACGATAATGGAGAATTATCCTTGCTAGAAATTATCATTGTCTTAGAAAAAAATAAAACACGGTCTCAGCTTAGGAAAAATCACTGTCCCAGCTAGGGAAATCTCAGCTTAGAAAAAAATCATTGTCACAACCCAGGGAAAACCACTGTCCAGCATAGAAAAGTCCTGTCCGAAAATTCATCATCACACACTGCCCGCAACTTGCACTAGCCGCACGCCGAAATATTAGCGCTAATAACCGCAGATCACCGACGACCGACGACCATGGGGAAACAATGGATTTATGAAATCCGGAAGGAACATATGGAGGAAATTCTGAAGGAGTTCGGGTTATCCCCGGAGGGCACCCTGGCGGACTTACGTAAAAGGCTGTCCACCTACATGGATCAGGCAGATCTGCCCAAGGAACGCGTCGAGCGCCTGATGGAGCTGGAGCTCCTTTCCAAATCCCCGTCCCGCGATCTGTCACCCGGCCGTTCAGCCTGCGACCCCAAGGACACACCCCGGAAACTGGAGCGGGAACAAATGCCCGGCCATGTCCTTCTTCAAATCCCACCCGCGGGAACCCGCGGAACTTCACCTGGCAGACGTAGGGAAATCTTACCGCTGGAATATCCTCTTCGAATGGAAGGAGAACGAGCCCATCAGTTTGGTCTGGCGGACAAATTAAGGAAATGGGGTATACTCTTCGACGGCGAAACCGGCGACCCGCTGCACTTCCTGGAACAGCTTTAGGAGCGCGGAGACGCCTAACAGATTGATAGGGAACAGCTACCCAGACTCATGTCGAGCATCCTGCTGGGCCGAGCCGGAGACTGGTTTCGGGTCAGCCGACTCCAGGCCGCCGTGTGGGAGGAATTCCGCTCGGAATTCCTGGACTTGGATGAAAGCTTCAAGGATTTCGCCTTAAGCCTCCGCTTGACGATGCGCCGGGCACACTACAGCGGGGACCAAGAACTGAACCGGATATATGAGAACCTTCTCCCGGAATATCAGTTGTTCACGAGACGACACGAGTTCGAAACGCTGACCGGGTTGACGCAGCAAGCGACCAACTTTGAGGTCACTCGGGATCGGAACCAGCAAAGATACACCCAGCTGATGACAGCCACCGGGACCCAGCCGGGCTTGGTCACAAGGAACCAAGCATTCACCCAGCGAGCCATCGAAGAGCCACGCAACGATGGACCACGCACCGCCAACGCCCGCCCAACCGAAATTGCCCATCGCAGCGTCGAGGACGACACCCGGGTCGACGTCAGAAGAGCCTGCCGCAACTGTGCCCAGGTCGGCCATCTACAACGAGACTGCCACAACCCCCGAGTCCTGTTTTGCTGGGACTGCGGACGCCGCGGGATCCGCACCATCGAATGCTGCCGTGCCGCACCTGCGGGAAACGAGGAGCGCTTCCGCCCAGCCCGGGAACGAGCGGAGACAGCGCCTACCACCCCACAGCAGTAAAACCCACTCTCCGGTGCGAGAGGAGCCGGATAGTGGCGGCCGTGGATATCGAGGGTCAACCCTTCTGTGCCACCGTGGACACAGGAGCTACACGCACGTTCGTCAGCGAGAGGGTCGCTGATCTGGTCCGGACGGACCGGAACCAGCGGACGATCTCAACCCAGCTCAGCCTCGCCGATGGAAGCCGGAGGGAACTCACCGAGGCACTCCACGTGACCATCGGACTAGGGGGTCGTCACATTATTATGCCAGTTCTGGTCCTACCGACGACCATCGACGACGTCCTCCTGGGCATGGACTTCCTCAGCAGGGCAGAAGCGGCCCTAGAGATAAGTCAGGTAAGACTACAACTATTGCCCGGCATAGCGACTCCGCCCACGGCGATGACCCCACACACACAGGCGCAGCGGCGACCAGCCCCGCCCACATCAGATATCCCAGCAGCAGCAGCGCAGCGGCGAACAGCCCCGCATCCCGCATCGAACACACAGGCGCAGCGGCGACAAGCCACGTCTACATCAGTGTCCCCAGCAGCGCAGCGGCGAACAGCCCCGCATCCCGCAACGAACACACAGGCGCAGTGGCGACCAGCCACGCCTACATCAGTGTCCCCAGCAGCGCAGCGGCGAACAGCCCCGCATCCAGCAACGAACACACCGGCGCAGCGGCGACCAGCCCCGCCCACATCAGATATCCCAGCAGCAGCAGCGCAGCTGCCGACCCCGAGAGACATCGCCCAGACACCGGAATCTACAGCTCCGCCGGCGGAAAGCCCGGCTGTACCGGTCATAGCAGTCGCCAATGATTCCCGGGAGACCACCACGGTTCAACCAGTCCGTATCCTGCCCCCAGAGTGCGCAGAAGCTAGGCGCAAGAACCCGTTCAGACGAACCCCTGGAACCGCAGCAGTGCACACCACTGCTCCCGAAGAACCCTCTGTCAGGGCCACCACCGCCGTGGTCGAGGAGGAGATGCAGGCCGCCAGGAAGGAACTGGAGGAGGAGTTGACCAAGTTCAACGACCTCACCGGCGTGTCGCATATCACGGAGCATACGATAGTCATGAGGGATGACCGCCCGATCAAGCAGCGGTACTTCACGAAGAACCCAGCGATGCAACGGATCATCGACGACCAGGTGGATGAGCTTCTACGCGACGGACGGATAGAGCCGTCAAAGAGTCCCCACAGTGCGCCGATCGTACTGGTGGGAAAGAAGACGGGTGAGGTCCGCATGTGCGTGGACTATCGACAGCTGAATGCCCGCTCTGTTCCCGATGCGTACCCCCTGCCGCGGATCAACCACATCCTCGAGAAGCTGCGGAATGCCAAATACATATCCACGCTGGACCTGAAGAGCGGATATTGGCAGATTCCGATGGCCGCCGGCAGTCGAGAGTGCACAGCCTTCACAGTGCCCGGCCGAGGCTTGTACCACTGGAAAGTCATGCCATTTGGACTCCATTCGGCACCAGCGACCTTTCAACGCGCACTGGACGGAGTCATAGGACCAGAGATGGACCCGCATGCCTTTGCCTACCTCGATGATATCATCGTCATCAGCAAGACCCTCGAGGAACACATGGAGCACCTACGGGAAGTATTTCGCCGACTAAGAGCCGCCAACCTGAAGCTCAACCGGGATAAATGTCGCTTCTTCCAAAGAAGTCTTGTATATTTGGGACACCAGATCAGCGAGGAGGGCATTCACACGGATCCGGACAAAATCGCCGCTATCAAGGAACTGCAGCCACCGACGTCGATCAAGGAGCTGAGGAGGTGTCTTGGCATCGCATCGTGGTATCGCAGGTTCGTACCGAATTTCACGAACATAGTGCAGCCGATGACGAAACTGCTCAAGAAGAGCCAGAAGTGGACCTGGGACACGGAACAAAACAAGGCATTCGAGGAGCTGAAGTCCAGGCTCTCAGAAGCACCCGTCCTAGCTTGCCCCGACTTCAAGGAGAAATTCACTGTCCAGACCGACGCCAGTGACTTCGGGCTAGGAGCCGTGCTGACGCAACAGATCGAGGGCCAGGAACGGGTCATTGCGTACGCCAGTCGACGGTTATCCACAGCGGAAGGTAATTATTCCACGACGGAAAAAGAATGCCTGGCGATCGTGTGGGCAGTACGCAAATTCCGCTGCTACCTAGAAGGATATCACTTCGACGTCGTCACGGACCACCTAGCGCTGAAGTGGCTCAACGCCATCGAAAATCCCACCGGACGCATAGCTCGCTGGGCCCTCGAGCTCCAGCAGTATCGCTTCGACGTGCACTACCGACGCGGGAATCAAAATATTGTCGCCGACGCACTCTCTAGGCAGCCGTTGGAACGGCTACAACAAGCAGCCACGGAGGAACGCCACTGCACATGGATCGCCAAGATGCTGAAGAGGATAGCCACGGAACCTGCCAACTACCCAGAGTATACCCAGGAGAACGATCAACTGTACCGCCGCTTCGGAAACCGGCCAGAGGAAGAGGACTACATCCCTTGGAAACTGTGCGTTCCACAGCATCTCCGAGGGCGCATCCTGCAAGAATGCCACGACCAACCTACCGCTGGACACATGGGGATCCGCAAAACTGCCAAACGGATCATGCAGAGGTACTACTGGCCAGGCCTCTTCCGCGACGTAGTCAGGTATGTCCGCAAGTGCGAAACTTGTCAGAAGTTTAAGATCAGCCAGCTGAAACCCCCGGGACGAATGCACACTCGGATCGTGGACGAGCCCTTCGACACGTTGTGCGCCGACTTCGTGGGACCATTGCCCCGTTCGACCCATGGGAACACGATGCTCCTCGTCTTCTTCGATGCGTTCAGCAAGTGGGTGGAGCTAGTCCCGCTGCGCAAGGCGACTACGGCGCATTTATCTCGATCATTCCGCGAACGAATCCTGGCCAGATTTGGAGTGCCCAAGACATTTGTGTGCGACAATGGGACGCAGTTCACCAGCCGCGCCTTCAAGGAATTTGGAAAGCAACTAGGGATGACCATACAGCACACCGCCCCGTACACGCCGCAACAGAATCCAACGGAACGCGCCAACAGAACTGTCAAGACGATGATAGCACAGTACATCGAAGGGAATCAGAAGACCTGGGACGCAGCCTTGCCGGAAATCAGCCTCGCGATCAACTCCAGCGCTTCGGATACCACAGGATTTAGCCCCGCTTATCTTGTACAAGGCCGCGAACCGAGGCTGCCGGGCTCGCTTTATCACGAAGTCACCCCGCACTCGGGCCGAGAACCCGCCACACCCTCGGACAAGGCTACCCATCTTCAAGAGATTTTCAAAGCAGCCAAGGACAACATGAGACAAGCTAGCGAGAACCAGAGCAAGCACTACAATCTGAGGAGACGGAGCTGGCGACCTGCAGTTGGCGACCTAGTCCTGCTAAAACAACACCACCTCTCTAAGGCGGTGGACGGATTCGCTGCTAAGTTAGCCCCACGCTACGACGGACCATACAAGGTCGTTAAAATCATCGCCCAGAACGTTATCCGGATCCAGGATCTGAAGACCAAGCAGCGACACACAGCCGGCTTGACGGACCTCAAGGTATACCACGACGATGGCATCAGCAACGAATCTGAGGACGGCGAGGAAACTCCAGAGATCCAGGTTTTGGGGGGGGTAGATTCATAACACCCTTGTACATGTAAATTTAAGTTTTGGCCAGATTTTGTAAACCGCACTCCAGGGAAAGCTAGGCAGGAATAGCACTTAACATTAATACCATTCACAGCCTCGCAAGTCAACATGCCTGGACGACGCCGCCACCACCGTCACCGCCGTCCCTCGTTGAATCATCGGCCCTCCTTAGATCGCGTCGACGAGCAAGCGGAGGACGACTTCCAGTTCGAGCTCGCCCTACTCCGTGGAGACGAAGGTGCCCTTCCCGTGCCCTTCGAGGAGGACCTGGAGTTGCCGCTGGACATTAGCGACGACCTCAGTCCGGCCATCATCGCTGATCTGGAGCAGTACTTGGACGGCTTCGATCACGATGGTGAGCCTCGGGCTGAAACAGCTCCGCCGCACCCAGTCACCATCGACGACGAGGAAGAGGAGGTGCCGATCCGCTCCGACCGGTTCCCGAACCTAAATCTACGGGCAGTCAGCCCGATGCTGGAAGCCATGGACGTCGATGCTGACCACGTCAACACGGACGACCAAGCCACGCCACCTCGTCAGCCGTACGTCGTCGACGTCATCGACATCAGCGATGACGAAGCCAGCGATCCACCTCCGTCCTACGGATCCTGGGCGGATCAGGAGGAGCCACCACCGGCGTACGGGTCTTGGGAAGGCTTCCAGGAACCCGAGGCGAACACGGTCGCCGAGAACCCGCGACTCGAGGCCAGGCACCCGGAAGGACGCGACGTGCCTGCAGAGAACCCGCGACCCGAGGTCAGTCACCTCGTCGGACGCGACGTGTCCACCGAAACGCGACGTAGCGGCAACACCATCGCCGAGTGCATCACCGAGGTAGCGTACGGCTACGTAGCCCAGACAACGGGCGGATTCGCAGCGCAACTGAGCGGCCGGACGGTCACGCGCATCACCCACCACATCGGCGAGTCAGTCCGCTGCTTCCGCGCAGAAGTGGATGACGACCAACCCAGCACCTCTGCTGACGCTCAGCGACGCCGCGAATTTAACGCCAACCGGACCTCCGAGCCTCCGGATTCGACACGCCCAGGACCGATGCGACGCAGCCCCTGGGTACCCGTCCCAGCCAACTGGCGAATGCACCCGCCACAACGCCACCTCCCGGAACACGTCGTGGAGCGTCTACAGGCCCGGGTGGCCCGTAACCTCCACAAGCACATCCGAGTCCTGGAGTCGGGGAACGACCAATTCTACCGGGTGCGCATCAACACAAAGAACGAGGTCACCATTTCGCTTCGCCCGGGAAAGTAAAGGGGGGGTGTAACGACCCGAAATCGGGCCATACAATTTTTCTTATTACATAACTGTTCCTTATTATCTTATATTATCATTCCTATTACTAGTATTATTATTAAATTTAAGTTCTACTGAAGTATCGCAATAGTATAAATGGGCCACCACTAGGTGCGAATGTTTGAAGCAGGCCATCACTAGGCAGCCGGCGTGGATAAGGAATCGCCAAAAACCAACGGGACCGAAACGACGAGAATGAAAGACCAACCGAACACGCCATATGAAAAGTCTACTGCGCACATGCAAAGGCAGGGCAAAGAAGCGACGAGAATGAAAGACCAACCGAACACGCCATATGAAAAGTCTACTGCGCACATGCAAAGGCAGGGCAAAGGGGCGACGGGGAAGGCTAGACACCCGCGCAGCTGCAGACGCCAAGAGCGAGACAGAGCTAGCGCACAGGCCACCTGCGCTGAATACGCAGGCACAAGAGGGACGAATAAACTGCGCAGAAACGCCGGCAGAGGACACAGCAGAATTGAAACTTTAGGCGACAAGGAAATGGACGCCGGGAATTGAAATGAGTCTTTTGCGGGAGCTGGAGCTGATCGGTCGACATCGCGGAAACGTCCAAGTCCAACGCGGAAACCAAAGTACAGTGCCTCTTGTTGCCCACGTGCCTCCCGTGCAGTGCCCTCGTTGACTACGTGCCTCCCGGGCAGTGCCCTCGTTGACTACGTGCCCCGTGCAGTGCCCTCGTTGACCACGTGCCTCCCGTGCAGTGCCCCTCGTTGACCACACGCCCGCTGCAGTGCCTCTCGTGGACCACGTGCCTCCTGTGCAGTGCCCCTCGTTGACCACACGCCCGCTGCAGTGCCTCTCGTGGACCACGTGCCTCCCGCTGCAGTGCCCCTTGCCAACGACGCGCAGCCTTTTACCGTGCATCTGCCACCGACGCGCAGCTTGCCGACCACGTGCATTTGTCGACGCGCAGCCTGCTGACCACTCGCAGCCTGCCAACGACGCGCAGCCTTTTTCCGTGCATCTGCCACCGACGCGCAGCTTGCCGACCACGTGCATTTGTCGACGCGCAGCCCTTTACCGTGCATCTGCCACCGACGCGCAGCTTGCCGACCACGTGCGTTTGCCGACGCGCAGCCTGCTGACCACGCGCAGCCTGCCAACGACGCGCAGCCTTTTACCGTGCATCTGCCACCGACGCGCAGCTTGCCGACCACGTGCATTTGCCGACGCGCAGCCTGCTGACCACGCGCAGCCTGCCACCATCTCGTCGCCAGCAGCCACGCACATCCCGGATCCAGTTATAAGTTTCACAGTCATCTTGCCTGAGTGAGTAGTGCTACATTAGGAGTGCGGTATAGGCAGGCCAGGGAACATGTTCACCCACTAGGTTCCATAACTTCATGAAATAAAACTTGTATATGGTAAAGGTTAAACCCTGTGTCCGTTCTTGACCGTTACGTTTTCCAGCAGCCCAGATCGAAGTACAACGTAGGTAACTCCTTCCCCTCTCGCCCTACAACCGCTAGGCGTGCAGCCTCAGTTGTACCCTCTCCCCCCTCTTGCCCTACAACCGCTAGGCGTACCGCCTCAGTTGTACCCTCTCCCCCTCTTGCCCTACAACCGCTAGGCGTACCGCCTCAGTTGTACCCTCTCCCCCTCTTGCCCTACAACCGCTAGGCGTACCGCCTCAGTTGTACCCCTCCCCTCTCTAACCGCTGGCGTCGCCTCTTTCCCTCCCTTCAACCGCTGGGCGTACCGCCTCAGTTGCCACCGCTCCCGCTCGCTGCAACCGCTGCAGCCTCAGTTGCCACCCGCTCCCGCTCATCCTGCAACCGCTAGGCGTACCAGCCTCAGTTGCCACCCGCTCCCGCTCGTCCTGCAACCGCTAGGCGTACCCGCCTCAGTTGTAGCCCACCCGCTCCCGCTCGTCCTGCAACCGCTAGGCGTACCCGCCTCAGTTGTAGCCCGCCCCCGCTCGTCCTGCAACCGCTAGGCGTACCAGCCTCAGTTGCCACCCGCTCTCGCTCGTCCTGCAACCGCTAGGCGTACTAGCCTCGGTTGCCGCCCGCTTCCCGCTCGCCCTGCAACCGCTAGGCGTACTAGCCTCGGTTGCCGCCCGCTTCCCGCTCGCCCTGCAGCCGCTATAGGCGTCCCGCCTCAGCTGCACCCCGCTCGCCATTTTTTCCCAACAACTCAAACGTGAGACTGACCACTTCCACCTTAGTCAGCTCACTCTCTTACAGTTTCCACCAGTCCCATCTTATAAATTTTCTGTAAGCGACCCCTGGACAGACTGAGACATATCCCAGCCAGGATCACTACTTTACAAACTAGATGAATCACCCGACAGTCGCGGCTGGATTCTACAATTGCATCTAGTCCCCGAATGATTTCATTGGCTCCATCAGCCATCTTGCGCAGATTGGACACCTTTCCATTGGTGGCAGCAGTTAGACCCGTAAAGGTGTCCAGAAAGGAGTTAACGTTAATCTTGGGCGATCATACCGTTCATTGACGCGTGCCCATGCCGAGTCGTAGGCAGCCTCCGTAATGGAAAGGTGGCTGAGAAGATTTGCTGCTTCACCTACGACGAATGACTTGAGGTAGTAAAACTTTTGAATTTTTCCCAAACTGGTCTTGCGGTGGACGGTGCTTTCGTAGAGATCCTTAAAGGCAGGCCACTCCCTGTAATCTCCACCAAATGGTTTGATGATGATCTTCGGTAGTGGGTTCTCTCGTAAGGGAGCCGCAGTAGGCGGTGGCGTGTGTGGCGAAAATGCTCCACTTTCAGACAACCGTTGAAAGAAATCGTTTTGTTGGCGCAGCAACATAGCCATGTTTTCCTCCGGTTGAGGCTTAACGTTTGGCTGCAACGAGTTCTTCAACGATGTGAGTAGGACTAGGGCGTGCAGATACCTTTCCTCGTATGCTTGGAAGTCTGCAGTAGGATCTTCAAAACCCTCAACGCCTTCGTACAAGGAGATTTCGTCCGAGAGTTCCTCGAGACTCCTGAAGGCTTGCTGCAGCCGCCCCAATATGGCCTCGACGCTGGCGGCGGTGCACTCTGGAGAAGGGTCCTCGCCATATTTTACTAAGCGAGTCAATGTTCCCTTCACACGGCCACGTGCTTTCATAAGGCGTTAAAGTTGTTGCTGCTCCATGGTGAGCAGTATTAATCACTACAATTCTGTTAAATGCGGATTGTAGGAAGGACCAATTTATGGTGATATTTTTTTGTAATATTTTGTGATAGTTTTAAGTTTCCGATTGATTAAGAAACTCAAGATAAGTTCAGATTAAATTTATTCGATGTCGGCCATGCTGAATAGTAATTACAAGAGAGACCGGTGTTGCCAGACTCGAGCTAAAGCTCGTGTCTAGGCCGACTAGAACAGCTGGTTAAGTCTATTGTGAACTGACTTCTAGAAAGCCGTTTGCAAAAAATAATAAGGTAAGGTTACCGTTCTTCAACATATGTGTGTGCATAATAAAATACAAAACCCAATTTCTAAAAGAAAGCTGTAAGTAATAGAATGCATATAAAAGTTTTTTCTTAAGTTTTTATCAATAAAGTTTTTTTGAAGTTTTTTAGCAACCGCAGCGAACGTGTTGTGTCGTTCGCTATGTGTAGCACTCTTAATTTTTTTCCATCGTTTTATTTGTGTTGCTTTTTATACTTTTAGCCACGACTTGATTTTTATCAAAATATGTTTTCAGGAAGATCATGTTAACTCTACTTTGTACAAATTTTTTTTCATAATCCGGGGTGCCACAGAAACCGTCGACGGTTTTGGGGACGTTTTTTTCGGAAATTCGGAAAAAACCGTCGGTGCTACAGAAACCGTCTAGAACTTGTTGTCTGGACTAACAATTCAGAAAATAGACGAAGCTGACTTCCTTTTTTTATTTGGCAATTATTTGCTATTTATTTGCGATACTCGAAGAAAAACCAAATACTGTAAACGGGGAAATGTCGGTCTGTCAGTCCGTCCGTCCGTACGAACATCGAGATCTCGGGAACCATAAGAGCTAGAGCCACCAAATTTGACGGTAAGGAAGGAGAAGATTAGGGTAGAAAGTCAGTTTTTTAAGAGCTCACAGGAGCGCAGACCGCGTTATAGGGCCACTCCTCGTCGAGACAACGTACAACTCGCGGAAACGCTCAATCCAGCGTCACAGGACATCCGTCGAGACAACTTATCATCACAGCGCAGGATACAACACCCATATTAGGACACAACAGCTTGCGCCGGCTATACAGCACAGACCACCCACAAGGAGATGCTAATTTTAGTTTCACAGGATTATACAAAGAACCTAAACACAATGTCATGAAACAGTCATGATGGCATTAAAATATAAAGCAGGTAAGAATTACCGTTAAGCGTACCACCGCAACTGTTCAAATGTCCACATCATTATTTGCGATGCTCGAAGAGTAAGCAAATACTGTAAACGTTGAAAATGTCTGTCTGTCTGTCTGTCCGTCCGTCCGTCCGTCCGTCCGTCCGTACGAGCCCCTAGATCTCGGAAACCATAAGAGCTAGAGCCACCACACAGACTTATATATACCCCACGTAGATCAAGTTTGTTTTGAAACCCGACCACATCCTTTTAACGCCCACAAATCGCGAAACTCTGTGGTGCCCGCATTATTAATGCTAGAGAAAAGTGGCCTTAATAAATGTTGTTTGTATGGAAAATATCTACACAGATATCCAAAAATCTAGCCAGTTTTAAGAAATTGTGTATACAAGTGCGTTAAAAATGTATTGTTCCTAAAAGCAGACTACATTTTTTTAAAGAGGGCTAGCGACTCTAGCTTTTTTTCTTGATTTGTTTTTTTAAAGAGGGCAATGAGTATCGCAAATCATATAGTCGGGAGACCCGTCTATAGCGTCGTCTCATGATTTTTTTATAAATTCAAACGAAGTTGTCCTTTTTTTTGCAAGACAATACCAATTACTATACCAATTACACCTAAAACGTAACAAACAAAATAGTACAAGGTATAGTAGTCTGAAGGTAGGTAGGAGCAGCTAATTAATATATTGCACTTTGGAAGTGAGAGTTTTGCAGAAATAAATTCAATACTTAATGAGTCTGGAGTGTTTATAAGCTCCGAAGTCAGGTTGGATTTAACCGCTATAAGGACCCCCCGCCACAACGAAGCGGAAGATCATTTTTATAAATAAAGTAGTCATAAGACAAGATTTCACTAACATTTACAGTCGAGTTAAGCCAGGTTTCAGAGAATGCAATACCATTGGCATCAAAAGTAGCACTATCTTGGAATAGTTTGGAGAGCTTACTTAGCAAACCTCTAATATTTTGATAGTTGTTACGTACGCCAGTTAGGATCGACGTAAGATCTTAGCTTAGGGCATAAGAGAAAACCAAGAGGGGAGCATTTTTCAATATGCGCGCATTGAATCATGCATTCCCATGCCCCATAAGAACTACGATGACAAATTGTACAAGAATTTGGCTTGGTCAAAATTGACACCGCCTGCACTCGTCGAATTGGGCCATGCACTCACCGGTAACAAAACACCGCCGGGTTGATCGAACTGTGTGGTATTCGAACGCCGATAACCCCAAATAGTCTTTGGCCAATTGGAATACAGAGGGGAACCAATGCACCTAGGTGGGAACACCTTGGTGTTCCATTCCGGTGACCCATAGGCGAAGCTAGGCACGGTCACTGGCATATAAGACCCCAATTTGGGAGCCGAAAGATAGTCAAGAACCTGGAACTCTTCGCGGAAAAACTTGTATTCGGCACCGCGAGACTCAACCAAAACACTCGGTTGTGAAATCAAAGATCCTGCCAGTATGGCACAAAAACCAAACTAAATATCCTTGAAAGTTGTGTTTAAAATCCTTTTTACACCATGGGTTCGACAACATCTAAGGCTTCGGATAATACTGCCAACGTGGTGAACAATGTAGAAATTGTGGATCACAAGGACGAAATTTTTAAAGTATATAACGTGCTTTGTTTTATTGCCGGACTATTCGTAATCCTGTTAATACTGAAAGTCCTTCGTCTATACAAGCGTTCCTTGGTCCTTAAGAACTGGTGAGATGGTTCGAGGGAAGCTTAGCTGGGGCCACCAGGCGGGTCGCAGGTTGCGGATAGCGAACGGCCTTCCCGGACAAACAGCGGGTATACCTACGAAGGTATACCGACAAGACGCTTGTTTGGCCGTCTTATCACCGTAGCCTTACACACCCCCTTTCTCACAACCACCTACCACCATCCTATCCCCCACATCTCACCTCGGTGCCGGACTAAGGTGTCATCCGACCCGTGCCGATAGTCAACCTGGCTGGGGGCCCGAGTCAACAAATAGCCCAGTCGCAAACGGAAGGTTCAGACAAGTGGCGACCGTCTGTCCTAACTGCGCCTTACCCGGGTACGGCGGATCTCTGCCCGGGCGGACCTATATTTCTCCGCAGCTCGTGGGACTACAACATGAAGAGAAATATGAATATAAAAATCCCGCAGGATATCCCTGCAATCAGTGTCGCAAGACACTTCGAGGACACATCCCTCGACGGTGAGAGACAACAGGCGGCAGCGCACACGCCCAGGATCTCACCAGCAGTTCAGGCCAGACCTGCGCTGGAGGTGTTTCCAGCCAGGGAGCGCGGTGTGCCAGCAGGACTTACCCTGCCAGCACGTCCACCTCTCGCGTCTGATAGGCCACACTCTATTAGACAGCTGAAGAAACAAGACGCCCCTTCCAGCCCTAGGACAGCCCGGAGGACTGGATGACCCGAACAGGAGTGGCCTGCCAGGGTCAAAAGTCAAGTGGTACCTCAGGTACCTCTTGCAGGGCTTGACGCCAGAGGAGGCCTTGAAGAAGGCAAAGGAACCGAGGGAGCAACCGGCATCTGGAGCAGCACCGGCTGGCAAACGGCTGAACACCAGCCGCACACCACCCGCAGACACCCCGAAACGGGGTCCTAGGCAAGATGGACATAGTACATCAGCAGCAGCAGCGGTAGAGAAGGCAAAGGTGCAGGCCAGGAAGATACCTTCCCAGCCTCGCCGAGACCATAAACCGATACCCGCCGGAGGGCGACCCTCTGGCCCGGCACCACCGCCCACCGGACCCCGTCCGACATACGCGGAGGCTGCCAAGAAGGCATCGTTCGTAAAGGTGGCCATCCTCCCGGAGAGGTTCCCGGTGGTCAGCCTGACCAACGAGGAGCTGTCTGGACTACAGGAGTCCATCATGGACGAGATGCTCACGTCAGCGTGGAGCGGTCCGGTCGTTTTCAGGGGGATCCACTTCAGGGTGGGTCACCTGATAATCGATTGCCTGGACGAGGGCACAGCTGAGTGGCTAAATCTTGCCATACCTCAGCTGCGGACGTGGAAGGGAGTACCCCTTGAAACACGCACGGGAGACGACATCCCGGCAGTATACAACGCAACGTTATTCTGCCCGAGAAGCGCGGATAGGACCAATGAGGAGATTCTTGCCTTCATCGGTTTCCAAAACCGCGTCGGAACAGACGCCTGGAAGGTCATCTCCAGGAGAAACGACGGAGCTGGTGCACTCCTCGTAGTAGGGATGGACCAAACCGGAAGGGATGAGATAGTGGAGTGTGACCACCAACTCAACTTCCGGTACGGTCACGTCACCGTGAGCGGTCTGAAGAAGACCACAAAAGCTCCGGAAGAGGCGTCCAACGAAGGCACCTGCGAGGCTGTCGAGGATACCCTCGAACCACTGAGTGTGGAGCCGACGTCGCAGAGTGGGGAGGACAGTCAATCTGTCATGGAGATTGGGGATGACCAGGGGGATGGACACCCCATGTCATCCCAAGAGCTGGCCCAGGAGCTCCTCCTGGACGACAGCTGTGATGAG
The DNA here is from genome assembly GCA_018150695.1 of Drosophila oshimai. NCBI lineage: Eukaryota > Metazoa > Arthropoda > Insecta > Diptera > Drosophilidae > Drosophila > Drosophila oshimai. Next base: position 821,836 of record JAECWM010000264.1, read on the forward strand.
GCGGAGGTCACCTTGATAGACGGTGGTGAAGAGACTTGCTCGCTCTCTTCACCAGAAATCACGGGGCACCAAACCCTCATCTGATGGTTGCAACAAGCAGCACTCGGCTGCCCCAGGTGAACATCCATCGGGCCAAAGCAGCATCTGCTGTCTTGGCCAGGATGATCACCTCTCAACACCTAGGGCTAGCCCTTGTACAGGAACCATGGTGTCACCATGGCATTAAAGGCCTGTACACGAAGGATACAAAGGTAATATGCGATCCAGGAGAACTACCTCCCAGATCATGCATTGTTATAAGGAAAGATATCAATGACAATATATTTTCAGAGTTCCTGAGCAGGGACTGTGTCGCCATTTCCATCGACGCCACAGGAGCAACACAGAAGCTAGCAGTGGCCTCCGCCTTCTTTGCTGGGGAGGAAGCCTGTCCACCGCCAGAAATACTCGGGCTAGTGGACCACTGCCGGAAGAACAAGATCCCCCTTATCATCGGATGTGATGCCAACGCACATCATGTGATCTGGGGCAGTACTGATGTTAACAACAGAGGTGAGCAACTACTAGAATTTATTTTAAACAATAACCTAGAGATTTGTAATGTCGGCTCCACGCCGACATTTGTTACCAAGGTAAGAGAAGAGGTGCTAGACATAACTCTGGCAACCAATTCAATCAAACCCCACATTAGGAACTGGCATGTGTCACCAGAAGAATCCATGTCCGACCACAGGACAATTTTGTTTGAGGTAGCTTTCAATACAAAAAGATATAGCCCTAACAGAAACCCCAGGAAAACAAACTGGGATAACTCTAGTCAACTCAGGTCAACTCTAGAGCTAAATCTTTCCAACGAACCGTCAGGATACCCTAGACATCCCTTGGAACTAGATAGAGCAGTAGACAACCTAGGTCACCAAATAGTGAATGCCTTTGAAGACAGCTGTCCACTAGGCAGACAGAAACGGGAAACAGACGCACCGTGGTGGAATGCTAAGCTTGAACGGCTGCAACGCACCACTCGAAGGCTCTTCAACAGGCCAAAAACTGAAAGTAACTGGGAACGGTACAGGCAAAGCCTGACGCTCTATAACAAAGAGATCAGGAAAGCCAGGACTATAGAAACTTCTGTGAGGCAATAAGTAACGTCAACGAGGGCGTAAGACTGCACAAGGCAATGGCCAAAAGTGCAATAGATAGTAATTTAGCCCTGAAGAAAGGTAATAACACCTTTACTTCCACGGATCGGGAGAAATTAGAACTTCTCTTTGACACGCATTTCCCGGGAGGTACTCCCATTACGGAAAATATTATGCGTGATCATCATAGAACCCCTAGGACAGTAGCAAGTGACTGGGCAACAGCCAAGTCTATAGTTACGCCCGAGAAACTTAAATGGGCTATTGGAACCTTCCAACCATTTAAGTCACCGGGATTAGATAGGATCTCTCCATCCTTCTTACAGCAGGGGCAGGAGCTACTCCTAACCCGCTTAAGGAGACTAGTGGTAAGCAGCCTAGCCCTTGGCTATATCCCAAGCGCATGGTGCAGCGCTAGGGTGGTCTTCATCCCCAAGACCGGGAAGAAAGATATCACCAGCCCAAAGTCCTTCAGACCTATCAGCTTAACTTCGTTTTTCCGTAAAACGCTGGAAAAACTGGTAGACTACAATATTAGGAGAACAGCTCTCAGAGACTGTCCGCTGCAACACACGCAGCATGCATACAGAGCAGGCCGTTCAACAGACACGGCACTTTATCAACTATGCCGCACCCTAGAGGGGGCAGTTGACAGCAAAGAAATTGCTATTTGTGCCTTCCTAGACATAGAGGGAGGCTTCGATAACACATCACATGATGCGGTTCGAGCTGCCCTGTCTAGGAGGAACATAGATGTTACAACGAGTAAATGGATTGGTAACCTACTACAATCCAGACAAGCAACATGTACACTGGGCTCCGATAACATGACGATAGCAACCAGCAGAGGCTGTCCGCAAGGAGGAGTGCTTTCCCCTTTGCTATGGAGTCTGCTGGTTGATGAGCTTCTCAGCAAACTTGCTGAAAAGGGGATCCAGTGTCAGGGATACGCCGATGACATTGTGATAATAGCCAGAGGCAAATTTGAAAAGACACTCTGTGACATCGTCCAACTCGGACTCAAGATAACGCTAGACTGGTGCAGGGAGGTTGGACTCAACCTAAATCCCGCCAAAACAGTCATCGTTCCCTTCACAAGGAAGTACAAACTACAGAGACTGAGACTTCGCTTCCCACGTCCAAAAGACAGTGGAAAAGTGTTATAGAGCTCTGTATACCTGTCGAAAAATTGCTGGGAAATCCTGGGGAACCAGGCCCCAGATAATAAGATGGCTATACCTAATGATTGTGAGACCAATTCTCACGTACGGAGCATTTGCATGGGGTAAACGAGCTAAGCTCATCACTATACAAAAACAGTTACAAAAATTGCAAAGACTTGTTTGCGTTTGTATGACAGGGGCAATGAAAACCTGTCCTACAACTGCCTTAGAAAGTCTGATGGAGCTAACACCACTCCATTGTGTAATTGAACTTCAACGCAAAGCTACCCTCCTGAGAATAAGCACTGAGGGCATGGGTAGTGGTTGCATTCTAAATAACAGGGATGCGACTAATCTGTTAGGTGAGGTGCCCCTAATACTTCACCCTAGGGATGAAATGACAGCCGAATTAATCTTCGAGCTGAACTTCACAGCACACTTAGGCAATAAGAAAGATTGGACCACATTGTCCGAATTGCACCCTATGGCTAAACACACCATAGCATGGTACACAGATTGATCCCTGACACAAAAAGGCACTGGCCTTGGAGTGGTAGGGCCCCGCATAAAATACCACGAATCCCTTGGCCAATACACCAGCATATTCCAGGCTGAGGTATGCGCTATTGGACGTTGTGCAGAGCTCAACATACAGCGTGGATATAAGAATAAGGACATCTCGATCCTTTCGGACAGCCGAGCAGCAATTACTGCTCTATGCAGTAATAAAGTCACCTCAAAGATAGTCCTAGAGGTGAAGAGTAAACTAAACCGTTTGGGCAGTCAAAATAGACTGGCCCTCAGATGGATTCCGGGTCATAGGGACATATCCGGAAATGAAATTGCCGATAAAATGGCAAAACTTGGAGCCGAACAGCCCCTGATAGGACCAGAACCCTACTGTGGCATAGGAAGGCACACAATAAAAGAATACATTAGGAAAGAGGAAGGCACCATGAGGCAAGAACACTGGGGGAATACCCCAGGCCTAAGGCAAGCCAAAACTCTAATAGAAAACTACTACAAGAAGAGGTTCGAGGAACTTATGCAACTAGGGAAGAATTCACTTAGGATCGTTACCGGATTACTAACCGGGCACTGCAGACTGAAAAGACACCTAGGTAAGATAGGAATAACAAGCAGCAGGACTTGCAGATTCTGTGACATGGAGGACGAAACCTCTACACACATCATCGCAGACTGTCCGGCCTTAATAAATATAAGATGCAGAACCTTAGGATCGAGAACTCTTTCACATGAGCTCTTAGGAAGAATCAACCAATCAGGATAAAAAAGGATAATATTAACTATCCCCGCAACGTCCTTGAAATTTCGAAATTTTCATTAAAACTCGAAAGAATAATATTTACTATCCCCGAAACGTCTTTGAAATTTCGAATGACGTTCAAATGACGTTTGAGGACGGTCGAGGACGTTCAAGGACGTTGTGGGGATAGTAAATATTATCCTTTCGAGTTTTCATGAAAATTTCGAAATTTCAAGGACGTTGCGGGGATAGTTAATATTATCCTTTCGGGCTGTAACCTTTTTGTGCTTTCATTTGACGTTGTTTTAAAACTTTTCCGCACCCAGCGTCATCGAAAAAAAAAAAAAAAAAAAGTTTCCATGAAAATTTCAAAATTTCAAGGACGTTGCTTTCATTTGACATGGTTTTACAACATATCCGCACTAGCCGTCATCAAAAATAAAAAAAAGTTGATTTTCGATACACTCTAATGTGTAGGTGTGTAGGCATATTCATATCGTGTGTGGGTGCATGTGTAGATATGGATATGTCACTCCCCCAACCTTTGAATTTGGCCTGTCCTCACGGCGATAGTTTTGGGTATAATATAATGTTCTTTTGTATGGGTGCATTAATAGTATCATTAACAATTTCTATGGGTACATTTCGTTCATTAACAATTTCAGCATTGTTCGGTGTCTCTGTTTTAGGTTTAACAAATTTAACAATTACTTTGTTTGGCATATTTTTAAACCTTTAAATAAGATACGATATAATGCTAGTTATTGTTTTAATGAATGTAATTAATGTTATTATTTGAAATACATCATAATATTTAGTGTGTGTTTCTATTACTTCTTTTGTTTCCATATATGATAATGGTTCTAGCTTTGTTACATTATTATTAACATAAACGGTCTTTATGTAATCTAAAATTGTATTTGACAGTATAAATTCGTCTATTTGTATTAAACAATTAAGAATTTTAATGATATTATTCCCTTCTATTGATATTTCTTTCTTAATGCAGTTCTGGTTTAAAATTGTTTTTGGAAGATTCCATGTAATTAATATGTTTGGTTCAATGTAATTTAATTAAAAACTTTTATGGGCTTTGCTATACTTGCATTCTGTAGTTTCTTGTATTATTTTTATCTGGATAAGGAATAATTTCAAAGACCGGGACTTTAACTATGTCGTTAGGAATATGGGAAATTATAAGAATTTCGTTCGAATTAGTTTTAAGCCAAGTAGAAGTTTTTGTTTTCAACAACTTCTCAGAGTTTATGTGATTAAAAAAAATCGCGTTTTAATGTCTTTGTGGTTTTTTGTTTCCTTACGTTGGTCTGGAATTATTATCATATTTACTTTCATTTATTTTTTTTTCTTTTTAAACTTCGTTTTATAATGCACAATCTTCCTGCCTCTGTTTGTTTTTTCAAAATGTTTTTCATCAACTTGTTTGAGTGCTCCTGTCTTTTTGAAAGGGTTCGTTGTTTTGGCCCTTACCAATGGTGATTGCTTATAATCTCTGTCAATTTGACGATTCTTATTAAGTTTGTCTATCTTCCTAATTTTGTTTTCTTTTACATTATAATCAGGTGAACCTGCATACAAAAATATATCGGCTGGTGCTCTACCTGAGGTATTATGTTTAGTTTTATGATTATAAGTATAAAGGATTAACTCAAACTTTGTGTATCTGTTTTCAATATCTGATTCACTGCCTATAATTCTTAACTTCTCATTGACTGTTTTATGAAATCTTTCTACTTTGTACTCCTTCTGAATTTAACCAAGCCTGTAATGCTGCACACATAAATGCTGAATCTTTATCTGCTTTGATGTTTTGCGGTTTTCCCATTTCATTGAATACCTTCATTATTGCTCTTTTTGCTTCTAGCCAATCTCTACCTTTTACTTCTACAAGTGTAGCAAATTTGGAGTCTATATCAATACATGAAAGAAACTGCTGATTGCCAACCATATAAAAATCCATTGTGTATTTTTCTCTTATGTTTTGGATTTCTGGAGTGGTTTCAAATGACATTTTTGTGTTCCTATGTTCGGTTTTTGCAATATTACAAATTTCGCATTCATTTATAATGTTTTGAATTAATTTCTGATAATCAGGGAAGTAGAGTTTTTCTTTGAACCACTTAATGGTTTTATCGATTCCGGGGTGGAGAAGTTCTTTATGTTTCTTTAATATTGTTTCTTTAAATTCTGCGTAAGTAAGAATATCTGTTAATTATTTGCGAATGTCTGTCTGTCCGTCCGTCCGTCCGTCCGTCCGTACGAGCTCCTAGATCTCGGGAACCATAAGAGCTAGAGCCACCAAATTTTGCACACAGACTTCTATATACCCCACGTAGATCAAGTTTGTTTCAAACCCCGACCACGCCCCTTTTTACGCCCACAAACCGCAAAACTCTGTGGTGTCCACATTTCTAATGCTAGAGAAAAGTGGCCTAAATAAATGTTGTTTGTATTGAAAATATCTACCCAAATATTTAAAAATTTTGAAAATCTGGTAATTTTCAAAAATTGTGTATACAAGTGCCTTAAAAATTGATTGTGCCTAAAAGCAGGCTACACTCTTTTAAAGAGGGCTAGTGACTCTACCGTTTTTTCTTGTTTTGTTTTTTTTTAAGAGGGCAATGAGTATCGCAAATCTTATAGTCGGGAAACCCGACTATAGCGTTCTTTCTTGTTTTATACTACACTTTGTTAATTTCGTTAATTGATTTGTACTAATTATTTCAAGGTAAGCCTGTTGGAACATTGGAAAATCGGCTTCATTGTGGAAATAAATAGCACTGTTTTTGGTACATAGGTACTCTTTAACCTTTTATCTTTTGCAAATATGTTTGTCATTTCTCTGTATGTTATTTGAATTTTAAGTTTAAGAAAATAATGTACTACTTCTGTTTTATCTTCGTTGCCCTTTGCCAATTCGATTTGTCGTGAGTAAAAGTTGAAAGGTCTTTCAGAAATTGTAATAGGATTTTGATTATCTTCTTGTGCGCTGTGTATGGTTGCGTCTACACTGTTAGCAATTTCTCCTAACATATTTTCCTCTAAATATTTTTTTTGATAATCAAACTCATTCAATTTTATTTTCCACCTTTGTAATTTCATATTTGGTTCTTTAATATTGTTTAACCAAACTAATGGTTTGTGATCGCTCAGTATTTCGAATTGCCTGCCAAAAAGGTATGACCTAAAATATTTTGTTGCTAAGAGTTCTTTTTCTATTGTCGCATAATTGATTTCGTGTTCGTTTAATGTTCTACTCGCATAACAGATAGGTTTATGGTCTTGTGATAAAACTGCTCCAATTGCTATATTGCTGGCATCGGTCGTTAGTGAAAAAGGTTTGTTAAAATCGGGATAAATTAATATAGGGTCGGATGTAATTAATATTTTCATTTTCTCGAAGGCCTCTATATAATTATCCTCTTTAATGTCAATTTTGGCTCCTTTCTTTAGTTTACTAGTCATTGGTTTTACAATATTTCCAAATTTTGGTATAAATTTTCTATAAAATCCACATCCATGTTTTGTATGAAATGCAGTTTTTGCAATTGATTTGGGATCCATTTGAATTTGGTGGAATCCTTTTGCTAAATCAATTGTCGTGAAATATTGACAACGGCCAAGTTTGTCTATTATTTCATCCATTCTTGGGATTGGGTATTTATCGTTTACAGTTATCTCATTGAGATTGCGATAATCTACTACCAATCTGTATTTTGCTTTGCTGGATGCGTCACTCTTTTTTGGGACGATCCAAATGGGTGAACAGTAAGGAGATTTAGATTTTCTAATTATTCCCTGTTCAATCATTTCATTCACTTGTTTATTGACCTCCTCATCAACAGTTTGAGGATACTTGTAAGGTTTTCTGTATACTGGATCCTCATGTTTTGTTTGTATTGAATGTTTAATAGTACTGGTGAAAGTCAAATTTTTACTTTCCTTGTACTGAATATCTTTAAAATCAAACAAAATGATTACATTCTGTTAGTTCATTGTTAATGGCATAATTAACAGATTGGTCCTCTGATAGAGGTGGATCAAGGCATTTTAATGCGGTCTTGTCCTCTTCAATCTCTTCAATTATATACCTCATTTTATACTTTCTGCCTCCCAATGTTACTGTTTCTTTATCGTAATCTATTATAGCTTTACTTGCTGCTAGATATTCTCTTCCTAACAAAATGTCATAATTATCTGAAAAATTGTGCAAATAAAATTTCTGTTTGGATGGGCAAATTACTGTTGGTTTAACTGTTACACTGTTATTTAATTTAACCGGTCCATTTATTGTATAAACTTTTAACTTTTCATTATTTTGATAGATGACCCCGTATCTATCATTCCTTTAAAGTATTTATTATTAATAACCATTTTTATAAAGGGGCATTGTCTTCTGAGTCCGAGGCAGTTTGATGAAAATTTACGTCCATCCTATTTTGTCCGCTCTGGCTTTCCCTTTGTCTTTTAACTTACGCGTTTGGGGCATTATTTGAAGTTGATAGTTCGAAATTCAATGGATTTTGTGCCCTAACTTGAGCTAATGAACTTCTAACTTCTTGATAACTAAGCTGATTATTGGTGTTAGATTGATTTTGATTTGAATGACCCTGAGGAGTTGTCGAATTATTTGAGCTAGAATAATTGTTGTAATGATTATAGTTTCTTGACTGAAAATTGAGATTTGTTCTATTGTTATAATTATTTTTATGAAAATTTCCCGAATTCCTACGATTATATTTGGGAAAATATTTCATACGGATTTGCATCATAGTATCCCAATTCCATAGAAGCAATCTTCAATTTTTCAATAGTTGTTATATCTTTTTTAGCTAAGGATGTATACAATCTATCAGGGAGTTTTCTATCAATAGAATCCTTAATTATTTTTTTCAAAAAATTTGAATAGTTAATTATTTGCGATACTCGAAGAGTAAGCAAATACTGTAAACGATCAAATGTCTGTCTGTCCGTCCGTCCGTCCGTACAAACGTCGAGATCTCGGGAACTATAAAAGCTAGAGCCACCAATTTTTGCACACAGACTTGTATTAGCAAAGCGCAGATCAAGTTTGTTTCAAAACCTGACCACGCCCCTTTTTACGCCCACAAGCCGGAAAAAGCTCTGTGGTGTCCACATTTTTAGTGCTAGAGAAAAGTAGCCCTTACAAATGTTGTTCGTATTGAAAAATCCTACCCAAATATCTAAAAAATTTTGAAAATCTGACCATTTTCAAGAAATTGTGTATACAAATGCGTTGAAAGTTTTTATTGCCCTCAAAAGTAGGCAAAACTATTTTTTTAAGAGAGGGCGCTTAAAACTGATTGCGCATGAAAGTAGGCTACACATTATTGATGAGGGCTAGCTAGCTGTTTTTAAAGAGGGCAATGAGTATCGCAAATCTTATAGTCGGGAAACCCGACTATAGCGTTCTTTCTTGTTTTATCTATCGGGTTGGTTTCTAAAGCTAATTTGTCAAAAATTGTACGTGATTTATCTTCTAGTTCAGTGATGAACTTACTGATGCTTCCTTTGTATTGTGTATCGTACAGGTTTTTTATTAAGTCTTCATATGGCCTGTGGTCCTTAAATGCCACAATAAGGGCATCTTTCATCTCCTTCCAGTTGTTGGCTCCGGATCTTGCGACGACATCTTGGGCTGCATCAACCACCAATCTCTCGATGGCTCCAAAAATAACATGTATCTGTCTCACATCCTGAGTCGGGTATAGTTGTCTATTCTTGTCACAAAGCGGCTTAGATCTCCTGGGGATCCATTGAAGTACGGCAATTCTTTAATTTGGCCCAACATTTGGTTGAGGTGGGCCTCTGACAATTGTTGTGGAACTGCCATTTTAAATTTTGTTTTTCACAGAATAAATCTGACCGAATTGGATTTTTAGTTTATAATTTTATTCACAATATGTCCTTTTTTAAAAAAAGGTAGCTATTGACCGAATTGGATTTTTGTGTTTGGTCTGTGGAAAGTGTAGCGATATTTTCTCACAAAGACTCTTTTGCAGATTTCACTATTGCGGATCTTGTTTGTTAGGGATTTAACGTTGATCGGGATAAAACTAGTCCTATAGTTTTAATCCTTGTATGTAAGTATTAATACCCGTAAACTTTTAAGCACCCTTTTTTAATGAAATCCTACCGACTGCGCTAATTAAAACTTTGAACTATAAGTTTAGGTTTTTAAAAAACTTTATTTTTTATTTTAAAAACTTTAACTAGTTACAACGATTTATTTTTGAGAACACCGACTTGGGTTGAAGTCTTAAACTGAACTGATTCTTAAATTTAATTATCTTATCAAGCCTCGGTTTCCGAAAGCTTTCGATCTTCTGAGTGAGTAAGTTTTATTTGAGAGAACTTTCTATTTCGATTGAGTGAGCTTTGATTTTAATTGAGTGAAAGAGAGTTCTTTGTCTTATCTTGTTTATGGCAAAAAGTGTGGGAACATGCCGTGGAATTTATTAGCGGCGCGACAATAAATTTCCCAGCGCCATCTGAGTTTACAGAATGTTTACAATAACTGGGCTTCAGGTTTTGTTTCCTGTTGATAGGGGTGACTCAAGAGTAAGATCTAATGTGTGGAAAGGATGTGTAGGTGTGTAGGCATATTCATATCGTGTGTGGGTGCATGTGTAGATATGGATATGTCACTATATACATATTTATGTGCAACGTACACCTCCACTCGCAGAAAATATTATAATCATATATTCTTTTTATTCTTAAATTCAATTTTAAAATTTAATTTAATGTACTTTTAATTTGCACATCGCAAACAACCATTATTCTGGAACTCTTACTTTATATATTATTATACCGTTTTATTATGAAGAATTTAAGTTTTTGTTTCCTTTGCAATTATCTTTTCTAATTACTCTTATATTCTCATACTTTTGTCAAGTTTGTAATCAAATGTATTTTTAATTACTTTTATTTAATTTTCAAGAATATTTTTAATCATTATTTTTAACCATTCAATTAACAATTTTTATTTCAATGTCAAGAGACAGTTTATATTTTTATTATTAATCGCACACACTTATATTCAACCATGCACTCTTATTTATACCCAATAAAATTTGTAACGTAAACAGAACTTCACCATGTCTTGGTAGAAACCCAATAAAGGGGGAACTGGCACAAATGGAAAAACTGGGTCAAGAACAATGACATAACTTTTGACGAACGACAAACACATTAGGGGATCATATAGAGCAGCCAGCGATGATCCATTGGCACGCGAAGTCGTGAAGGGGAGGGCATTGGCTGAAACACTGCCGATCGGATTTCGATCAAGCTGACGCGTACCTTGCGGGCGTTGTGGACAGAAAGACAGACTGACTAACGGTATTTAGTGCTTCCAGGCACGTAAATAGTTGCTTGATTATGTGTGGAGAGGTGAGTGGCGTCCAAAGAACCCACCCCAAATCCGGCGAGCTCAGTTGCACCAAACCGTGTCCTGGCGGGCGGCCACTCATTCAAGCCTATGCCCTTCAAAGAACGAAGGCGGACCCAACGTTTCATAGTGAATTAAAAAATCTAGTTTTTTGGAGCCGTAGAAGTATTTCGCAAAGCAGCAGAGGTTTAAGTACTCATGAACAATAGTATTTTCAGGCCAAAAACTCGAACAAATAATTTTACCAAACAGCCCATCCGGAACATGAACTTTGAAAGAAGAGTAATCCCTTCTAAGTTTGAAATTAAATTTGGTGATGACGACAGCATTGGGATCAGTGAGGGAGAGTCTTGTGACAATATGATGTTTAACATCGTTTTCAGTTGCAGAAGCCAACAGTCTCGACACAAAAATAAACACAATAATCTTTTCGGAGCCAAGGCCGCAAGAGTAACAGGTGCCGGAGATGGAACAGTAGATGGACGCCAGAATATAGCCACAATCTTACCTTAAAGACAGAGTATTTACTGTCAGATGCAAAAATTTCTTCTCCGCCAACCACAAAATCGAAGCTGGAGTACCCCAAGGAAGTGTGCTCGGACCGATCTTGTATGTCCTATACACGGCCGACATTCCCACAAGCAGCCAGACAACCCTATCCACCTTTGCTGATGACACAGCTATAACCACACAGAGAAAAAAAATCAAGAACATTGCACTCAAACTGAGAACATTCGTGCTTGAAAACAGTGCAAGCACGAAAATTCTCAGATTGAGTTGAATGTTGAACAAAAACGTAAGAACAAAAAAACTCAAATCAAGTCTATTCCGTTACATTTTTAAGAACATATTACTCTTAAATCAAGAACATATTTAAATCAAATTTTTAAAAAATTAACTTGTTTTGTCCTTAAATCAAGAACATTTTGGTCTTACCACCTGACATTTTTGAGTTCGATCTGTTCTCAAACTAAGTTTATTTGGTCTCAAATCAAGAGCATTTTGGACTCATTTTGAGATGAAAGTTAACTTAATCTTTAGTTTTAAGTTAACAGTTTATATATTTTTATTTTTAATGTTGGCCATAGTTTAACACTAAATATGTACACTGAAAAAACTTTTAGTAAACATATAAATAACATCACGAAAAACACTTACCTCGACTGTGTTTCGAACCCAGGACTACTGGCACCAGAGGCAGACGCCTTAGCCCCCAGACCATATGAGCTTGTAACGCGCCGCCTTACTAAAGCACATGTACATATTTTTGACCAAAATAAAATTATTTCATTTTACGACTCGCCCCGACGAGGGTTTGAACTCGTGACTTTCGGACGGAACGATAAGTTTTCCGACCACTTAGACAGGTAGACCAAGTTTAAGAACAAATCGGTATCAGGTTAAGAACCAAATAGCTGATCGTTCTAGTTTTGAGAACATTTTTGACAAAACCATGCTTTGAGACCAAAATAATCTCAGTTCAATCACATTTAGAACATTTTGAGCTCAAAAAATGTAGTTATATTTTTAAGCACATTATCAACTCAGTTGAGAACGTCAGAATTCTCTCTGTGCAGTCGTTCAAAATGTCCAAAAACAGCAACAGCGTATTTAAAAAACCACCTGGGGGCCGTAGAAAAATGGCTAGCAGATTGGCGCATACAAGTCAACGAACAAAAATGCAAACATATTACGTTTACACTTAATCGGGCAACCTGCCCACCACTGACCCTAAACAACAAAGAAATCCCCCGTGTCGACGAAGTCACATACCTGGGCATCCACTTAGACAGGCGGCTTACCTGGAGAAAGCACATTGAAGCAAAGAAGATTTTCCTAAAACTCAAGGCCAACAGTTTCCACTGGCTCATCAATTCCCGCTCACCCCTGCCACTGGAACTCAAAGTACTTATTTACAACTCTTGTTTAAAGCAAACCTGGAGGTACGGGTCCGAACTCTGGGGAAACGCAAGCAGTAGCAACATAGAAATCATCCAACGAGTACAATCGAAGATACTGCGAACAATAACTGGGGCCCCCTGGTATATTCGCAACGCAAATATCCATAGGGACCTGGATATTAAACCCGTTAAAGAAGAAATTGATAGTAAAGTTTCGAAGTACGAAGCTAGACTGTCACTACACCCAAACCAACTAGCCAGGCAGCTCAGGCGGCTCAGTAACCACTCCCGGTTACAGCGCAACGACCGTCCACTCCTGCCCAACTTAGGGCCATTAACCAATTAACAATTATAATATAGTATAGGTTAAGATTTGAACACTTATTGTAAGTCTCTTCTAGAGAAGATTCAATAAATAAATAAAACGTACAAAAAAAAAAAAAAAAAAAAGAATATAGCCACCAGAGCCGTCACCGGGGCAGCAACTGGTACAGCCAGCGAATTTCCAGCGGTTGTCGAATCACTGCCAGTCCTTAAAATTGATGCAGCATCTTCCCTCTCGCCAGCACCAGCAACATCACAAAGGCCAGGATCCAAATCGCCCCGAACTTCCGTCAAGAAAGAGGGGGGAGAAACAGCGTCCACCCTGGCTTTATCGGCTACTGTTTTGCCTTGTATACAAGACAAATAATCTGAAGGTGTTTGATTTGAGCAAAGCCGAGAAACAAATATTCGTTTCCTTAGTGGAACCACTGAAAGGGGTTTAGGTGATGCAGATTGTACGTCTGAAGAACCACCATGGCCCGGTAGTCCGGACTCGGTATTTTCTTGTGGCGGTACGCTAACTGTATTCGGTGGATTTACAGGTTGTAAAACCACTGCGGGCAAATTGGAATTTAAAGGCGTAGTTGTTTTTATAAACTCCACTGTGGATGGATCGGATTCGAAATCTTCTTTAGCTGCCGATCTCAACAACATTTGAGGGGCTGCTGAGATCGACTGGTGCATGGTGAAACTATACAAGGTGGTCTTGTCAGCTCTGCCGATGACGTTCTTTTTTATCACTCTCTCTGCGCTCTCAAAAAGACAAGCGCTAGAAAGAGATAGAAATAGTATTTCTACAAGCAAGTACAAGCAAGAAGAAGAAAACGAAAAGAAAAAGCGCTACACAACCTCTTCCGACAACGTTTGACAAACGACTGGCACAAATAACGTCCTCAAAAGAGGGCAACTCTCGTGACGAGACCACCTTGTATAGTTTCAGCATGGACTGGTGATCCACGAGAGTGTTCTGCTAATCAACTGACGGTGGGTGCGGGGTGTTCTCCTTAGGCCTACCATCAGCGGCTTTTTTGCACTTTGGAGACTCCTCTAAAAGTTTTCGGCTATTAAATTGAGAGTCCAGAGCTGAAAGCAGATCATCCGCTCGGCGAAAACTATCTCCCTTTAGTTTGGCGCATGAACGATTTCATATCGTCCGCGACCTTGAGACAGGCGTCACATCAGAACTGCAATTTTTACCCTGAGATAGGTCATCATTTGTGTGCACCAGTGTGCACCATATTTTCACATAGCCAACAAGTCATAATAGGCTGATCAGCCTTGATTGCCTGAAGGCATTTTTTATACTGCAGACAAACATTTTATCCATAATTTTCCTAATGCGTACCACTGTACCAAATTAAAAATTAAAAATTGTTAGCGAGCTGCAAAAAGAACCGCAAGAGCGCAGATAACTGCACGCTTAGTAGTTTCAATTACGTGGGGAGACAGATAAAGCGAGAGTTTGCAGTTAGTTTGCACGCAGCATTGCGGTGGACGGACAAAGCATAAAAGAAAGGCGGCAAAAATCACAATAACAAAAAACACAGAACAAACCCAAAGATAAAAGTTGTTTTATTGTTAATAAGCTCAAAAAAAGATTAGATATACTCGCGAAACGAACGGAATATAAGGCTTTACAAGTTAATAAACCGATTGATATAAATTTTATATATTCCCATTGTTGGGTTTACACAAAAACAAATAAAATTCGGGGCGCAGAAAAAACACGTCCATTCGCTTTGAAAGCGGTAGAAGGGTTACAGCTAATGCGAGTATATCTAATCTTTTTTTGAGCTTATTAACAATAAAACACCACCGAATACAGTTAGCGTACCGCCACAAGAAATTACCGAGTCCGGACTACCGGGCCATGGTGGTTCTTCAGACGTACAATCTGCACCACCTAAACCCCTTTCAGTGGTTCTACTAAGGAAACGAATATTTGTTTCTCGACTTTGCTCAGATCCAACACCTTCAGATTATTTGTCTTACATACAAGGCAAAACAGTAGCCGATAAAGCCAGGGTGGACGCTGTTCCTCCCCCTCTTTCTTGACGGAAGTTCGGGGCGATTTGGATCCTGGCCTTTGTGATGTTGCTGGTGCTGGCGAGAGGGAAGATGCTGCATCAATTTTAAGGACTGGCAGTGATTCGACAACCGCTGAAAATTCGCTGGCTGTACCAGTTGCTGCCCCGGTGACGGCTGTGGTGGCTTTTTCCTGGCGTCCATCTACTGTTCCATCTCCTGCACCTGTTACTCTTGCGGCCTTGGCTCCGAAAAGATTATTGTGTTTATTTTTGTGTCGAGACTGTTGGCTTCTGCTACTGAAAACAATGTTAAACATCATATTGTCACAAGACTCTCCCTCACTGATCCCAATGCTGTCGTCATCACCAAATTTAATTTCAAACTTAGAAGGGATTACTCTTCTTTCAAAGTTCATGTTCATGAGTACTTAAAAAAAGATAATTCGAAAGTTAAAACCTCTGCTGCTTCGCGAAAAACTTCTACGGCTCCAAAAAACTAGATTTTTTAATTCACTATCAAAATATTAGAGGCTTGCTAAGTAAGCTCTCCAAACTATTCCAAGATAGTGCTACTTTTGATGCCAATGGTATTGCATTCTCTGAAACCTGGCTTAACTCGACTGTAAATGTTAGTGAAATCTTGTCTTATGACTACTTTATTTATAGAAATGATCGTCCGCTTCGTTGTGGCGGGGGGTCCTTATAGCGGTTAAATCCAACCTGACTTCCAGACTCATTAAGTATTGAATTTATTTCTGCAAAACTCTCACTTCCAAAGTGCAATATATTAATTAGCTGGTCCTACATACCTTCAGGGTCCGAACTTAACATTTATTTACTGAACCTGTCTGCGATACGTCATGTATCTTCGTTGGCTGATAATAATGATGACCTTATTGTTCTTGGTGACTTTAATCTCCCAAACGTCTCTTGGTTTCAAAGTAATGACTCGATATCAATGACTCCAAGAGCTCAAAATGACTCATTGCGCTATTTTTGCTGCAGATAAATTTGATTTCCAATCACAATAAGAGAATTTTAGATTTGTCTTTTGTATCGGATAGCTGTGAAGCTGCTGTGTCTCGTATTCCCCCATTATCTCTCCCCGAAGATAATCATCATCCTACTCTCCAGCTTTCTTTAAATGGGTTTTTCCATTCTGTGAGAACTTCAACAAGGCCACAGCTAAGATTTTGCCTTAGGAGAACGAATTATTCGCAGCTTATGCAATCTTTATCTATAATTGATTGGTCATGCTTAACATATTTTCCTGTTGTGGAAAATTTTTATAATGTCCTTCACAGTTTGATTGATAAATGTGTACCCCTTTCTAGTGCAAAAACTCCTTATAGCTCTCCGTGGTTTACTCGTCGGCTTTCTTTGTTAAAAACAACAAATCTAGACTCTTTAAACGATTCAAACAAACCGGCTCGCAGACAGATTTTGCTCAATATTCTGTAGTCAAATCAGACTACTTAAAACTGAATGCTACAATAACTACCTAGCACTTTGTAAAAGTGACTTTAAAAGTAATCCGAAGCTATTTTTTTCATTTGTGAATGCCAAACGTAAATCTCAAGGCTTTCCTCCCTTCTCGTTTTTAAATACTACCGTTGCTTCCGATGATAACGGTATTTTTAACTTGTTTGCTGATTTTTTTCAATCAACTTATTCAGTGTCTGATAGTAGTGAAGATTTCAACTATCCACATCCTTTACCTCAGCTGGACTCCATTTTTAATCCAGTAATTCTCGAAGCTGATGTTCTCCAGTGCTTAAATGCTTTCAAACTCTCATTTTCAGCAAGACCGGATATGGTTCCTAGTATCATTTTAAAAAATTGCTCAAATTTTCTTTCTAGTCCCCTTACAATCCTTTTTAATCGGGGGTGCCACAGAAATCGTTCCACCGGAAGTAGGTTGGAATTTACATAGAGAAGGGGTTGGACATTCGGTAGGAATTTGGGTGGAACGGTTTCTGTGGCACCCCCGAATATGTCGATTAATCAATGTAATTTTCCGTCTGCTTGGAAGGAATCCTTTATTGTTCCGCTGTTCAAAAAAGGAATTAGGTCTGATATCGCAAACTATCGTGGAATTGCAAAGCTGAGTGCTATTCCGAAACTATTCGAACAATTAATAACTTGTCAACTGCAGCATCAGTGTCGGTCTCTTATTTCGCCATGTCAACATGGCTTCACTAGGTGCCGATCTACTACCACAAATTTGCTTGAGTTTACCTCATTATTAAACCGTGGTTTTCTCCATTAGCAACAAACCGATGTTATTTTTACGGATTTTTCTTAAGCTTTTGACACGGTAAACCACAGGGTAGTTGTTCAGAAACTTACTCTTATGGGATTCCCTCCAAAATGGTTAATGTGGTTACATTCGTACCTCACAGATCGCTCTCAGAAGGTGAAATACAATGATAACACATCAAAACCCATAAATGTAACTTCTGGAGTACCTCAAGGTAGTCATTTGGGACCCAGACTACTTGGCCTGTTGATAAATGACTTACCTCAAGTTATTAAGGCCGCAACTGTTTTAATGTTCGCTGACGATGTTAAACTGTGTTTGTCCATGTCATTACCTGGTTCTTGTTCTCGTCTTCATCAATTTTTTTTTAACATTATTTATTCACATTAGAAGCACACAAAAAAAAATACAAAATAAAAAAAAAATAAAAATTTCGTTTGTTATCAGCTGATGGAGTGGGACGTCTCGAAAATGTGGTGCGTGACCATACCCACGATTTTAACTCTCCTAGCAATCAGAATTTAAAAAAAAACAAGAAAGAACGCTATAGTCGGGTTTCCCGACTATAAGATTTGCGATACTCATTGCCCTCTTTAAAAACAGCTAGCTAGCCCTCTTCAATAATGTGTAGCCTACTTTCATGCGCAATCATTTTTAAGCGCCCTCTCTTAAAAAAAGAATTTTGCCTACCTTTGGGCGCAATAAAAATTTTCAACGCATTTGTATACACAATTTCTTAAAAATGGTCAGATTTTAAAAATTTTTATATTTCACAAATTTTAGATATTTGGGTAGATATTTTCAATACGAACAACATTTGTAAGGGCCACTTTTCTCTAGCACTAAAAATGTGGACACCACAGAGTTTTTTCCGGTTTGTGGGCGTAAAAAGGGGCGTGGTCAGGTTTTGAAACAAACTTGATCTGCGCCTTGCTTATAGAAGTCTGTGTGCAAAATTTGGTGGTTCTAGCTCTTATAGTTCCCGAGATCTCGATGTTTGTGCGGACAGACGGACGGACAGACAGACATTTCAACGTTTACAGTATTTGCTTACTCTTCGAGTATCGCAAATAAATAGATTATCAATCTACAATAATGTCGCAATGGCAGGAGATACGGAAAACTTAAAACATTTTTTTTTGACAAAATGGGGACAGTTTAAAAAAAAAAAAAAGTGCGTGCGTACAAAGTACACATGTCAGAAGTGAAACTTCTTTGGCGAACTTATTTATCAGTCTTGTCTATATTTATACAAATCTAAAACTTTAGATTTCCGAGACTTAAAGGAAGGGAAAAAATAAAAGTGTTGAAAATTAATATAAATTATAAATTTAGTTTTTATTAATTTATTTCTTCAATATTAACATTGTTCGACGCAATTTCTATAGGTATTGTTGTGACTAAAGCATTATGATACGTAAAATATGCAATATAAGTTAGTGTTTTAACATTATGTAAATATCTTGTAAAAATAGCATCTATGGTCGTTCCTGAATTTGTAGTTGGTGTGTTTGGAATTATTATTCAGCTGTAGAGTAAAGTTTTCTTCTAGAAAGTTAATTAATGGTTTAGAATTATCAACTGCAAAATTAGTGTTAAAGTCACCACCCAAAACAAGTGGTATTTTATTATTTTCATTACCAAGAATAGCAGCACCTCCGTGGCTGTATGGAAGTAATTGTTGATGCAAGAAACTAATTATATCTTCTACACGTAAATCATCATCTTTAATACGTCTCGTGTTATTTCTATTATTGACAATCTGATTTTCATCTTCGATATTGTTATTATTAATATTATTATTATAAATATTATTGTTATTATTATCACCATTATTGTTGTTATTGTTATTATTATCACCATTATTGTTATTATTGTTATTATTATCACCATTATTGTTATTATTGTTATTATTATCACCATTATTGTTAATTTTGTTATTATTATCACTATTATTGTTATTATTGTTATTATTATCACCATTATTGTTAATATTGTTATTATTACCATTATTGTTATTGTTATTATTATTATTATTATTATTATTATTATTATTAGCATTAATAATATTTGATGATGTTTGAAAATCTTCAATAATGTTTTCTGAAAGGTTTGTCAATAAATTTTTTCTTGCTCTAAACTCACGAACACGTTCTGTTGAAGTATTATTTTTTTCAATTGGTAAAGTCGAAGACGAAGGTTGAGGATTTTCTTCATATTATTGTCTCTGTAGCTCTGTAGTCACGACTACACTCTGCTGGAGTTTTTGGTTTAGTTTTTGTAATGATGGACGATGAGATATTCAACTCTTGGCTAGCTGCATTTTTTAAAGCCTTTTTTCGCTCTCTGAATTCACGTACAAGTTGTGTTGATGTTTTAACTGGCCGTCTAACAGATATTTAATTTTTAATTGTTTAACATTCTCGCACCACAATTTTTGGCATTGTGCTTAACTGATGTCACAGAAATGATTTTAGCTTAAAAATCGTATTCTCACACAAGCAAGCTCATTCTATTTATTTGCGATACTCGAAGAGTAAGCAAATACTGTAAACGATCAAATGTCTGTCTGTCCGTCCGTCCGTCCGTCCGTCCGTCCGCACAAACATCGAGATCTCGGGAACTATTAGAGCTAGAACCACCAAATTTTGCACACAGACTTCTATGAGCAAGGCGCAGATCAAGTTTGTTTCAAAACCTGACCACGCCCCTTTTTACGCCCACAAGCCGGAAAAAGCTCTGTGGTGTCCACATTTTTAGTGCTAGAGAAAAGTAGCCCTTACAAATGTTGTTCGTATTGAAAAATCCTACCCAAATATCTAAAAATTTTTAAAATCTGACCATTTTCAAGAAATTGTGTATACAAATGAAAGTAGGCTACACATAATTGAAGAGGGCTAGCTAGCTGTTTTTAAAGAGGGCAATGAGTATCGCAAATCTTATAGTCGGGAAACCCGACTATAGCGTTCTTTCTTGTTTTAGATTTTACTCTCTCAACTTTGTGCGAGCGCATGGTGCAACTATATGTGTAAGGTGGTCTCAACGAGAGAGCAGCTCTCTTTTGAGGACGTTATTTGTGCCAGTCTCTATTTAGCTACCTCATTCTACCGATTGAGAGAGACAGAGAGGTAAACATATTTAACGTCCTCAGCAAAGCGGACGAGACCACCTTATATATTCGCACCATGTGCGAGCGCGCTCAGAGCGAAGAGAGGAAAGAAGAGGACAGAGAGAACGTTCGTCAGCGGTGAGAGAGGGACAGGGATATACATATACATTTTTCGCTTTTACGTTCGCCCTGTCTTACTCTCTCTCAATCACTCTCGATCGTTCTCTCTCTCTTTTTCGACTTTTTCAATGAAATGAAACTTTTCTTGACGTTTCATTTGTACAAATTTTACCCTCATGCGCCTAAAGAAGTTTCACTTCAAAAATTTTTTTACCACTTTTTGAACATTCTTGGATTTTTTAAAAATAGTAAAAATTAAAATTTGGGGATGGCCGTAGCTCCGACCATAGGCAAGTCCCTAAAGAAGACTCACTTCAAATTTCAAGTAAATCGGTTCAGCAGAACCTGAGAAATTGCGGGTATCAGTTTTAAAAAGACAGTTTTGAGAAAAACGCGTTTAAAGTTTTAAGTGCAGCCCAACCGACTTGTATGCCTTCTCAGCAAAGTACTTACTTCTCCGAAAATAATTTGAAAAAAAAAAAATTTTTATTTCTAGACCAGAATACCCCCTTAATTATTCTAAATGTAATTTCATGTAATTTTATCGTAGTAATCCGTCTTTATATTTGTACTCTATTGACAACAATGTCCTTCAACGTATTTCTACTGTACAAGATCTGGGTGTTTTATTTGACCATAAACTTTGTTTTAATGACCACATATCGTTAATTTTCAGTAAAGCTAGGAGTCTATTAGCTTTCATAAAGCGTTGGTATAACGAGTTTGCTTTTATATGTATCTCTTGTTCGTCCATCGATGGAGTATTGCTCGTGTATTTGGTCACCGCAGACGGTAACTTGTCAAAATATGTTGGAGTCCGTTCGAAAGCAGTTTTTGTTATTTCCTCTAACTGGGACGCTGGCCGTCGGTTGCCATCTTACAATACCGGATTACGTTTACTTGACTTGCCCACCCTGATCAACCGGAGAACTTGTTACGGTGTAATGTTTATACATAAATTAATGAATTGGTATTTCGACTCCATCTTTCTCCTACTGGAATTCCCCAAACTGGAATGTACCGGGCAGGACAATTCGCCGTTATCGGCCCTTGTCTCTAACCTTGTGCAGGTCAAATTTTGCCCTTCATAACCCTTTTCGTGTTCTTTGTGATAAATATAATTTTCTAATTCATGTCTTGTTGTATGGAGTCTCTTCAGTGTCTAATTATAATAAGTTATTATCTTTATTGTCCTCTTAGAGTAATATAAAAATTTTAGTACTATAAGAACATATTATAATGTTACAAGCAGCTCATTGCTTAAATACACATACAAATACAAAAATTTAACTATTTTTTTGCTAGGGATATTTCATTTTTTTAAATCACTTTACCAAACGACCTCTTTTCTACCATATGCTCTGGCGAGTTCTGTCCGGATGATTTGGTGGTAAAAAAGTTGGAAGCTAAAAAAAAGGAAGGGCCCGTGGGAATAAGACTTCCCAATCGTGGCAGACCATTGGGCCTGCATCAAAAAGCTAACTTGTAACCTCCTACTTTCCTATCAGAATTCAAGAGGCTTGCGTAGTAAGCTAACAAAATTGTATTCTGACAGCCATTCATTCATAATGTCATTGTGTTTACGGAGACTTGGCTTAAACCGGACATTCTAAGCTCCGAAGTTTTTCCTGCTAAGTACACAATATATAGGTCTGACCGTCCTTCAAATAAGCTGTCTAATAGAGATCAGTAGCCCTAGGTGATTTCAATATACCTAGGGCTGCATGATCCAGAGATGAAAAATCTAACGTCTTACCACCTATCACACAACATGGTTTTATTGACGGCTTGCTTGACATATCTTTGTCGCAAGTAAACAATGTTTGATATTCATTAGGGCGCCTGCTAGCTTTGTGCTTTGTCTCAAACCCGGAAGGAGTGTTTCCATCCAGGGTACCACCCACCACTTACGCAACCTGAAGATCCATATCATCCAACTTTGAATGTGACAATCGACATAGGTATTGTGATAGAAGAAAAAAAAGAAAATAGATCAAATTAACGAATGCACTGTTTTCGGAAAGAAGACTTTCTGAGGCTAAATAATTTAATATCTGGCTTTGATTGTTACGACCTCTACTCATGCATAGACATGGCTGATGCCATTAATATTTTTTATACCGCAAAAAACTAATTTTGTTATTCTTCTGTTCAGATTTACTATCCGTCTATCTCAGATACACCACCTTGGTTTAGTAAATAGTTGACACACCTACGAAATGTTAAGTTCAGACTTTATAGGAAATATGAAGACACCGGTTCTCAATTTTTTTTTTTTTTCTAAATTTGTATGTGCTCGGTCAAGATTCACTGTTCTTAGTTCTTAAGGTCCAGTTTCGCAGGACCCGAAACAGTTTTATAATTCAGTTATATCTCCGTGTCAACACGGGTTTATGAAACGAAGTTCAACAACTACTTATTTTTTGGAGCTGGCCTCATATGTGATAAAAGGCTTCACAAGAAGCTTGCAAACAGATGCCATTTACACTGACTTTGTAAAGCATTTGACTCTGTAAATCATTCACTTCCCGTTCGGAAACTTGACTTGTAAGGATTTCCAGTTGATCTTTTTAGATGTATTTAAAGTTATCTGAATGGCAGGACACAAAGAGTCCTCTTTAAATATTATTTTTCTAGTCTTCTCCGAGTTACCTCAGGCGTCCAACAAGGGAGCCACCTTGGTCCGCTTTTATTAACTTTGTTTAAAAGCATACGCATTTCTACAAATATAAGAATTTAAGGAGGAGCTCTCAGATGACAACGTTCAACTGATCTGGAGCCATAAAAGAGGAAATGTAAACCGAATCTTAGAGAGGGTTCAATGGAAAACACTTGTAATTTGAATTGCTTGAGTGCCCACACGCAAAGCCTTTGACACGGTTAATCATGATGTTTTATGTGCCAAATTGAAAACTCAATTTAATTTTTCAAACACAGCCGTCAAACTAATGTCATCGTATTTACTTAATCGTCGTCAATCTGTTGTAATGTCAAATGTGTCGTCTTCGTTTGTATTTCTAAAACGTGGTGTGCCTCAAGGTTCTGTTCTTGGTCCGTTATTGTTTACTCTTTATGTAAATGACCTTCCCTCCGTGCTGTCTAATTGTAATGTTCATATGTATGCAGATGATGTCCAGATGTATGTGAGTCGTCCCCTAACTAGAATAGATGAGTGTGTAAATATATGTAATAGTGAACTTGTCCAAATTAGTAACTGGGCCAAGGATAACGGCCTAGGACTTAATCCGGCGAAATCCAAGTGCCTAATAATATATAAAAATAAAATAAACAGTAATTGTATCCAGCCCTTAGTTCTAAACGCCATTCCCATTACGTACGTTGATAAAGCTAGCAACTTGGGTTTTGTTTTCAACAGTACGCTGAGCTGGAGTGACCATGTAAACGCAGCTGTAGGAAAGACGTATGGGTTACTTAGAAATATCTCTTCAGTTAAAAACTTTTTACCCACAAATATACGTTTGCTACTTGCCAAATCGTGTCTGGTCCCAACTCTATTTTATGGGGTCGAAGTATTTGCGAACTGTGATTCAATCAGCCAGCACAAAATCAAAATAGCCTTTAACAGTATTGCACGATTCGTATTTAATTTGCAACGATCTGATCATGTCTCCAGATTTGCTTACAAAATATTTGAACTACACTTGGCAGACTGGATGAAAATGAGGGTGTTAGTGTACTTACAAAAATTAGTTTTAAATAAACAACCAAGCTATCTTTTTGAAACGCTACGATTTTCCGCATCGCGAAGATCAAACAATATTATTCAGATAAGGCACAGATCCCTACTCTCTGAACGACAGTTTTTTATAAACGCAATAAGGTTATGGAACCAACTTCCAAACTCCCTAAAAAGTATGAGCAGTGCAGCGCAGTTTAAACAAAAATTAATTTCACACTTAAAAGATTTAAATATATCATAAAACAAAGCGACCCTAACTTAAGCTTTAATATAAGTATAATTTAAATTTGTTGTAGTTCTTAATTAAAATAATGATTACAAATTAACTTGTCCTGTGTGACAAGCGCATTAAATTATAAGTTTTATACTTGTAGCGTTAGGAAGAACTTTAAATAAAATTAAAAAAAAAAAAAAAAAAGAATTCAACCCCTAAATCGGCTTAACAGTCTACCTAGTTTTTTGAGCATTTTAGAAATAAAGAGTTTAAATTCAGAACTCAACGAATGTAGGTGTGTTTTCTTTTAGATTGACATATAACATACTTTATTTTTTAATGACCTCTCCTTGACTATATATCATTCTCGCGTACTTATGTACGCAGATGATATTATGCCTGCAGTATCTGATGTCATAACTGGTGCTGTGATAATTTAAAAAATTTAAGCGGTTTCTAATGTAAGCTGATGACTTTTTTAGAGTACATCCTAATTTAGCAACTTACACGCTGAGCGGGAAGTCTTTGGATAGAATAACTCAGGTTGACGAACTGGCGTCCTTTTGGACCCAAAGCTTAAGTTTTCACGGCGCCTTAACTGGGACGCAAACATTAACTTACCTTCCTAATCTAGCAGATTACTTTTAATTTATTTACCCTCCCTAGCCAACCGTAGAACGTAGCTTGGTACCGTTTTAATGTATAATCTTATTCGTGGTGAATTTGATAGCACCGACTTGGTAGGTCGGCTAAATTTTTCTGTTCCAAGTAGATTAAATTATACTCCCCTAATATGAATTGCATGACCCTTTCAGAGTATTATGTTCTGACTATAATAGACTTTATCTTATCATATCAAATTCTGACTCTCTGCTAACTTCGTAAGCATAAAATTATATAAGATTTTAGGATTTCTTTTTTCGAACTTTTAGTTGTATATTCATATCTCGCGTCGGCTGCGCCCCTCGGTAGGTTGGGCGGGTGGTGGGCCGTGACGTGCCATGTTTGCCGTTCGCCCTACTGTTTAAATTAGTATTGCCTTGTTGATAAGAACTTAAACATCTATCTTATTATTTTTTCGCGATATCTTAACATGTCTTTCAAGAACTGTGCTGGTTTGGGCCAGCCTGTGACGTTACGTAGCAGGATCACTTCGGTGTCTGCAAGGGTCGCTTTTCCATCCTTTAGATGTCTTCTTCTGTTTGTCTATTACACAGCGTGCAGTCGGTGGATGCCATGTCCTGTATGGTGTCGCGTTGAGAGGCAACATTTCTGTACGTGCTCTGAAGATTAACGATATTAATGTTTAATAGTTCGTGGCTTTGAGAGTTTGGTGGAGACGGTTCCACAGCTCTTCCACAGCTTTGGGTTTTGAAAACTTTCATTAACACCATTTTCATTTGCTAGCGATTTCAAGTTTCCGATAAAACCTGTGCTGCTGCGAATGAGAAGCCTAGCTACCTTTTTTAGGAGACGATCCTCCGGCATTTCCATTAGTTTGTTTATATAACTTAAGTGCTTTTGAAGATTGTGGATGTATCCTGTGGCGACACCAGGTTCCAGATGGATTGCGTAGGTCGGAGTGTTTAGTGGAAGTTGAAACATATTTTTGATGTAGAATCTAAACAGGTTTTCTGCGGCTTCGTGTCGTTTATATACCCTTACCTCTACAGCAGAGCCTAAAATTGTGAGCGCCCAGTAGATTGTGTACTTCGTACTCTGCAGGACTTGCTTTTACCAAGTAGCTCTTTCCAAGTGCAGTTTTTAGCCACCTTGAAGACCAGAATCTTGACTTGTGTTCAAAGTTCACTTTTTGTTTATTAAAAATTTTTTTACAATTTCCATAGCCACTCCGTTGAGCTGCCAACTTTTGATTTGGGCCGGGCGTCCTTTGCAATCCTCTAAAACCTTAATTTTTCTCCGCGTTAATTTTTTAGGCCCAAGGTTTGGCAGTACTGCTGCATGGCGTTGGTCGTTTCTTGCAGCATAGCATGGAATTTTGCCATGTTGACCATGTCGTCATACACAAGAACTTTAACGTAGTTGTAAAGTCGTCCAGCGGGCTTAAAGGGATCCCTGCTTTACTCCCAAGTTGCATGTGAATTATCAAGAGAGATATTTTCTGTTTCATACCGTTGCTGTGTTATCACTATACAGACATTTTAATATCCCGATAATTTTCAACGGTACGCCAATAGAAATAGGCTGTGTTGATCGATGGTGACGAAAGCTGCTTTGAAGTAGATGAAGCACATGTACATGTTTGGTGTTTTGATTTCTTTAATTTATTTATTTATTCGCCAAAACAATGTTTACGGGCTACATCTATATATATCTTAAAACTAAACATTACAACTTAAAATATTCAACTAAGGAATAACGCACTTATTGCTTATTGAAATTAAAGTCAAACCGCATGCAAGGTGTTAAGGCATTATATAGCCGAAGAGCCCGACAAATAGACTCATTCAGGGCATAATTATTCCTGCAGTACTTAATAAAGAATGGTTCGTAAGAACGTAAAGATCTGCATGGCACACAAAAGTCTATTTTAAAAAGCAACACAGTCAATCTAGGCTCCCGGCAAGAAGGTCATCCAAGAGATGTAAGGCTTGCATTTTCCTGCGGTCTTCAAGACTAGAAAGATGGACAAGACGACATCTGCTAGAAAAAGACGGCAAAGGGTCAGCTAAATTAATTGAAAAAGAGCAAATTTGAGAAATTTTTTTTTAATGCGTTCTATTGTATTAACGTGAGAAGAAGCCGTAGGGTTCCATGTGAATGAGGCATAATCTAATTTGGAGCGTACAAATGCTGAATAAAGTGAAATTTTAGTATAAGGTTAAAAATCAGGGACCGTAACCATTATAAGTTTTATCAAAAAAATCGAGTGGTAATGACTATATTTCAATTTTTTCTTTTTTCCTTAAAGATAATCATTATATTTGAGCAAAAAAATAAAAATAAAATTTAATCATTTTTTTGTGATTCAAAAAAAAAAATCAAAAAATAATGATTATTATGGCCTTTTATTTCAATCCACTCAAAATAAAAGGCCGCTGAGTATTAAAAAATACTTTAAAAAATATTATTTTTTATTTCAATAACTTTTATTTTAATCCACTCAAAATAAAAGGCCGCTAAGCATTACGGCTTCTGTGTTGAACTTTTCGCCAATATTATTTTTTATCCTTGGTATGGCACCTCAGGACTACCCCCAGTTTTAATTTCAATTTTTTAAAAAATACTTTAAAAAAATATTATTTATTAATTTAATAACTTTTATTTTAATCCACTCAAAATAAAAGGCCGCTGAGTATTACAGCTTCTGTGTTGAACTTTTCGCCAATATTATTTTTTATCCTTGGTATGGGACCTCAGGACTACCCCCAGTTTTAATTTAAATTTTTTAAAAAATACTTTAAAAAAATATTATTTATTAATTTAATAACTTTTATTTTAATCCACTCAAAATAAAAGGCCGCTGAGTATTACAGCTTCTGTGTTGAACTTTTCGCCAATATTATTTTTTATCCTTGGTATGGCACCTTAGGACTACCCCCAGTTTTAATTTCAATTTTCTTAAAAATACTTTAAAAAAACATTTTTTTTAATTCAAAAACTTTTATTTTAAATTAAAAAATAATATTTTTTAAAGTATTTTTTAGAAAATTGAAATTAAAACTGGGGGTAGTCCTGAGGTACCATACCAAGGATAAAAAATAATATTGGCGAAAAGTTCAACACAGAAGCTGTAATACTCAGCGGCCTTTTATTTTGAGTGGATTGAAATAAAAGGCCATAATAATCATTATTTTTTGATTTTTTTTTTTAATCAAAAAAAATGATTAAATTTTATTTATATTTTTTTTGCTCAAATAAAATGATTATTGTTGAAGAGAAACGTAAAAAAGCTGAAATTTAAAAATCATAGCGGAAATGCAAAGAGTGAACAAAAAGGATGATTTTGGTGTCAACCATTTTTATCTAAGTCTGTTGTAAGTGGATGATTTTTTTGTTTAAAAAATTTTAAATAATCATTATTTACGGTCCCTGTTAAAAATGCATACTTTTTCGCCTAACAAACCCAAAAAAAGCATAGGCTTTGGGTATAATAAAGCTAAGGTGCTTTAAAATTCAAATTTTTTTTTGCAACTTTATAAATACCAGTTCGACGATAATTGTGCGAAAGTTTCAAAGCAAAAACTGCCCCAGAACACTTTTGAAAACGCATTTGTTAAAAATTATGTTAAATTAAAAATAAATTTTTTTAAATATTTTTTTTTAAGACAAAACGATTCTCTTCCCTTAAAAAAAAAGTTTCGTCGATATATGTCGAACCGTTCGAGAGTTATGAATTTTTCGCCAAAACCTTAAAAAGAATTTCGAAAAACTGTTAAAAGTGTTTTAAGGTACTGTCCTAAGCTACACATTTTTATAGGTGTTTGCGATACTCGAAGAGTAAGCAAATACTGTAAACGTTGAAATGTCTGTCTGTCCGTCTGTCTGTCCGTCCGTCCGTACAAACGTCGAGATATCGGGAACTATAAGAGCTAGAACCACCAAATTTTGCACACAGACTTGTATTAGCAAAGCGCAGATCAAATTTATTTCAAAACCTGACCACGCCTCTTTTTACGCCCACAAACCGCGAAACTCTCTGGTGTCCACATTTTTAATGCTAGAGAAAAGTGGCCATAACAAATGTTATTTGTATTGAAAATATCTACTCAAATATCTAAAAATTTTGAAAATCTGGCCATTTTCAAGAAATTGTGTATACAATTTTTATTGCGCCCGAAAGTAGGCTAACCATTTTTTTTGAAGAGGGCGCTAAAAATTGATTGCGCTTGAAAGTAGCAATGAGTATCGCAAATCTTATAGTCGGGAAACCCGACTATAGCGTTCTTTCTTGTTTTTTTTCGAATCAGAAAAAATTTGTTCAAATTTTAGGTACTGTTGACGTGGCCTGTCCCAAATATATTTACTATACCTGACAAAACAGCATTTTTGTAAATTAAGCTAAAGGAAATTATTGACACACCACGAACTAACGAGGTCCTGGATCCTAGATCCATAGATCGTAATATCATCAGCATATAGAAGATACTCTGAGTTCATTGAAGAGCAGGAAATGTCATTCATAAATATTATAAAAAGAAGAACAGCGCTACCTTGGGGGAGGCCTGAAGTTGCAACAATTGAGCAAGAAAGGTTACCAATAATGTTGACCCGATAGGTCATCCAATCCAAATATGACACAATCAATTTCAGCAATGAGGGATGAAGTCCCATTTACCGAAGCTTGGCAAAAGTGCATTATGGAAAACTTTATTAAATGCTTTTGCCAAATCCAAGTAGACAGCATTTACCTAACAATGACGCTGAAATTCACTGATACAGTAATTGCTAAAAACAGCTAAATTTGAGGTAGACCTACCGGACACATAAACCCATGCTGATTGGGCGAAATGTAGGGCTTAACAAGAAAGTTTAAAAAAAGTTTAGAAATATAACTCAGTTTGGCAATGAGCCGATAATTATTGATACGGCATTTCCTACCCGATTTATGAATTGGTGTAACCGTGGCTTCTTTCCATTTTTTTTTATAAATCACCCCTTGGAAAGTGACAAGTCGAAAATTAATTTCAGAGGCTGACAAAGTGCTGAAACACATTTTTTTATAAAGAAGAAGTCCCAACAAGGTCAGGCTTATTGTTGTCGTCAAAAATTCTAAAGCTTGATGAATATCATCGAAAGACACTGGAAAAATCCCAATCTAGAATGGTGCAAAAAGACTTGCCACACCCAACTCAGAAGAAACAGTTATGTTATCCAAAGTCATAGACGAAGGTATAGAAGATAAATTCTTTTTTGAATTAACAAAACTCCACAAGGTTTTGTAATTTTTTTTAAGACCATTCTCAACATAGATAATGTACTGGTTGAAATTTGTTTAAAAATTGAAACTCCCGCTTGTGCTGCCTATATCGTTCCCAATCAAGAGAGTTACGATTTGCTAGATATCGTTTGTAAAACTTATTACGAAGGTTTTTATATTTCTTTAGACCACTGGTGTACCTTGGCAGTCTATCTGGACTTCGTACCTTCGGTGGACAATTCCTTTTAATAAATCAGAAATAATATTAAGAAAGTTAAAGTAGCAATCATCAACAATAGTGTGCGAAATTCTTTGGCTATGGCAACTAGAACAAAAACGATGTCGACTGCAGAGTACCCACGCCTAAAACCAGCTTGGTATTCACTAGGCAGGCTACCACAAGGTCTTCTGCTTGTCCCTCTCGTTCCATCCGTCGATTTAGTGTTTCGGAGTAATTTTGCCGGCTGTGACGCTTGAATGCGCACAATATAATAAATAAGGTTAAGCATAACAAATTAAAATTTGAATATTAAGGCGGGCGCGCCAAGGAAAGACTGGCCTCACGAGCCACATCGCGGCCCAAACGATATAAAAAGCGCGCAGCTTGCCCATTTAGGTTCACTCTTCGACCGACAGTGATCGGGCGAGGTAAGCCTACCTGGGTGTAGCACTTGTCTGGGAGTCAACTGCACAGTCACTTTCGGGACTGGGTCTAGTAACCCAGTTCACCTGAATAAATTCTAGTTAGCAACACCACCCTTTCCAGAAGGAAAATTTTCCATGAATTTATAAACTTAAAGAAATGGGTGTATAAACGCTTATTAGCTAAACCTGCTATGTTGTACGAAAATATGTTAAGATCATTTTTAATATTTGGGTTTATGTTTTATTTCTTTTCTAGTTTTTTGGTTCCCTGGCTCTACTTTACAGGGGCATGTAGGTTTTGACAGTGTCCTTGAGATTGGTGCTTAGATTTCTTTTAAGTCTCTAAGTGCTGCCTTGCCTTTGCAGGTTGGCTGTTTATCGGCGTCAAAGCGAATCCATTTACCGTATTCCGGAATAAAGATGGGATGGCATGGAATTAACGACTGATTTAGGATGGCCTGGATCAATATTGGCCCATTCTTGGTATATTTCCTTGAAACGGCACGGACTGGCCGCTAAAATTCGTTCTTAAAATAAAATAATTTTTCTTCCATTATAAACATTTATAATCCTATACGTAATAAGTAAGAATAGTTATTTGCGATACTCGATACTTCATGTGCATTAACTATGCACATGAACCCTCATGCTCATTTCGTAGATAAAATTAAAAAATAAGAAATAATATTTTTAGGTTTTTGTAGAAGCGTCTTCTTGCTTCGTATCTTCATCCTCCAATATCTCCGGTTGCCACCGCCAGGCGCATAGCCTCTGATCCCGCAATTGTACCGCCACCCATTCCTTCCCGCGTGCATTTCGTTAAGCTTCTGCTATCGCAATGGTAACGCTACCCGTTCCCCGCGTGCATTTTCGGTGACTTCCGCCAGCCTCATAGCCTCTTCTCCTGCATATGTACCGCCACGTGTTCCCCACTTGCCCTGCAACCACTATTGGCAATCAGCCTCAGTTGCTTCCCCTCATTCTCCTCGCGAAGATCGATTATTCAAGAAACTGTAACGTGAAAAGTCTGAGAATCCACCTGAAGTCGGCTCCTTCTCTAAAAATTTCCGATAATAAATTTTCTGTAAGCTACCCTGGCCTGTAACATACCCCAGCCCGGCTAGCTACTTTAAATGCTTTTTAAGGTTCCTCTCTGTCTCAAACTGTCTCCCGTTCTTAAGCACTTTGGCAGAGAGGATAACCCAGAGCTTCTCAATCGGATTCAGATCCGGACCTAAGGCCAGTCCAAAACAAGTATTTCTCCACGATCTTCGACCTAGACTGAAGTTCTTTTTATTACTGAAAATTTCGTTATGCCGTTCTTCGCCCCAAAAAAGGTACTTGTTTGCAAACTCCATGCGAGCCTTCAGGTCGCGCTGCCAAAGCTTGGGTTTGGGTACCCTGGAAGTATGTTTTACCAACGGATTTTCATGGACTATTTGCACTATTCGTCTGTGGGTTATTGGGAGACCCATATGAGCTTAAACTTGTCCGCAAATCGATGTTGGTTTTCCGCCCACTTCGTCGAATCGTACCACACCTACTTCGATGACTTAGGTAATTAGAGACGCATTCGCAATGCCGGATTATTTTTTTTGCGATATCGGTGATATTCGCACCGCTATCATGGATTCCTTTTATGATTCCGTGTTCATGGTCTGGGCAAGGAGTATCGGAAATCTTATAGCCGGGAAGCCCTACAATAGTGTTCGTTCTTTTTTTGATAAAAGTTACTTATTACATATGTGGGAACGGGTCTGGCATCCTCGTTCAGGCTAGCTCGCCACATTTCATAGAGTGCAAAGGGAGAGAGGTATTCGCGAGCAGAGGAGTTCGAAACAAAATGCAAAGCTGTTAAGACGCGCAGCAGAACGACGGCCATCAACATTGCGAACAAGAATCAAAGGAAAAGATTTAAAAAACCACGAGAATACGACGTGAACGAGAAACGACGATAAAGAATTAAAACTACAACAAAACGTCACGATCCAAATACAAATCAAATTAAAACCTTTACTATCGCTATTAAATTCACTAAGCCGAAAATACTATTAAATAAACTTATAAAACTACAAAATAGTGGATTTCTCGTTTAAAAGGAAACCGAATCCCTTACATATATATGTAAACTTTATCAACAAACAAAACTACATACCCAAAATTTCGATATCAGCTTTTGTACTTTTTAATTTAGAAAAAACTTTGGGCACATATAATTCTTTGTAAGACGTATTGACACACAGTTGAGCTGACATAGCTTGTAGTATTTCCGGGCTTTCAGCGAGGAGAGCCATATCGTGGGCGTGCATAAGTGACATGACGAGTGTACCAAGGAACGTCATTCACGTAGAGAGAGATTGTTGCGAGCTGAGCAAACAGCCTTGCTTCACTTCAGTGTTTGTTGTCATCAACTGGGATAGATGGACTGCCCATACAAATCAAACGAATTGATGTCTGTGTAGCGGCTGTTAATTAAAAGAAATACCAAGATAGCTTAGCTTAAAAAAATAAATTATTCTTTACCGGTTTCTTGTATCAAAAGCAGCTTTCAAGTCTACAAAACATATATTACAAAAAGCTTTTTTTTTGCGGAAACAAATGTTCTGGCAATCGATATTATTTCGAAAATACTGCCTACCTGTTCACGCCAAGTAGGCGCTCACTTTTGAGCGGCAGTGTCGAGCTGCAGTTTCTCCAGATATTCCATCTCGCTCGCTCGCACTGCCGGGAGTATCCCCGCTCTCCCGCTGGTAACGGCTTCTCCGCTCCTCCCTCTCTCCACCTATTCCGCTTCGCTCTGAAGTAATTACGTTAAGCTAGCCTTAGTTAGTTCCTATTTACATGTGTACAAATAAACATACGCCGCACGTCGCGCAACCCCAAAGTTTTCCAATATTCGTTTTTATTTCCATAGGGGGAATCTTGCCCCACTCATCCTACCATTCTACCATCTTGTGCACCAGGAGATCAAGCCATCCCACTCCATCATTTGGTCCTTCTAACCGGATAATTCGACCAGCAGCTTCGGTTGCTTTAAAACCGCACAAAATAAGTTCAATTTCCAATATAAGGTGCCGGTCACAAAGTCAGTTTTTCGAACCCCATTTCGTTTAACAGTCATTATGATTTTGTCATAATCCAAGTCCGATTATTTCCGACATACGGCATTTAATTCGCACATATTCCAATTCCGCTTTGTGCGCTTCCATATTCTTCCAATTCCTTTTAATGCACTTTAGAAAATTTACATTTCCATTGTTGTAAATATTTCTTGCATCCACGTTCCTAAATCCAGTGCTAAAATTCCTAAAAAAGTTTGTGCATCTCCGTTTAAATAAACAAACACAAATTTATATATTCCAAATTCCAAAAGTGTGTTTAAATATTTGCCACACGCCACAGTGAAAGTTGCTCCGCTAAAATTAAAGGCCTACTTTTTTCTTTCACTGTGATCCACTGCTTGCATTTATTAACACATAAAAAAGAAATACAGTCCACTTCCCTAATTTCCGCAAACAAATAATTAAATATATTCCAAAGCTAAACATAAATACTTTTTTAAATTCCTACGCCGACGAACGTACATTCACACATATATACTGTATTCGCTGCAACTCCGTGCATATTATCTCCCGCTACTCCAAGTACAATCACACACCTACATACATACATATATTTCTCCGCTACTCCGAGCGAGAACATTATTACATACATACATAAAGACACCGCTTCAGCTCCGTCAAACATACGGACATATATACATATATTTTCTGTCTCCAACCGTTTTGCATACGCAGCGCACCGTGGTTCAAGGGCGCGTGATAAATTAAATCGAAGATACTCGTTCCGAAAAATATTACGGTATCCGTCCAAAATTATTTCGCCACAAAATCCTATATACTTTCTAGTGTGGCCGTTTTTTAACAATCTATTTTGAGTTGGTTCCTAAATTCCAATTTATTCAAAAACTTAATTATTTCACAGAGTGGAAAACTATAAGTCCAGTTAAATTCTAAATAATTAAAATTTCGAAAAGGTCCAGATATCACGCACAGTGTGACCGTATTTTTAAAAGATTTATCCTTCTTAAATTTTCTTTGGCCAAATGGAAAGTAAGAAAAATCTTTCTGTTTCACCCGTGAACAAATCCAAGTCTACGCTTTCACCGCTGACATCTAAGACCAAGAGCGTTTCCAAAATTGTGGTGAAGTTCCAAATTTGAATCCCAAGTCCGCTTCTTCTGCACAGAAAATGGCTTCTACTGCGGCAACTGTTGCATTAAACAAATTCATTGTCACAACTGATCGTCTGTGCCAGTTTGTGGCCAGCATCAGCGTTCCAGAAGCGTCAAGTCCATCTCCAAACACGTGCCAGATCCGTCGTGACCAAGTCCGGGGACAAAGATGAAAAAGAATACGACGCTTGCTCCGAGTTAATTTCAGTTGGTGTTGAGGGTGCGGCAGACACCTTGCCTACTCTCCGGGCAAAACACGACTACTGTTACTCAGTATACGAAAGGTGTGCCGCTCAGCTCGGAGAGTAAATCGAGAAGGCTCAAGTCCAGCCTGTTCCTACTCAAAACTCCATTTCGTCTGGCTGTCGGCTTCCTCCATGTGCTACGGAAGTTTTCTCGGGCGATTAGCTGGCCGACTTTCCGGGACCTTTTTACAGCCGTCTATATAGACAATCCAAGGCTGACTCCTTGTTCCATTTAAATGCCAAGACAAGGGGCGAAGCTCATGCCATAGTTTCCAATTCGCCCCTCACCAACGACGGCTTCCGCTCAGCTTGGGACAATCTAGCTGAGCGGTTCAAAAACAAGCGATCGCTGGTAAACAGCCAACTGAGAAAATTGTTTGATTTACAATCCATAGCGCAAGAATCTGCGTCGTCCTTAACGGAGCTTCAGAATACCATCCAAAGTTGTTTAACTTCGTTAAAAATGTCCGGCATCACAACAAAAACTTGGGACTGTCTTCTTGTTTATCTATGCTCCACAAAGCTTCCAATGCTAACACTCTTATTATGGGAGCAAACCGTAAAAGATAAGACTGAAATTCCAAAGTAGCTCGATCTGAATGCATTTTTAACTGAAGGCCACAGAACCCTAGAGGCCATAGATTCCATTCAACCTTCCAAGATGTGTACCGTTCCAAAGATTCATTCAAAAGCAACGAGCTCCTACTTGCCAGCGCCAAGAATAAATTCGTTTACTTCGAAGATTATTCCATTGGTTCCTAAAAGTTGCGATTTGTGTTCCAAAGAGAACCATCCAGTTCGCATATGTCCACGCTTCCTGCATATGGATGTAAACGATCGGTCATCCTATATCCAAAGGAAACAGTTGTGCCTAAATTGCTTTTCAAAAGGCCATACACTTCAGAATTGCACCAGCGCCCATAGCTGTTCCACTTGCCGTAGTCGACACCACACGTTGTTGCATCCAAGCAACTCGTCCTTCAGTGTACCGATGATCTATCCTGATCCTCCAAGGCAAACATCCGCCACAATCCAAACCAAGATTTCCAACTTCTCGGCGCGAGTTTTCAACGCTCCCCATTCGTCAAATTATTGGGTTCCATATCCCGCCGCGTAAAGCAGATGTTCCCGAGGTATTTTATCCTACCAATGTCGAGTCTGTCAGGGGAACCATCCGCTTCGGAAATGGCACCGTTTTCTTCGGCTAAGCGCCGAGGCACGGCTCCAGGCAGTACACCACAACAAGTATTGCGCCACACTCTGCTGCATATCCACGAGCGCTCAGCGTATCCAACGCTTTCCGGAGCACAAATTTCCTGATGTTTTTGCTACGCTTACCTTCGCCAGGGGGGAGATCAAGAGTCGGCTCAACCAGAGGCGCCAACAACCAACCTCCGCCCAACAGGTTGCTCAGCCAAATTTTTTCATTCCTTCGCAAACCACTCCTGGAGTTACTTTTGCGGCTGCACTTCGATACCCTGGAATGTCGCCTACAAGAACCGCTCAGCCCGAAGCATTTCAGCCCCTCCCGCCCATACCAAAACCAAAATATACTCCGCTTCCAGAGCAAAACGCTCAAAGACCAACTCAACCTAATAACCAACAAAACCAGACTAACACTCCACAAATACAAAACAGCATAGAAGCTACTTTAGCTACACTCACGAACATCATGCTTTCACTGCAAGGTACCCTCCAGGAACTAGTGCGAAACCAGAACATCCTTATGGAACTTCTAATCAAACAAAAGTCAATTTAAATGGATCCCTTAAGAATATGCTTTTGGAACGCTAACGGTGCTTCGCAGCACAGACTTGAACTTCTACAGTTCTTAAACACCCAGGACATCGATATCATGCTCCTCTCAGAAACGCACCTAACCAATAAAAACAATTTCCATCTCACTGGCTACATCTTCTATGCAACCAACCACCCAGACGGCAAAGCTCACGGAGGCACCGGAATCCTTATCAAACAGCGCATTAGGCATCATCCTCTGGAGGCGTTTGCTTACAACCAGCGGTCCAGTCACCCTATCGGCTGTGTATTGTCCCCCACGATTTAATATTTCAGAGAATAAATTTCTAGGCTTTATAACTCATTGGGCAACTGTTTTATAGCTGCCGGTGACTATAATGCGAAACACCACTACTGGGGCTCTCGTCTTATTAACCCCAAAGGACGCCAATTATACAACGCTATTATCAAACCCGGTAATAAGCTAGATTTTGTTTCACCAGGTACTCCCACATAATGGCCAGCAGATCCGAACAAAAAACCAGACATGATCGATTTTGCTGTAACTATGTAGGAGAGTGCCGTCCAGGCTGATACATGCTGAAACGCTGGCGGAACTGTCATCTGACAACTCGCCTGTTTTACTCTGTCTATCTGAACATCCACAGTTTGTAGAACGACCAGAATTTCTGACATCCAATAAAACGAACTGGCTGAAGTATAAAAAATACATAAGCTCACACTTTGAAATCGAACCTAAAATCTCCTGTGAAGCTGATATTGAAGACTCACTTAAGCATATAACGGATGTTATGTCCTCTGCTGCCAAACACTCTACACCCGAACTTTCAGCCACATCCCCCCCAAAAACTACACGTACAAATACACAGATTCAGTTGCTCCTTCAAGAAAAGCGGTGACATCGCCGAGACTGGCAGGCACACCGCTCCCCAGCCACTAAACAAAGGTTTAAAGAAGCTTGTCGGAAGTTGTCTAAAGCTTTACTAACTGAAAAGAATCAGACTCAACGTGCCTATATAGCGCAACTTTCGCCCACCAGCAACAAATTTCCACTCTGGAGAGCGCACCCAAACATTCAACCACCAATAGAACCCGATTTTCCAATTCGATCACCAACAGGTGGGTGGGCCCGTAGTGACGAGGAAAAAGCCAACATATTCGCCTCTTACTTAAAAAATGTCTTCCAACCTCATCCGCCGACAAACCAATTCACTTTACCAAGCATCTTACCAGCGGAGCCTGGCTCCACAATAACCCTTGAAACAAACACAATCATAAAAGCCATCGCAGAACAGATGAATCCAAAAAAAGCCCCTGGCCATGATTTAATTTCGCCTAAAATGATAATTGAATTGCCTCTATGCGCAGTCAAAAGCATAACCACCATATTCAACTCAATTCTTAAATGGGGCTATTTTCCCACACAATGGAAAAAGTCTGTTATTACAATGATACCAAAACCAGGCAAAGACAAATCCCAACCTTCGTCGTACAGGCCCATTAGCCTCCTTCCGTGCCTATCAAAGGTATTTGAAAAGCTGCTTTTGTGCCACCTCAGAACACACCTACCACAAAACACCCACAAATTACTTGAATCTTACCTTAAAGACAGAGTATTTACTGTCAGATGCAAAAATTTCTTCTCCGCCAACCACAAAATCGAAGCTGGAGTACCCCAAGGAAGTGTGCTCGGACCGATCTTGTATGTCCTATACACGGCCGACATTCCCACAAGCAGCCAGACAACTCTATCCACATTTGCTGATGACACAGCTATAACCAGTCGTTCAAAATGTCCAAAAACCGCAACAGCGTATTTAAAAAACCACCTGGGGGCCGTAGAAAAATAGCTAGCAGATTGGCGCATACAAGTCAACGAACAAAAATGCAAACATATTACGTTTACACTCAATCGGGCAACCTGCCCGCCACTGGCCCTAAACAACAAACAAATTCCCCAAGTCGACGAAGTCACATACCTGGGCATCCACTTAGACAGGCGGCTTACCTGGAGAAAGCACATTGAAGCAAAGAAGATTTCCCTAAAACTCAAGACCAACAGTTTTCACTGACTCATCAATTCCCGCTCACCCCTGCCACTGGAACACAAGGTACTTATTTACAACTCCTGTTTAAAGCCAACCTGGATGTACGGGTCCGAACTCTGGGGAAACGCAAGCAGTAGCAACATAGAAATCATCCAACGAGTACAATCGAAGATACTGCGAACAATAACTGGGGCCCCCTGGTATATTCGCAACGCA
The DNA here is from genome assembly GCA_018150695.1 of Drosophila oshimai. Classification (NCBI taxonomy): domain Eukaryota; kingdom Metazoa; phylum Arthropoda; class Insecta; order Diptera; family Drosophilidae; genus Drosophila; species Drosophila oshimai. The sequence continues at coordinate 861,519 of JAECWM010000264.1, forward strand.
AACATCCATAGGGACCTGGACATAAAACCCGTTAAAGAAGAAATTGATAGTAAAGTTGCGAAGTACGAAGCTAGACTATCAATACATCCAAACCAACTAGCCAGGCAGCTCAGGCGGCTCAGTAACCACTCTCGGTTACACCGCAACGACCGTCCGTTCCTGCCCAACTTAGGGCCGTTAACCAATTAACAATTATAATACAGTATAGGTTAAGATTTGAATACTTATTGTAAGTCTCTTCTAGAGAAGATTCAATAAACAAATAAAACGTATAAATAAAAAAAAAAAAGTGTCGAGCTGCAGTTTCTCCAGATATTCCATCTCGCTCGCTCGCACTGCCGGGAGTATCCCCGCTCTCCCGCTGGTAACGGCTTCTCCGATCCTCCCTCTCTCCACCTATTCCGCTTCGCTCTGAAGCAATTACGTTAAGCTAGCCTTGGTAAGTTCCTATTTACATGTGTAGGGGAGAAGTGGGGGTTGTGGGCACCCCTACGTATCTTTTCACAAAATGAAGATTGACTTTTTTTGGTAATGTCATTCGCAAGCAATTACCTTAAGTATGGTTTATGCCAAATATCAAAGTAAACGAACGCGTTTGCTTTTTGAAATGAACGAATTGGTTTTTTTTGTGCTTGGAAAAGGTGGTGAAGTTTTTTTCAAAGATTTTCAATAGTGTATTAATTAAAGTGAATCGATTAAGAAGGTAAGTGTAATGCATTTTTATTTAGTCAAAGTATTATACTAAATGGAACAATATCGATTTGAACCAAAAAATTTATGCAAGCACATTTTTTAATTACTTCTTAAAATGTCTGCCAAAGTTGGTTGTGGGCATTAAAATTGGGGGGTTCTGGGCACCCGTTTTTTTTTGGCAAATTTTTTTATTACCTACAATTTCTTGTAAAATTGTTTTCAAAATTTGTTTGGAACCCTCTAGAACATTCTTGTAGAAATCTTAGGCTCTTGAAAAGGATCATCTCAGGCTGTGAGGGATTATCACCAAGATTTGTAATTTTGCGATCGAGCTTTTCGTCTGAAATGTGTTGACATGCGGGCCAGTTATTACACATGTCAAAATTGTGTTTCCGACGATAAATAACGCCTATGTAGTCTTTGAAATAAATAAATTGTCGTTATGTTGATATTGGTTGCGGTTTTTTTTCCATATTTTTCCATTTGCTGCATTTTTTCCCAGGGTGCCCACAACCCCCCCAAAAAAAAATTTTAGCTGAAAATTACGGTTTTGCAAAAGTCCATATGAAATTTTTTCGCATGACGAAATCAAGTATGTTTCTTCATAATTAGTTAGTTCAGGTCTCTAGCTTTACACAGATACCCATATGGCCAAATATTATGCACTAGTTCGGTAATTATAAGCCAAAAACAAAACTATGCCCACAACCCCTACTTCTCCCCTACAAATAAACATACGCCGCACGTCGCGCAACCCCAAAGTTTTCCAATATTCGTTGTTATTTCCACCGGGGGAATCGCGGCCAAACAAAAAAAACAGTTCCCATAACTTTTTCGATCATTTCGAGCGTAGTCACGTCTGAAGGTCTTCCTGAACGCGGTATATCATTTGTGCTCGTACGACCCATATGAAATCGTTGCGTCCATTTCTTAACCGTTGTATTTGATGGTGCAGAGTTCCCATAAACTTATCTAGCTTCTCCTCCGTTTTTTTATTATTTTTTCCTCTCAAAAAATAATGTTTAATGAGAGCACGAAATTCGTTTGTTTCCATTTTTTTCACATAGACCAAAATGAAGAACTTTCAACAACTGTAAAACCCAAACTACTTGACAGATGCTCATAAAATTTTTACCGTGGTCTTTCGAAGGATGTTACTTGTCAACAAATATAAGGATTCGATATAGAGCTCTCTCTATGTCAGGCCGCGGAGTTTTCAAACAGCCTAGTATAGCAGATTAATGTCGGCGTCCCAGGCACGACGCGGCTGACGGATTTACCTCGGTACAGTGTGTAGCCCAAAGTTTTCATCGGAAACATACAACAAAAAAATTTTATTATTCAGCAGGGTTCCCCTAAGTGCATGAATGTCTGCAACTTCAAAAAATTCGCTTCTTCAATATTGAAATAACGTCTTGAAAAAAAGTGTTGTTTTTACGTGCATTTCTGTTGCTAAATTGGGCTGAAAAGTGTATAAAATAACTTTTTTTTCTCAATTTCAGACATTCATGCACTCGTTCAATTTATAATTTGCACAACACTTTTTATAAATCAAAAATCGGCTCAGTAGTTTGTTCGCAATCGTGTACCGCGTTTTTATAATCATAGTTTTGAGAAAAAACGACTTAAAGTTTTAAGTTAGCGCCAAATCGCGCACAAACGCACAAAGCGAGTTGAGTCACAAAACTTCAGAAATAAACTTTCAAAACGTTATTCCATCGATCTATTAAAAAAAAAACGATTTCTTGAACATTTTACATGAGAAGCCCCCCTTAATGCACTTCGAGGAAAGAAAAAGTGAATTATAATTTACAAACACAGTGGCTTTGTTGGTGTAGGTGAGAATTAGTCACCTCAGTCGAAACGTTTTTGTTCCGCGATGCCAATCGCATATCGTAGACTCAAATTTTATTCAACTAATTTATTAACCTTTACTCACTTACAATAAACAAATGAATAAGATCGTGGAACAGCGCACTCAACGACATAAACAACACGAACACGACGAAGCCTGTGCAAATAATTGGAGAGAACAAGACAAACGTCGTCTCTTTGCTCTGAAACAACGCCTATTTTTCGGTCACCAGTATATTTCCCGAACTGAAAGTGCAAGAAAGTGCAAAGTTACTGACCGCCGAAAACCAGAGAACTAGTTATATCTCTCCTGCCCTGCTCTCCACCGCTCAAACGCCATGGAGTGCGCAACAACAACAGCAACTACTACAAAAACTACAACGGTTTTTGTCACCAATAATGCAATAACGACTCCACTCTCTTCTTATTAGGGGCAGCAAGTCAAAGGTCCGACAAATTACAACCCCCCGCTTAAGCAGTGCCTCAGCAAACGGGGCGCCGAAAACCAGAGAATTGTTTTTGCCCACCTGCCCTGCTTTCCACCGCTCTAACGCCATGGAGTGAGCAATGCAAGACTCGAATAGAGCTTCTGACGCCTAGCGCAACAATAACAGCAACTTCTACAACAACTACAACAGACTTTGTCACCAACAATGCAATAACGACTTCACTCTCTTCTTATTAGGGGCAGCAAGTCAAGGATCCGACAAATTCCAGCCCCCCCGCTTACGCGGTGCCTCAGCAAACGGGGCTCTGGGGACCGAAAAGGGGCGGTATAACCCCCATCGACTGAAAGTCTAGGAGAAATCTGTGACCAGCGAGGGAACCCCTGACCCGGGACTTAGCAAAAGGAAGACCGATGGATTAGGCAAACCCCTTCGCAAAAAGCTCAGCGACGACCAGATCGCCCACGCTGCAGGCTTAGTATAATGTTGAGCAGCAGCCAAATCAAGCAGAGGCAATCACGTCCCTGGAGGACGCGATTGCGATAATAGGTCTTACCGTGATTGGCCTCTCCCTTATGTTTAAGGAATAAAGGGTCATCAAACACGATGCGCGATCTCCTGAAAGAGCTGTTAGAACTGCATAAGCCGGCAGTGGCCTCGAAAAACGGCCAAGGGAAATCTCCTGCTGCAATTGAAGAAGTCTCCAAGCCACAGCGCGGGGAGGTTAAACGGCTGGTGGAAAAGCCCTCGGGATAAAAGCATTTGTAAGAACCCAGACCGAGCAAACTAGACTCGAGGTCATGGACTTAGATGAAGTCACAACCAAGGAGGAGATAGTGGAGCTCTTAACAGTAAGCTAGGCGAGAGGTAGAGGTAGCCGTTAAATTTCTGAAAGCCACTAGAAGCGGCCTGCAAATAGCCACACTTACAGCCAACAAGCTGGTAAATTTGCCGAACATAAACGCTGCTACAAGTGCCTCGCGTTCGGCCATATCTCGTCACAGAAAATAAGGAAAAGACCATGAGGCCAGAAGCTGCAACAGAGATCCACATTGCCTACTCTGCGCACAGAAAAAAAATCTCCCAACGAGCCACGCGTCTGGGAGCTTAAAATGCTCAGCATATATTGAGGCGGTGAAAACACAACAAAAATGTTAATGATCATGCAACTAAACCTTAACCACTGCAGAGTAGCCCAGTACCCTCTCACCCAAACGATTTCCGAGCTCAATATAGACAATTCTGAGGTGAACCATACAAATTAATTAGATCCAACTCGTGGGTGACGGATCAATTGGGAAAGGCAGAAATCTGGGGGTAACCGGCCCAACATCTAGCCTGCGTGAAAGCATCAAAGGGTTAAGTAAGGGGAAAAAAAAATATATTTAAAGAAATATCATTTGAAATAAGTTATGTTTGATAACTATTAATGATCAAATTCATATATCATTATAATATATAAATATTTATATAAACATGTAAAGGCATTTAGACCACATTACCAGAATCTCGTAAAAACTAAATTATTAAAGAATTAAATAAATACACCAACAAATTTCTTATGGCGAGCTGGCATACGGATGTAGGGCCCAAAAATTTTACAACTTTCTTTGGTTATTCTCTCGTTTGTTTTGATCTTCTCTTTACAAGCATTTTTTTTGCTCATGAACATTTTCTAAACCTTTTCAGCTAGTTAGTTAGTTTTCAGTTATTTTCCTATTAAATAATCAATGAATAAAATGTTGTACTAATTATGATTAGATTGCATAGTAATGGTCTTATTTTTCGCGATCTGGGAATATAAATGGTAGAAACAAGTAAAATACATCATCTAAGACGTCACCGGTATACCTGGCTTAGGAATACTTTTTTTTTTGAATTTATCTAGTTACACTCGACTGACTGTTTACCTAGCCCAGGTAACATTTCGTTGATTTCTGATTTCATGATTGTGTGGTTATTTAGTTTCTGGGTCAGCAAATTCCCCAGCGCCCAGCGTTGCATTTTGTCAGAAGCCATCAGCGGAAGAACTTTTCTTCACCAAATATGGCAAGCAGCGGTTTGTGACCGCTGCGCAGTGTTCATTTTTGGCCCAACACATACTGTCTTAACTTCACAACTAAAAAATTCAATAGCAAACGTTTCCTTTTCAATTGTACTATATTTATTTTCATTTTGTTTAAGTGCCCTTAATATAAAGGCAATCGGTTTTAGACTTGTAGACTATCTGAGAAAAAGTATTCCTGCGACCGCAGTGTTGCATGCGTCTGTTGTACAAACGATGTCTAACTCGGGGTTGAAATTAACCAAAATATTCGGGGGTGCCACAGAAACCGTCGACGGTTTTGGGGAGGGATTTTTCGGAAATTCGGAAAAAAAATCGTCGGTGCTACAGAAACCGTCTCGAACTTGTTGTTGGGACTAACGATTCGGAAAAAAGACAGGGCGGACTTCTTATTTTTATTTGGCATTTATTAGCTATTTTTCAATAAATTCAAGCCAAGTTTTACTTTTTTTTGCAAGACAATACCAATAATTAAAAAAAACTCTACACATAATCGTAACGAACAAAATAGTTCAACATTTTAAAATGACACCCAACCTTAACAACAGAAGCCATCCCTGTATTAGATGGCTGCTTACGAGAGGCCGCTACATAAAATCAGTCCCCCAGAGCGAATCCTTTAGCGAAATCGGCGTTTTCTAATATAAAAATCAAGAGCACGGTGGCTTGCTTTGATTTCCTATGCTTTCCCCTAAAACTAAACAACATTTAGGCAATAATATTTAAAATTTGTTGAATTCACTTTCATTTTTATACAAATTGTCTTCTTCTTCGTCGTTTAAAACCCAAGCCGGTATTTTTTGCTACACGCGGTCAATGCATCGATTTGTTTTATTAATTTCACAAGAAGTACAACTTATTTTCACTTGAAATTTTGACACGCTATTTTTAAAGTTATAAACAATAGTATAGCGTACCATAACAATTACAACAATCATATTTCAAATATGAGAATTACTCAGAAATTTGGCATTTTCTTTTTGGAGCAAGTTGGCATTTTGGTTTCTCGGGTGGAATTTGGCCGGAATCACACAAGCAATTTTTGAGGTGACGGTTTTTGGAGATTTATTAATTTAAAATATAAAAAGATCAAAACATAAAAAATGTTGTATGCAGATAGCACATACAATTCATTAACGTTGTTTTAAAAAAAATTTCATTATTTATAAAAAGGTGCAAGTATGCTTATTTTATAAAACTGTCGTTTAAAACACGGGGGAAATGATAGAGTTTTCTGTGGCACCGACGGTTTTGCCTTGGGTTGGAACTTGGGCGGACTTCGGGAGGAACGGTTTCTGTAGCACCCCCGATTGAAAGATTTTATGTCTCTCTTCATGTTGTTGTAAGCAGCTTCACAATCTGAACTACATACAAATATTGAGTGTTTCTGCAACAATTGATATAGTAGAACTTATCTATACATTTAAAATAATAACTGGCAATACCCGCTCTGAGACATTTGTCGGGATTTAAGAGTACAGATAAGAGATTCTATCGTTATTCTTTTTGAAACCTTTCCTATTTACGCAAGATACGAAATACTAACCTGGAAAAATTTGCACTTTGTTTTGTTCTGTTGCAGCACTGCATTTTTCAATGTGAGTACTCTAGGTACATAAAAAAAGAGAATTTTCATTCAATAGTTATTGGCTATATGCTTGTAATAAATTGAGCTTAGTAAATAGCTTACCTCCTTGGAGTGCTGCAAAGATCTCGTCTTTGCGAGGTAACGGATACCTTAAATCACATAGGAGCTTATTGAGAGTAACCTTATAACCGGCGCATTTTTGAATGTTTCAATATCGAAACTAGAGGAGTCCACTATCGTTAATAAACTCTAATATTCATTTATCAACTAAATTCCTTAGTTTGTCTTCTACTTTTGCATTAAGGCAATGGTCGTGGTTTGAAAAAAAAAACTGGCCTAATGTCTGCACATAACTTAAATGAAATTTTCGGACCAGCGAAACAATGAAGGCCTTCTTAAAAAACTTAAGACTACGTACAGAACCTTGCAAGGTCTTAGCGACACATTAAACGTTGTTTACGCTGAGATACTGAAATTAAAATACTGGTCCCCGCTTGAACTTTAATTGGAAACTGAGACATGGTTAACATTTCTCCCCTTTCTTATCTACAAACAAATGCCAGATTGCTTGCGGATGTGACACTTGCAGTCCTTGTACTTGCAGTCCACCGACTTGTGGTTTCGCCATCCGCAATAAGTCTCCAGGCTTTCTTTTCAAATGTGCCACAAGGTGAGCTTTGGTGAGAACTCGTGCACATTAACCTCTGCATAACACGAGACAATAATACTCCCGTTGGCCATGATGATCCTTTTTGCCACAAAATAGTCCTCATTGCTTGTATAGTAAGATGTTGTCGTAGAATTAATTACTATTATCTTATTTTTTTATCTCGTCGCCATTTACGTAATGTCTTTAACACGACGTTTTCATTCCGACGGTGTATTTATTTTTCTTAAACGTTCTTCATTGTTCACTTATTCTTAAGTGTCGTGTAACATATTTTAAGCCAGATAGAGCCTTAAATTTAAAATGAGTAGTTAGCTTGTTTATGTCTTAGTTTAAGTACTTGTAAGCTAAATCGTAAATTTCAGATGGATGCAGAAGTCGTCATCGAAGATGACCCGACAATACCGACGAATTTCAGCCTTAGGGTGTCGCCCGATGTCGGGACCCTCGCGCTGGCCATCTCCAATTCCCGAGTCCCGAGTCGCCAGGCCCCTCGAGCAGAGCGGCGACACGTTGAATAATGACACGGCCTGCGATGACTATGACATTCCTCTGGTGACCTCAATCGACGGGAGTCCTCCACATGGTTGCGAGGACAGTATCAGCATACCCCAGAGGAAAAGACCTGTCCCTGGTTGCGGCAAGACCTAAGTGGTTAACAGAATATACCATTGCAGGGCGTTGGAGATGTAAAGGCGAAAACTGAGACCAGCCTCACTTCACACTACACCGCAGCATTCGACGACGACAAGCAAGAACCATCTCGAGAGCCTCAATTGGCAGCGTTCCATCAGCGTCACATCACAGTCTAAATTTCCGATAGTCCGCGTGCGACTCATAAAACTACCCACGAGCCACGGTCACAGAGCCATACCGCCGCCAGCTTAAGGTCTCACTAAAAAGCGGGTTGGGAGCATCAGGTCCTAAACCTAGACCTGGACGAGATCAAGCTTAACGAGTAGATGAAGGGCGTGCGAACACAGAGGGAAACGAAGAGGTACAACTACCAACCGGTTGGAAAGCTCCCTAGTTGTCTGCCTGGTCTTAGCTCCAGCCGCTTACCCTTTAACTCGACCCAAACTTACCAAAAATCTACGGCGTGGGCCAGTTCACTCCTGGTCTCAACTCTGACTCGTATAACGCAAGCCTGACCCCTCTGAGCTTCCGAGGCATGGAGGCGCTAAGGACCTGGCCAGTTTCGGCGAAGACCCCAAAACTTCTCAGCCCCGTGGGCACGGCATATCTGCTGCTTGAGGGCCAGCTCTGTCGCCGCTAGCATAGTTCTATCCATCTGCACTCAAGGCTAGCAAGATAGTTCTAGATTGGCCTCGCCGGAGGGTCCAGCCGGTGGAATTCTTCATCCTCGCAGCACATGCCCGACAGACCCTGGCTTGGTCTCATCGCCTCACGCGGTGCACAGAACACGTCCACAGCCTTTGACGCAAAACCAACTGGCAAACTACATCCCCCAACCTGGAGGTCAAAGCCATGGTTATTATCTGAGAGAACAACGCTTCACCTTTTCGTTGGATCACCGGTTGGGTCGTCAGCAAGTTAAAGAGCACGCTTATATCATTCATACGGATGACAAGTATTCGGACGTGTTTTCTACGCTCCTCCTTCACATCGTGATTTCCCTGTGAAAACCTATTCGGTTCATCTCAGTTTTTGAACATGTTGTCAGTAACACTGCAATCTTAAACAATACGTGCCGTTTGGATAATTTAAATAGACAGTAACATAATCACTTTCAAAACTAAAATAGCAACAGAATATATTTTCTAATGCTCTGTTTTGCCAGCGTTACCGCTAAACCTAAAGTTTGTTTTGTTGGTGTAATTGCTTCGCTTCGATCGGTTCTTCAGCGCTAACTTCGTCTCTCTGGCCTCTTACAGCTAACTGCTCTCTGCCCATCTGCTGCTCTGCTCTTCGACGCTTACAACCGACTGCTTTCTGCTCTGCTGCTGCTCTGCTTTGCGACGCTTACATCCGACTGCTCTCTGCCCTGCTGCTGCTCTGCTCTTCGATGTTAACATCCGACTGCTCTTTGCCCTGCTGCCGCTCTGCCCTGCCGCTTATACACCCACGCTTGTCTGCTGCACAGTGACCTGATACTCAGCGTAAATGATTATCATTGCTAATAAACGCGAGTATAAAAACATTATCAGCGGAGAAACTTACCTTTCATGCTGGCTATGCGACAACTGCTCGCACGTTAAGTGCGCCGGAGCCGGTTTCAATGGCCGTGTTGGGGATTTAATCTCCAAAAAAGTTGGCTTTACCTGGTCTTGCACGACATGCCGTAAGATGACGGATTAAATGCGCACCTTCATAAGGCAAACTAGGATCGGATTTATGGAGGTTCGAAAGCTCCTCACCTCTATGAACGACAAATTCCTGGCAGTGGAATCCCAGTTTCTCGGCCTTAAGATTCTTAGTGAATCACCGAAAAGGAAGATTCCAAATAATCTTCAACTTCCTGCAAACGGGCTCCCAACCACGATGCTTTCTACTCCTACTGGCGCTAACAATATGGAACATTCTCCAAACTATCTGACACCGTCTCTTCCACCCGCTCAGACTACTCCATCTGGATCTTCAGACAACTTACCAATGCAGTCGCACGCGGCATTGGCTGCGACATCCCCTGGTAATATTCCACCGGAACAAATCCTCGCCACTCCTGGATTGCAGCTAGTTACTGTCGACTCAGTCTCTGCATCAAGTGCAGTTTCTGTTATCAATGATCTGCCAGGCCCAAGCCAGGTGGCTCCTGGTCGCTCTAACATCCCTTTGAGTGGTGTTCCAAGTGGACCTGGCCAGAGAAAAAGCGTGGGGACTCCTGCGGTCTCGGGCTTCCTTTTGAGTGGGGTCATTCAAAATTCTCTATTTAAAAGAAATTTAATTTTAAGCAAAAGCGTAACATATCTTTATTTGAAATTCTTCTTACAGACCATTTGTTCTCTAAAGCACTTGATTCTACAATTTGGCCAGTGAATACGTTAGCTTACGAGTATCTCCAAAAGGACAAGATTCGGGGCTCCAGTTCAGCTGCTTCAAAAAACTAAATAACTTGTCAATACTCTACCAAAATGTGCGAAGTCTACTAGGAAAACTGAGTAAGGTGTATGTTAAAAGTCTTTCTACCGATGCAGACGTAATAGCTTTAAGTGAAACTTGGCTTAATTCTTCTGTCTCTGATCAAGAAATATTTGCTGATAACTTTGTTGTCAATATAGAGTTGACCGCCCCACCATAGGTGGGAGCGTTTTATTTGCAGTTCAGAATTCACTGTCTTCAGAGCTTTTTGCTTTTGTTCATTATGTTCATTCCATTGAAGTTATGCAGTCAAAATATTTATAAATCGTACTAACATTTACTTTACTTGCTCTTAAATTTCACCTAAATCTGACGTATCTCTGTATTTAATGCAATTTCTACAATTGACTTAGTTTCATCTGCAATTGGTGATGAAGATCATTTGATTGTAATGGGTGACTTTAACTTCCCTAACCAGCTTTGGGTGACTTCACCGGACTCCAATTTCCTTTTTAACTGAGAGCCAACGTGTTTTGATCGACGACCTATCTGATTTGTCTTTGGGTAAGATTAACTTTGTTGAGAACAATAAAGACAGGCTCCTTGATTTAATCTTTGTTAATAACGAGACCGTTACATGTGTGCTCAGATGAACACCCTTTTCCACACCAGAAGATCCCTACCACCCAACTTTGTTATTGAAAGTTGAGATTAACGCAGAAACTCGTAGTACATCGGCCACACGAGTCAAATGTTTCCGCAGAGCCGATTTTAACGGATTGAGTTAACATTTGGGTGCCATTGATTTGTCACCTTTAAAATCATGTTATGATCTAGAGACCGCAGTGTCAACGTTCTATGAGTCCTTGAATTCGTCGAACAATATTTTCGTCCCAGATGTATCTGTTATTGACTCGTCCAAGCCCCCATGGTTAAATAAGAACTTATCTTACCTCAAAAACAAAAAATCGAGGCTATACAAAAAATATTTAAAAACCAACCTTTCAGTAGACCTGGCGAAGTACGTCTCGATCCGCTCAGAATTTACACTTGCCGCTAACCAGAGCTATGCTCGCTTCATTGCTTAATGTAGAGAGAACATACATACGGATCCAAAACATTTTTATTCCTTTGTGAATTCTAAAAGAAAGTGTAATTGTTATCCCTCATCTCTTCATTATAAAAGCTCTACATAATCCTCATCATCAAACATATCTAATCTTTTTGGCAAATTTTTCCAGTCAACCCCTACCTCACATTAATAATATCTATGTTCCGTATTTTGAAATCAAAGACGTTCTCAAAGATCTTCTGTCCCTTGAAATATCGTTTTCAACGGATCCTGAAAAGATACCAAGCTGTGTCCTTAGAAACTGTGCCGAAGCTTTGTCCTGGCCAATCACTTTTTTATTCAACCAATCTCTGCTATTTTCTGAATTCCCGAAAATTTGGAGCGAATCTTTTATCATTCCTCTGCATAAAAAAGGTTCAAGATCCGATGTTGAAAACTATCACAATATTGCTAAACTCTCTGCTATACCTAAGCTTTTCGAACAGTTGGTCAACCGGAAACTTCAACATATGTGTACCTCCATAATCTCTCCAGCTCAGCATGGCTTTGTTAAGCATCGGTCAACTACTACAAATATCCTCGAATTCTCTTGTCATATTCATCGAAGTTTCCTTAATAAATGACAAACTGATGTTATTTTTACAGATTTCAGTAAACCATAGCCTTCTCCTTCACTAACTGTCTCTTCTAGGATTTCCACAAAATGTACTAAACTGGATTTTGGCATATCTATCAAATAGAACTCAACGCGTTCTTTTTAACAATCAATTGTCTTCTGTTGTAAATGTGTTCTCTGGTGTCCCCCAAGGCAGTCACTTAGGTCCACTACTGATTGTACTTTTTATAAACGATCTTCCAAACGTCATATCTTTTGCCACTTCTTAAATGTAACAAGAAAGAACGCTATAGTCGGGTTTCCCGACTATAAGATTTGCGATACTCATTGCTACTTTCAAGCGCAATCAATTTTTACCGCCCTCTTCAAAAAAAATGGTTAGCCTACTTTCGGGCGCAATAAAAATTTTTTACGCACTTGTATACACAATTTCTTGAAAATGGCCAGATTTTCAAAATTTTTAGATATTTGAGTAGATATTTTCAACACAAATAACATTTATAAGGGCCACTTTTTTCTAGCATTAAAAATGTGGACACCACAGAGTTTCGTTTTGTGGGCGTAAAAAGGGGCGTGGTCAGGTTATGAAACAAACTTGATCTGCGCTTTGCTAATACAATTCTTTGTGCAAAATTTGGTGTTTCTAGCTCTTATAGTTCCCGAGATCTCGACGTTTGTACGGACGGACAGACGGACAGACAGACATTTCAACGTTTACAGTATTTGCTTACTCTTCGAGTATCGCAAATAAAAACGTAAAAATTTTCCTTTCATACTCCGATCAAATCTCTCATCATCGCCTGCAATCGGATCTAAATGAATTACAGTCTTGGTGCTCCATCAACTTGTTACACCTAAACTATGCAAAATGCAAATCGGTGTCCTTTTATCGAACTGCAGCTCATATTCAACCTTACGATCTTGGGAATTGTATTTTGGAACGTATTTCCAAAGTAAATGATCTAGGTGTTTTATTCAATAGCAAATTATGTTTTAAAAGCCACATCTCTGTTACTATTGGTAAAGCTAGGGGGGTTTTAGCCTTCATAAAACGTTGGGAGTTCGATGATCCATACACAACAAAAACTTTGCATGTTTCCATGGTTCGCCCTATTTTGAAATATTGCTCGATTGTATGGAGCCCTCAATATTATGAACAACAAAAATTAATTGAGTCGGTTCAAAAGCAGTCGCGAAAACCATAAATATCCATTTTTTGAACTTTGAAGCTCAAAATATCGAAAACGGTGCGGAATTTCGTAAAACTGTCAAAAGTGTTTTTAGGTACTGTTCTAATTTACACATTATTAACGTTTTTTTTCGAATCAAAATGATCACCCTAACATTTTTTTCACGGTTGACATGGCCTGACCCAGTTTCTATTATTCACTCTGCGTCAGCTGAACTGGGATCCGACTAGACACTTGCCACCCTATGAATCGAGATTAAAATTGATTGATTTCGATCTCTAAAACATTGCAAAATGTGCGGTGAAGTAATTTTTTTACACAAACTCCTTATAGGTCAGGTAAACTCCCCCCTTCTCCTAAGCTACATACATTGACATCGCTGTCCCTTCGGGCGAACTTGTCGCCCAATTCACTTGCCAATTTGTAGATCAAACTTTGAAGTTCACGAGCCCTTTAGGGTTCTTTGTTCAAATTATAATTTATTGTATACTGAAATATCATTGGAAAATTCAATAGAATGTTTATCAGCTAAAATGTACTCCTTTCTTGAGTCTTCGAGTAATCTGTACTAATAATCTTGCTTTGTTAAACTCTTATTAAGGTTTAATTATTTTAGTAAATAGATATGTTAAGAAAAGTTAGCAGTTAATTGTTAACTATAAACCCAACAAATAAAAATAGAAATAGAATTAAAAAATATACAAATCAATTATAAAGGGCACCAAAGGCGCAGAGAAACATATTATTAATCCTGGCAGTCTTAATAGGGATAATAAATTTTTTAATTAATTTGTTTGCAAAGTTTCAAATTCATCAACCTTCTGGAAGTTGGTGAAAACTATGCTCAAAGATTCCGTTAGATTATATATTATTAATCCTGGCGTTCCTAATAAGGATAATGGGAAACTGTTTTTAGGGTCTTGCGTTGTCATCGGCTCTTGATACGCATGCAAAGTTTCAAATTAATCTGACTTCTGGAAATTGGTGAAAAATACGCTCAAAGATTCCGTTGTATACAACCCAAGCTAATATAAAGCTTATAAAAAGAGAAAAAATACTTTGGCTTGACTAATATGTATTTAAAAAACAAAACCTATAACATTATTTGCTAAAAAAAAACATTCCACTCACCAGTCATTTTATAGCCTTGGTAAATATTTACAAGTAGTCAAAAAATGTAAATGAATCTGAAAAATTAAAAGTACACATTTGATCCAATACATAAAACATCAATGACATGGGTAAATACAAGTGCATATTTATTCTAATGAGTACTAGGTCGTAGTATTTATTGATTTGAATGCCCCTGAATGATTGCAAGCAGGCACCAATTTTAGATGCAATTAGAGAGCTTGTATGCAGTTGAATTTTAAATACAGAGACGATTAGTTCTTATCGACTTACCTTTTAAGTTACAAGCAAAAAAATATAATGTGAAAAATGGTTTAATCATTGACTCATTTATTTTATGTAATACGTTATAATAATAATTGATGACTTGAGTGTATGGGACAGGATCTGTCCGTTTACATTTTGAGTTAATTGTGGGAAAAGTGTTTACAATCCATAGATGTACGCATATTTTATATTTATTAATTCGTTTTTGATAATGCACACAAAAACAATTAAATGACTCGTTGATCTTGCTTGTGTTCTACAAATGATGTAATTTCGAAAATGTGCCTTGGTTTTTCCGGATTTCTTAGATTTATTACATATATATTTATTGTAGTTTGCTGATTTAGAGAATCTTTTCTTAATAATTCAAAACAGAATTGGCCGTTATCTTGAACAAAACAATAGCATAGTAAAAACATATAAATTCCGATAGTAGTAGATTGTGCACTTACAGTCTGGCTGTGCTGTAGTTTTAATTGAATTGTTCCGTTCAAGAATGTGTGCTGTTTGTTTTTTATGTTTATATGCAAATCGATGCCAATGAAACTTAAACTGCAGTTTCAGTGTGACTGTGGGATGATAAACGTTCGACATCGATTTCGGGTATGGTCAGCTCATCGGGTATATTGTCGGCATACTCAATGGAAGATGTTTCCGAAAGTCGTTTGCTCAACGAAGTCTGCTTGCGCAGCACCTCTGCCAGCGACGTGTTGGTGTGATCACCGTACCGGGCGTCGAGACCTTGCCGGAACGCGTTCACCACACGAATCTAAGCGCACATAAGGTAAAAGAAAAGAACAACACCAAAAACAGTGACAAAAGAGACAGAAACAACAGTATAAGAAAAACAGCTTTAATCAGACAGGCTGAAGAGTGAGGTGCACATGTTATCATACATGTATATTTGTTAGTATAAACCAAATAAAAAAAAAAAAGTTAAGATTTTTGTTTTGCTACGAGCAGTTGCGTACATGTGGACACATACATGTATATATATGCAGATCTCAAGACGATAGTGGGGGGATAATTAAGTCCCACGTAAATCAGACAGACAAGTAATAGCATTCGTCACGATCCACGGATCCACGTCACGCGGATACTTTTTTACAGCTTGATTTATCGATTGTTCGAAATAAATTTAATTTTTGAACAATTTATCAACAACTAAAAGCAAGAGTAACATAGCATTCAAATCGAAGGTTTTAAAAAGCATGCATATCAAAACAATTTTAAATGATCTTTAGAGGCGATGAAAGGCACCATACAAATAAGTCGTTGTTCCGTAGTATAAAAGTTTAAAAACAATAATCAATAATACCAAGAAAACAAACTGAAATACAAATTTATTAACAAGCTCAAGGGATTATAGATATGAATGAATGAGTTTTTCGGGATTCCGAAGGGTTCCTTTTGTTTTTTTTTTCATAAATACGGAATAATCCACTATACTGATGAACGAAAAATATAATATAATAAATTCGAAGCTGTCAATTGATTGCCTATTTTGTTAATGCAGACAAACAGACTTTAAACATAGTGTACATATCGTATAAATATTAAATTAAACATATCAATTCGAGCTCATTCTTAGTTTTGCCTTTGGCCAATGTAGAACTTAAGGTTTGAATTTGTTTCAAACTATTTTTGATTTGTAAACATAAATTATAATAAAATTGTGAAGGCTTACAGCTTGATCAGTGTTGCTCTTGCTATATGGGACCGGAATCAAGCGTTCTTGCAATTCGCCGCCTATTACCTTTAAAATTGAAGAGAAAGAGAGGGAGAGAGATAGAAAGTAAAATAGAAAACAATAAGTGGGAAAGAGAAAAATAGATATATGAAGGCTGAAATTTAGATTAACGTTGCTGCTATAAAAATAGTTTGCTACAAACATTTCAATATAATAATATATTATGCACGTGTATTCTTTCAATTGTTTTAAAGCAAATAATTGTAAGTTCAATTAATTAAAAAAGTTATTTAGTGTTGTAAAATATACAAAATTATTAATGCATCATAATAATGCATGACTCGGTAAAGGCATATAAAATACAAATGTAGATTTATGTAAATGGAAAAGAGAAGGACGTGTTATCTTATGGTCGGCAGCTATTAATATCTGGAAGAACACAACATGACTGTTGCTAAGAAAATTAAAATTCAGTACTAAATATATATGAACAGAATGAACCTTTTTTGAAATAGGTGATAACAAAAAGTATGCCCACCTACGAAAAATGTTTGTAAGTATTAATCGAGCGATCAAACAAATCAAAACTAACTTAATGAATCTCATCTTTACATATTTGCATGTGATAAATGGTACATTTAATTTTTTACATATTTTTTTTTATGCCAACATATTTATTTTTATACTTTTTAAAATTGTATGTATATAATAGCATGATCAAAAGTATTAACACAAAGTGCATTTTCTACATTTTCCACAAATGAGACCCTGTATTTCTGGTGGGGAAGGTGCAAGGGGGAAAAAACGTTGTTGTTGCAAAGCCTGGTCTATGCAGAACAAAATGCAAATGGATAAAAAAAATAACTGTTCATTGTCAAAAAATGGCTCTCAGTTGTCAAAAGTATTTGGGGGCTGTCCATATATTACATTACGTTAATAATAAAACTCATTAAGACCCTTACACACATTTTTTACGCGTCATGAGTATTTACACAGCCATTTCGATTGGTTTTTGAGTATTTAATTGAGCTTAAAAAACTTTTTATTTTAAATGATATAATGAAATCAGTACGTTTTTAAGCGGACTCGAGGTCAAAGGCGGTTTAGATTTATGTAATATACAGTGCATTTCATTAATATACGAGAGTTATAAAATTTTAGTTTCGACCCTCGTAGAAGAACGGGGAAGCATAATACAACAAAATCAAGTATGCAGGATGAAAGCTTAATGAATTCTGCTCAAAAGCTGATGTTCTTATTTCTGATAGCATCTCGCGTTTTCAAGTAGCGGTAAATAAAACACAAAAGTCAGAATTTTGTCACGATTTTCAGTGTTTCATTAGTATACGAGACATTTTCTTTTTTTTTTTTCTTTTCAAACGGATGTTGGACAACAAAAATTTGCTTACAGATATGTTTTAACATATGTTAAGAGTAATTTAAGATTTAATTCTTCAACCTTGTGTCTATGAATATTTTGATATCCGACTTATAATAATTATAAAGGACTTATAAAGTACTTTTTTGAAATAGGTGACCCAGGGTCCTTTTTTGGTTTCGATTAAGGCTTTAGCATTCGACAACACCATCATACAGAAGATTAAAAAAAAAACCGATTCAAATTCCCAACTTTTTGCTGTCAAAATCTGGAAAACGTTTTTTTTAATGCCATTTTGGTCACTGTTAACGCCATTATTATAAGAACCATACGGTAAAAAATTCTTAATTTGTTAAAATCACTAGCCCCTAACTATTCTACGTAAGGCTGCATCATTGGATTGGTCAGAAAGCACGTGCCATGAACGAGGCAGTGGAACAAAGTTCAACCTGAAATCAACTACCTGAAATACTATGGAAAACAGTTTTTTTCACCATTATAATGGCGGGTGGAACTTTGTTCCACTGCCTCGTCCATGGCACGTGCTTTCTTTTAATCTTCTGTATGATGGTGTTGTCGAAAGGTAAAGGCCTTAATCATCTAGTTCAAAAAAGTCCTTTATAAGTCCTTTATAATTATTATAAGTCGGATATCAAAATATTCATAGACACAAGGTTGAAGAATTAAGGGGGGACATCTGAGTAAAATTTTTTAAAAATCGAAATTTTTTTTTTTCGCTTAAATAATTCTTTATGGTCTTAAAAATAACATACCAAAAGATAGAGTCCGGCAAAAGTGTTTAAGTGTCGAAATTTTCCATTCTGCGGTGATGCCTCACAGGTATATCGCATGGAACCTTTTGTGTTTAAACGCGTTTTTCTCGAAACCACTTTTTTTGAGTTGGCCGGTAACATAACTCGAAAAAATCTTAACCGATCGATCTAAAATTTTGACAGTATATTCAAAATACCTTTGTCTATCGACACTCGTAGGATTTTTTTTTTTATATTGCTTACTTTTTTATTTATCAACAATTTTGTGACTTTTTTATTCGTGAAAACGTTAACTTTTTTTTCAATCACTCACCATTTTGCAAAAAATCAATATATCATATATCGCAAAAATCCTACGAGTGTCGATAGCTGTTGATGTAAAGAAACCAACCAAACTTGAATTTTTGTTCTACATCAAAAATTAAGGACGTTAGCTTACCGGCCATGGACCCCCTGCAACGAAAAAGGGCCTACGAAGAAATGCTGCACAGCCGCCATTTTGTTTTCGATTTATTCGAAAAAAATGTATTTTGTACTTCACATCTTATATTTTAAAACCTACTTTACAAATTTTCGATTGGCTTTTTCATTTGGCCAAAAAAAATTCAGAAAATCCGCTTTTTTTTCGAGTTTCTCAGATGTCCCCTCTTAAGAAATCTTAATGTTAAAATATATCTGTAAACAAATTTTTGTTGTCCAACATCCGTTTGAAAAAAAAAAAAAAAAAAAAAAAAAAAAAAATGTCTCGTATACTAATGAAACACTGAAAATCGTGACAAAATTCTGACTTTTGTGTTTTATTTAGCGCTTCTTGAAAACGCGAGATGCTATCAGAAATAAGAACATCAGCTTTTGAGCAGAATTCATTAAGCTTTCATCCTGCATACTTGATTTTGTTGTATTATGCTTCCCCGTTCTTCTACGAGGGTCGAAACTAAAATTTTATAACTCTCGTATACTAATGAAATGCACTGTAAATCTAATACCGGCTTTTTGTGCCACACCAAAAGTTCTTGTCAAAGACAAGGAGCAAAGCTTATAGCCTACAGCGCTGTTTCGATGTTTGCTAGACATCTCACCAGGACTATTTTTGCTGACCATTGCTCGGGTCTGGGTCACCATCACCACGACGCTACAACCAGTTCCGAATAATTGAAGATTTTAGCTGTATCTAGCTTTATTTTAACACTTCGATGCTCAAAATCATTGGAACATCATCAAAAGTTTAAGGGCTTTCGTTAAGTTAAGTTAAAGGGCTTTCGAAATAATCAGGAAATTTGGTCCAAATTAAATTTTGAGTTCGCACAACTTAGTTCTGTCCATACCAGTAAGGATCTAAGCAGCCAAGGAAGCCAACGGCGCAGCAACTAGATAAAAGTTGTTTTAATAATATAGTTAAAAAAAAATTATTTAAATTCAGTAAAATACTCCAAAATCAATTAAAAAGGATGTGTGTAAATACTTTTGATAACTGAGAGCCACCAGTTTCCATGATTTTTTTTTTTTACCATGAACAGTTTGCAACAACAAAGTTTTTTTCCCCTTGCACCTTCCCCAGCTACAGGGCCTTATTTGTGAAACATGCAGAAAATGAACGCTGCGTAAAAGCTTTTGACCATGCTAGTATATAATATCCCCTGAGGTCATTTTAACTCCAAGTAATTTTTTATTGGAAAAATATACAATTGCGTATATTTGTAATTTTTTTAGTACTATTGGATATTAAGGGGAGTACACTTTGAATTTTCCAAAAATTTTTTTTTTTTTGCTTAAAATGTTTTTGAGATGTATACTTTAATTTAGAAAGACTCCGTCCGCCAGAATATTCCTTACCGCTTTCGAAGCGATTTCCTAAACATGTACCATACATGTACATGTAAAGCACATCTTTAAACGCGTGTATCTCGAAACGGGTTTTTCAAACTGGTTGGGGAAAACTCTAACCAGTTATCATAAATTTGGATATCGCCTATGTTTTCTTGTTCGAATTAAATTCTGCTTAGAAATACGGGCCACATTTTCGATTTTGTCAAAATGGATTTTTAATCCACGATTTGTAAGCATTTTTGAAAAAATTTTTTTGAAGGCCACAACTTTAAAAAAAAAATTTTTTAAATGGATTCATTTCTTATAATTTTGTTCCATTTTTGTTCCATTACCACATGGGAAGGATTTTCCCCAACCGTTTTCCGACTTCCGCGGAGGACGCCCACGCGACCTGGTGCCACGACATCGAGTTCAAAAAAAAATTGTGTTCAAGGATGGTATAATGGGTTAAACATATTTGCCCTCCTGAGTGTTTTATTGCTTAAAAAATTACAAAATGCCTTTTTTTGACGTTCACCCCCCTTAAGAAGTGGGACCTTAGCAATTGTTAAATGTTTTGGGCAAAAAAAAATGAAATACACAAAAATGTGTTCCCATAAGAGGATTGCTCCCATTAAGCAACAACTGTAAATGTTTTTTGCAGTAACATACATACACACGAACGCACCACACAGAAAAAAGAGGTACGTTTTGTTTTTTGTTAGTAATAAAAGTACTACAATAACAAATTTTTTTTTTTTTTTTTGCAAAAATACGAAGTTAATAATATAAAATGCATGCTTACTTTTTCTACATGGTTTATATATATATTAATGTTACAGAGCATAATTTCGGAATACTTAGGGAACCTCTGGTTATGTGAGCATTGCGTTTACTTAAGTGGTTTGGGAATAACAATCTATTTAAAATTTGAATTAAACGATTACATTTCTGATATTATGCAATTGACGTGCATGAATATATGTATGCATGGATAAGCTAAGTAAATTCACTTCTGTCTGGTTGGGGTTCTCTTAAGAGTTTACAGTTTAATCAAAAAATGGACGTTTATCAATATTCTTGCATACTGAAATAACAACGAGCCTTTAGTTCTGCATTACCTAAAACCCTTTGGATGAGGCTGACATTAAAATTTACGTTAAGAAAATCATGATCAGTCTGATTTAGATATTGGATTTCTTGTTTAGCCTCGCCAAGATTTGCTGGTTCAATTTTAATACAAATTTACATTTAGTTGGGACGTCGTTTTGTTTTTTTTTTGGTACAAACTGAAACCATTTAAATTCGGGTCTCACTCTGTCCATTGGATTGCAGAGTTTCGGAGTTATTCAAACGGATTTGTTGTTGCAAAGTATGTGCAATTTCTGAGAAGCTTGAGGTTGAGGCAGGAGCAGATACGTTTATGGATATTGGTGAGAGTTGGGAAGTAAGTCCGTTGTGCAAAGTACGCTGATGCTGCTGCGGGTCTTCGTCAATGTAAGATATGTCCGGCGGCAGCATGGCGCTTGACACATCACGTTGTGGCTGCGGTGGTTGTTTTGGCTGCTGATGCTGCTGGTGCTTGATGTTATTGGGGCTGAGCAGATTAAAATTGTACAACGGGTGGCCACTGCCCACTGCACCTGGCATGCCCGTCCGAGGACTGCGTAAGCTATGTAAGCTGTGCATCGATCGGCGTTCGCTTATGTCTTCCAATGTCGAGCGGAAAGCACGAATCACACGCAACTGAAACAAATAAAATTAGACAAAAAACGAACAAAAACAGAAACGTAAACATAAAAAAACAACAAACGAAATAGCAATACAATTAAAACATACATATGAATAAATTAATATTTTTTTATTGTATATTCATATGTAAAACCATAAATGCGCAGTATTAAGGTATTAATATAAAAATCAGCTCAAACCAAATTTTCTTTTATTAAAGTGTCAAAAAGCGCTTAAGCCAAAACAATTTAAGTTCTTAAAATCTGCAAAACAAAATTGTTATATTTGCACTGAGTAAATATGAAATATAGATGTGCACAAGTGTACACATACATGTGTGTATAAATTCCGTCATGCGTGCAGAGGATTTTTAAATGACCTTGGGCGGACACAAATTCGGAAGCCGAGACTTAATATGGACACTTTATTGCGGACGAACAAGTGTCTTACAAATTGTTTAGCCTTCTCCGTTTGATATGTACATATATATATATATATAAGTACATATGGATGTTCTTATATATGGGTGATGCGTTTATAAGTGTTACACTTTTTATTAAGACAGAATTTTAATTTGCCTGCAATTTTTTTTAACAGGTTCTATTAACCACGTGTATCAGGATTTCACTTAAAAAAGTGTCCTTTTTAATTACAATTTTTTTAAGATTTTGGAAAAAACTATTAAATTCATGTTTATTAAGCTTATTATCTCCGGTTATATTTTTTTTTCAATAATTCCTCCATAGTCAAAAAATCTTCTTAAAAAATCTAAATTAAAGCACTAATTTTTAAGATTCCTAATAATAAAGTTTATTTAAGATTAAAATAGGTTTTTAAAAGCTGACCCCCCAGCTAGTTTATCATTTACAAACGCTTTCTTTTCAAAAGCTGTACTCTTGCTTTACACGAAGATATGCAATTTTTCTGCTAGAAGCCATATTTTTTATCTCATAAAACAACGTTCAGCGTCCACATTCACTCTCTTGTTAAGCGCCCCCTGGGATGGGGCAAATGGCTAGGAAATGCAGTGTATCTTCTCCCGTTTGCATGTTGCATAGCGTGCGGTGGGTGGAAGTCATGTTAATTTACGGTGTCGCGTTGAGAGACAACATTTTTGTGCGTGCTCTGAAGATGAGCGATATTGCGTGAGCCTCTAGGCTATCGGTGAAAAAGTTCGCGGCTCTGAAAGCTTCGTCAACGGCTCTAGGGATCCCAGTAAACCCAGTGTGCGATTAAGCCTGCGCTGCTGCAAACAAGATGTTTACCGACCCTTTCTGGGAGGCGATCGATTACTCTGTTTATAAGAACAAATTATATAATTAAAGTGCTTTTGGAGACTGTGTAGGTCGGTGTGTTGAGTGGAAGACGGAAAATTTTTTTGATATTGAATCTAAACAGTTTTTCTGCAGCTTCGTGTATTGTGAGCGCTATGGTCAAATAGATTTTGTACTTCGTACTATGCAGAACTTGTTTTTTTTTTTTTAACTTGTGGGCACATTTTGGTATACATATTGTAAAGCTCACGCAAATTGACCAAAAGTAATATCTTTTGAACTTGAGTTCGTTTTCTATCGATTTTAATAAAGACATAATCTTTTCTCCCGGGCATCATTCGGCTGCACCAAGCTCATACAAATTTGTTACTAATTTTAGAACACTTTCTTTTAAGCTCGGGTGGCTCCTCGGATAAGGATCAGATAAGACACCTTTCTGATCAGCTGTTTTTTTTTTTTGCGATAGGTACCATACGTAATTCCCCAGAAGGAAAATGGTGTCCAGTTTTCCGATTATACCTATCTTTAAAATTTCCGCGGTCGTCAGTTTAATAAAGTTATTCCTTTAAACAAATAAACTACTTTTATGGCGTAGTTTTATAAAATGAAAAAATAGGGCTTATTTCAAAAAAATGTAAATCTTCGCAAAAAGTAAGAGTACCACTTTTTAGTAAAAATCCGTTTGTAACTGATAAGCTAGTGCATACTTTGCTGAATTAAATGACAAAATTCGTTGTTGGGGTCAGCTTAAAAAAAATACGTTTAATCTTAAATTTATTTTAATAAGGAATCTAAAAAATTAATGTTTTAATTTAAATTTTGTAAGAAAGTTTCGACTACGAAGGAATTAATGAAAAAAAAATTTAGTCTATCCGACCAATATAACCGAAGATATAAAGTGTAGTACAAGTTATGTAAATGTTAACGTTTTTTCAAAACTTAAAGTAAAAGTAATTTTTTCACGCAAAATCGTGATACACGTGTTTAAAGAAACTGGAAGAAGATCACATAAAAAAAACATAAGAATCTAAATTGCGAATAAATATTTTTCTCGAAATTTTGTACACTTATAAAAGAATCATTTACATATAATAAGGTTTATATATATATATACGAAGTAATCGAACAGATAAATTTACTTAGCTCTGAAATTTTAACTTTTAACTTAAAAAAATAAAATATATTTGGCATGCTATTGTAAAAATCAGGATAACACAGACTTTGTTTAGTTCATTTTAGTAATCATAACTGTGTAACATTAAATCAATAATCCTTCTTTACTAGGAATATACAAACATAGAGACACCAACAATAACTACCTAAAGTATTCCTAAAAGGTTGGATAGGTACATATGTATATTGTCGTCTTCGTTGCACTCAAACAGTTAAGCCTACAGTGCATCAGTGATTCCCTAAAGTCTTCGAATACCACTAAACTTTTTAAACATGTACTTACGTTAATAAAAAAAAATAATAGTCAAGATTTATAAAAACTTAAAAAAAATGTTTTCTTTTTAAAGCAGGTAAGTCCTCAGTCATACCATGTAGTCAAGTAAAATGTCCATGCTTTTGTACCAAGCAGGGTGAAAATATCGTGCCTGTCTACTAGAATTAAAAACGTGTATAAGTGCGAAGGCTGTTGGAAATTTTTATCACTTTTGATTCATAAAGTTCAATACCTTATGCAAAAAGGTGTGTTTTAAATCAATAAAAAAAGCAAGTTGGGAAATAACCATTTGTTAAAAGTTTCCTACCTTTTGTAAAGAAATTATAAACACCGAGTACAATAAATGAAGACTTCTAATGGTACACTTCTTAAAGTATTTCGGATAAAATGTATTATCTTTAAGGGGAGGTTCTAGTCACAAGCGACCAAAAAAAAAATTTTTTTTTTTTGCTTTATTTTCATCTTTATGGTCCTTAAAATGTGTAGGCAAAAGGATATTTCCCTATCTAATTGATTTTACGAGTTATAGCCTATAGACGAGAGAGCGCGTCGGCCGAAAAACAGGTCTTTGTCAAACTTTAAACGCGTTTTTCTCGAAACCCCCTTTTTTTTGCGCGCGGGCCGTGATTCCGCTTCAACGGCTAAACCGATTTCGACGTTTGGCGGCTCTAATTAAAGCTTATTCAATTTAGGGGGCCCTCTCGAAGCTTTTTTTTTTTTTTTTAATTTTTTAGTATTTTTTTTTAGCGTGAAAACAAAAAAAACGAGGCAAAAAATGTTGTTTTTTCTAAAAAAAAAAAAAAATCACCATTTTTTTTTAAAAGGGTTTTTTAAAAATCGGAAGCCGAGAAGGCCCCCCAAATTTCATCTTCTTTAAGATTTTTTTTGGTTTTTTCGTTTCCGATCACTTGGCAGGGCTGTAGAGCGCCCCGCGCACACTGTCCACCGCCGCACACGACCGCCGTCATTGAGGGTTAGAGCCGCCATTTTGTTTTTTTTACTATAAAAAATTTTTTATAATCTTTTTAAAGTATAGACAAAAAAATGCCACAAAAGTTTTTTTTAAAAAATACGTGTGTACTATCTAAAAAAATCATGAAATTACGCACATTTTCGGGCCTCTGGACTAGAACCTCCCCTTAAACACTTTGATGAATATGAAAATAAAGTAGCAGATCACCATCACATTTTGTAAAAAAAAAAAAAAAAAACAGAATATAAATTTTAAGCTATTAACAAATTGGGTAAATCAATTTTTGTAGCAGTAAGGATTACTTTAATTTACATATGTTAATAACTCACTACCTAACTTTTTTCCTTAAATTTTTTCCACGAAAAAAACTCATATTGGGATGCCACTGAAATCTTGGACCGACTTGGGAACGGTTTTTTACAAAGTTCGGAATAAAAAACCGACGATGGGACAGAAACCGTCTCATACAGAGTTGATTTCTTATTTTTATTTGGCATTTATTGGCTAGTTTTCAAGTGAAATTTTACTTTTTTTCACAATACAATACCAATAACAACAAAACCCTGAAAATTAAACAAAGGGTTAGGCCATGTCAACTGTGACAAAAATGTTGGGGTGATTTTTTTTGATTCTAAAAAAAACTGTAAAAAAGGTGTAAATAAGGACAGTACCTAAAAACACTTTTAACAGTTTTTCGAAATTCCGCACCGTTTTCGATATTTTGGGCTTCAAAGTTCGAAAAATTGTTTTTTAGGGTTTTGGCGAAAAACGTATATATATACGTAAAACTCACGAACTCACTAAATTGGACAACAGAAGCCCCCCTGTTCCTGAAAACTGCTCATGACAGACAAAATTTAAAAAATCAAAAACCGAATAAGCTGTGTATTTAGAAATTGCGTTAACAAATCAGGAACTCCCTATCAAGAAAATGGCGTCTTGCTTTGTTTTCCTTTACTTTCCTCGGAAATAAAAAACGTCTATTCAATGAAAATGTACTAAAATTGTCTTACAATTTGTCCTCTTCGCTTAAAGGTCGGTACAAGGGGTGCCAACTTACTGCAACACACGCGTTTTATATTAAATCCACCAACCAAACAACTTATTTTCATTTGAAATTTTCACATGCTGTGGTTTTTATTAAAAACAACAATAACAAAGGTCTACAGTTACCGGGGTCCTGTAAGTTATTGAAAAGCGAAAGTTCATTTCCGAAGTAATTTGCTATGTAGAATACGAGACCGGCGAACTGGCCAATCACGTCAGGATTTGAAGATATTTGAGGTTACGTTCCCGAAAAACGGCGTTTTGCCCTACTTTTGAGGGTAGTAGAGATTCGGTTTCTACGCAGCAAGTCACTTCAAAATCGACCCGCAGCATTCCAACAACTATACAACGTTGACCTGTGTAATAATTCGATTATGATTTTGAGCAAGTTGGTATTTGGTCATTTGGTTGAAATGGCATAAGTCATTTTAAACGAGACTGTTGCAAAATGTTTACTTTTAAATATAAAAATATAAAAAAATAAAAAAATGTAGTATGCAGTTAACACATATAATTTTTCATTCACCGTTACATATTCTAAACTAAAGTAATAGGACTTAGAAATGTAAACCTATTTTTGAAGAATCAGAAATAATAACATTTAACCAAACTAAGTATAAATAATTATTTTTTGATGTATTTAAATTACCAACTAATCTGATAATCTGATAATTATCAGAAAAAAACCAAATTTTCATAAAAAATTCATTCGCTGACTACGCTTTTTGAAGTTGGACGTGTTTCCTAATCGCTCTCACATATTCCTGCTCTGTGTTGATAATATCGTGACCCTTTATCTTAAGATTGGATTTCTGAATACTGTCTAAAACCGCCGTTCTGAACCCAATTGATGTGTTGTTCAAGTTCTTATCGAAACAAATCGTTCAAGCAAGAACACTGCTCTACCAGCTGCCAAAATGAGTCTTAAATGACCTATCAAGAAATACAATTTTGGTGGCACCATTGGCTGTGACTCATACCTTCTGTGTTGGCTATGCGATAATTGCTCTCATGTAAAATGTGGTGATGGCGGTCACAATGGTCGTACAGTCGATCTGATTTAAAAAAAAATAAGGATTCATCTGGTCATGTGAGAAATGCCGAGACACCAAATCCTAAATGCGCACCTTTATGAGAAAAACGCGGAACGTTTTTCAACAGTTCGCCGTCTTCAGTCTAGGATTGAAACTACTAAGCGGATCACCAACGGAAAACAAGGTTATGTCAAACTCAACACTCGAACCCGTCGCCACAACAACCATGCCTCAACTTACAGAACCCGAAAAAATAAATAAATAACATATTCTCCACCCACTATTAGAACAAACGCAACCTTTTTTGGTTCTATGTAAAAATTTCAAAAGCCTTTCCATTGTTCACACTTAAAAGCCAACTTTCT
Source organism: Drosophila oshimai (assembly GCA_018150695.1). Taxonomy (NCBI): domain Eukaryota; kingdom Metazoa; phylum Arthropoda; class Insecta; order Diptera; family Drosophilidae; genus Drosophila; species Drosophila oshimai. The sequence continues at coordinate 889,665 of JAECWM010000264.1, forward strand.
TGACCTTACCGAGTAAAACTTTTATTTTCCCAAATTCATAAAATATCTTATTTTGTTATTTTTGTAATACTTCCTTTATTGCCCCAATGTTAGTTCCTGCATTTTAGTCTAAATAAGCAGTCAGTTGTTAGTAATCATAAATAGATAAATAAATCCATAGTCGTTTTTTTGTATCTAAAACTGTGCTGTCAAAAATTGGGCGTGAAAGTGCCGCAAATTGGTTAGGAAAATAAAGGAATATGCAAGAAGGACTTTACACTTAGCCGGAAATGTACTTAACTATTACATGATTTAATTGTACTGCTACAGTATCTATTTAAATCGACGTGCATGATTGATCGTTATTAATGTTTTAAGGTAGAGACAAAAATTTGAATACATAAATTACGTACGTTTGAATGCCCTTTAGAAGTGTTGAGTTGGATTAGCATTTGTATTGAAGGTGGTTGTAGAAGATAGTACAGTAGATATCAGAGAAAAAGTACTAAACATACAGAATGTTTAACGCAGCAGAAGACAAATTTAAGACGTTGTTGCTGTTGGTGTTGTATATTGTAGTTTAAAGTAGTAATATGAGTAGATCATGTCGATGAGCAATTTTGTTGTTTCTGTTCTTGTTGTTGTTGTACCAGTTAAAATATACTTTGTTTGTTAAAGCAGATATAAGTTTTCCGAATTTTATACACACAAATAATTTATATACCCTAACCATAAAATGTTACATTTTGTTTAATATACTTTAACTTTTTTTTACAATCAGGTAGTGATTGTTTTCACGTACATCCCCGGAAAACTAATCAAAAATGTAATTAACTCTTATTTAATAGGCAGAAATCTTTGTATATGCTTTAGCGATATTTATCGAATTTATAATCAGTGTTGGAAAAGATACAACTATTTTGAACCTATATTACCTAAATAAAAAAGTACCCTTTACGGTAAAATCTAGGTGAAGGTTAAAAATGAATTGCTTAAGGGGTAACAATACTGTAGAATTTTCAAACAATATTTTATTTTTTTGGTTTAACAAATTATTTTCTCGCCTTAAATATGTAGCAAAAACGTTTCACAAAATCAAAAATGTTTTCCACCGAAGTTTCCGTTAATTCTAAAAGGTACGCACCAAAGCTTAAGCAGTACTTCATATTTTTGCTTTCATTTTTAGATAGCTCTTAGGGCGTAAGGTAACGTACGGAATTTTTGATTAATTCGAAAAGTTTTCAGTTACCATCGAGTTTTTTTTTACATTACAAATGTCATTCCCTATATAGAAAAATTTAGATTAAGTGGATTTTTGATTTTTTTCCTTAGGTAAAATTTTTCATTGTTCTATGTTTCACTGAGTGCTAAGGGGCTATAGCGGCGCTATGTACACTGTGCGTCACTTGAATTAGAACACTAGCTTAAAAAAAGTAAAATGTTTTTATCTCTTAAGGCAGTCCTCTACCGTCGCGGTTTAAAAAAATCGATTTTTTTTTTTTGCATAATTTTGAAGAAGACGATCATAGAAATACGCCAGTTAAAGCGTTTCGCGGAAAAAACGTTCCTTCATGGGTAATCCGGACTGAGAAGTCATGCACTCGCGGCCGTTTCCAAGCGCTACTTTGTCTTTAAACGCGTTTTCCCAAAAATTGACTTTTTTGAAAGTTTTGGTAAGATTTCTACCAGTAATATTCATCGGATTCATCTCATTTTTGGCACAATTATTCAGAAAACATGTCGCTTTGTTTTCCCGATCCTGATTTTGAAAATTTTAATTTTTTCGAATTTTTACAGCTTTCAAAGTATGAAAAAGCATGATAAAAATTGCAATTTTTTGTAAAAAGTGGTATATTTTTCACAAATTTTGAGGTAAAAAAAAAATCCGATCGGTAAAACATAGCCAACGTAACAATAATTACACAGGGCAACACAAAAAAGACCCACGGATCATTTGCACTTTTTCATAGCATTTGGGTTCTCCTGAGTTCAAGTCCATACAAAATTATTTTCCATCACCTTTAGGTTCCGCGGTATAGCGACGAATAGAAAAGTAGCATGTTGGGCGACATTTTGAATTATGTCGCCTTATCCATAGAAGTAACCGTGATATTTTTAGCTGGATTATACACTCAAAACACCACTACACTGAGCAAATGATCAAAAAGTTCGATTTTGTTGCCCTGTGTTATAAACAAATTTCACTTTCTTCATTTCTGACAACGACATCGGAAAAACCTTGCCACCAAGTCGGGCCTCCAAATTTGACAAGGACATTTCAAGGTCATCCCAAGGACAACAAAACCACTGGGCATACTTTTTGATTAAATGATTTTAAAGTCGACAGATGTACCAATCAATTAAAAAAAAGTTCTGCAGTAGTTCTTTTTCAATCAATATTTGAAAATAAGCTCGAAATTTAGGCCTGACGGTAGAGGACTGCCTTAAACAAACTGACCGATTTTGGTGAAATAATTTGTTGGTTATAGAATAATTGAATAAAAGAGTAGAAGAATAGAAGAATAGAATAAAGCAGGAAAGTTTGTGCTTTACAGAACCCCTACTTAAATATTTTTTTTAATTTTTTCGAAAACCACTACAAAGAAGTGTGGTTTTTTTTGGGTTACTTGAATAAGAACAGAAACTTTAAAATTAAAATAAAATATAACAAAGGTGTTATTCATAGCTTTTGTAATTTTCAACATATAATTATACAAATAAAGAGTTTCTTAAGATCAATTTATGCAACCTTGGTTTATTATAACTTAAGATAACCGATACTTTATTGGCTTACAACCTTTTTTTTGAGGATTTTGATATACCTTGTGGTCCAAACATTTTTTATGATTTCGGGTGTGTCTCGGCATACGAAAACATATATTATTAAAAGGGGTTCTGTAAAGCACAAACCTTCCTGTTTTATTATCAATGAATTATTCTATAAAACAATTATTTCTTCAAAATCGGCCAGATGGCTTAAAAGATATAGCTATTTTACTTTTTTTAACGAAGTGTTCTTATTCAAGTGACGCGCAGTGTATGTAGGTACTTTATACCATAACCCAACTTAGTTATGCTGTTACCCCTTAAAGCTAGTACTCACTCTATACAAAATTTTGGTCGAGAAAAATGTTGATTGTCGTTTATGTATGTTTTATGTTTTATTCAGGTGAGTACTAGGCTTAAGGGGAAAAAAAAAACAATTTGTTTGTGTTGAATTTTTTTTTTTTTTGTAAAAGTATCTGAGCAAAATTGACCGAGATATGAGCGTTAAAAGAGAAACATCCATTGCGTAGAGAACTTAAGATGAAACTGTAATGGAATTTTCTTAAAGAAAAAAAAAATATATATATATATATATTAAAAAAAAAATTGGTTCCCAGAAATACTCAAAAACTACTAATACAAAAAAAAAACGATTTCCAATACTCTGGGGGATTTTTTAAATGTTTTCAAAACAAAAAACTTTTATTCTAGCCACTTTTCTCTAGCATTAAAAATGTGAGCGTAGTCAGATTTTGAAACAAAACTAAACTGATTTGAGGTTTGAATTCTGTGTGCAAAATTTGGTAGTTCTAGCTTTTAAAGTTCCCAAAAGACGGACGGACAGACAGGCATTTGCAACGTTTACAGTATTTTCGGTACTCTTTTTGAGTATCAGCTATAAAAATGTAGTCTTTAGGTGTGACTTGTCAAAGGAGTATTATTTTTTTAGATCCATCGAATAAAGACTAGGTTTTGTTGTTGTTATACTTATTTGTGTATATATATGTTTTGAATGCACTGTCAAAATTTTTGACGAACCGGTACAGATTTGCTTGAGTAGGGAGTCCACGCGTCTCAAAAGAAGTGTTTTTGAAAAAAACGAGTTTGTGTCCCAAACGATGTATAACGCATAGAGTAAATAGATTTAAAAGCTTTTTATACAAAAATATTTGGAATTTGGTCATGACATTTTAATTCTTTAAGTGTAGTTATAATATTAAAAAGAGAAATCAATTTACAAGAGAAATTTTTCGATATTTTCAAAATTTTAATACATGTCTTTTTGTTACTTGCTTTGTTAGAAATGAATTCACTTTCACTATTGTTTAATAAAAAATCTATAACATATTTTTTCCTTAATACTCGGTGCGCTACACCTGCAGGGAAAAAATAAGGTTTTAGCTTTTTTATTCTCCTAGGAAGGTAAGTTCTTTAATATGTTACCAATATGGGCACGCACTTATGTATAAGTAACTAGGTATTCGCCAACACTGTTTATAATCGACAAAAATAAATGTTTTTATCAATATTCGCTCTATAAAATGTAATCTTATTCACATACTTTAATATTTTGCTTAGATTAGTTTTCAATTTTGCGAGGATAACTGCAGGCTAGTTTTAATATTAGATGTATGTAGAACTTGATGATCAGTTTATTGCAATTGTCAATTACACCTCAGTCTCTCGTATTGGTTCCGCCGGCTTTAAAATTACAAAAATTAACAACAAATATTTCATAATTACTTTTGAAACAAATAATTAAAATTTAAAGCGGATCAATCAATAGTTGTATAAATTAAAGAAGATAATAAAATTAAAATAATTGATTTGTATATGTATACATGTACATGTATGTATGCGTGCCTCTACTTTGTTGTGTTTAAAACAAAAATTTAATGTCGTTTCCAGTTAAAGAGTAAAATTACATTTATTATAATCTGTAAAATTACTTAAACTATTTTCCTCTTTCTTTGATTTAAGTTCAGTAGGGAACATTTCAAGGTATTATAACTAAAAGGGGACTTTAAACAAGACGTTGTAAAAAAAAGTACTAGAGGCGGTTTATTTATTTATTACTTCATCACGTTTTTCCGATTTTATACCCCCCAACCCCCATCTAATCAAGGATAATCATTTAAAAAAATGTTTGGATAAAATCATTTGGAAAGCTGTTTCAACTATCTTTTACAATGTTTTTTTTTTTTTTTAGCAGGTATAAAATAACCGATATATTTTATGAGTGTTTTTAAGCAACTAAACAAGCAAGACCCAAGTTTCTGCAGTTTATTGTTATACGAATGTATGCATATGTATAAAATTAATAATTTATATGACACAACAATTTTCTTCTGTTGAAAATATGCAACTTAAGTTGGTGGTCTTTTTGGCCTATATGATTCAGAAGTAATTAAAACTTTTTTATTTTCTTACCCTAAGTATAAGCAAAAGCATATGTTTATTGTGGCTGGCGGGCTCCAAGGTCGGCAAAGTTTTTCTCCCAAATATGATATTAAAATCAAAAAATAATTTTTTTTAACCGTTGCAGTAGGTTTTATACTTTTGTTAGAGACTCACTCGTAGTCTCTCATTTTGAAAATGTTTAGTAGTCTTCTTTCTACTGCAAGGGTATGTATATCTCGGTTTGCCGAAGTCAACTTCCATTCCCGTTTATGATTTTGTTAGATTTATAATACTATGAAAACGGAAGAACTTTTTGTAAAAAAGTGTATAAACTAGTTCATTTGTGTTGTTTTATATAATTTGATTAGGAAGGCGTACGAATTTAAGGGTGACTTACACCTTGTAAGCCAATTTTGGAGCAAGTTTCTAACAATCTATTGTAAAGAAACTAGTAAAGATTTTAATTTGATTTTTTTTTTTTTTTTTTTAGAACAATAGAATGTTGCACACGATTTTTTTTCCATAGTCATGTTGACTCACAAGACTTTGAGATGAAATTCATAGCGACCGCCTCAAAAGTGAAGGGTCAAATGGTGTACATGATTAGGTCGACCCTAGTTATCTGAAATCAAATATCCAAGAAGACTTTCAATTTTTGTTTTATCAGTATGGTCCCGGATCGTTCACTTTTTTAAAATTTAAATTTTTCACAAAATGGCGGGTATTTTTTCAAAAAAGTCATTTTTGTACAATGTTTTTTGTCCTATATAGAACTGTCAAAATGCAGTAAATCAAAATTTCTAAAAAATGAACGGTCAGAACCTTGCCAAGTATTTTCGGAAAAAAAAAATTAAAAATTTAAGGTAATACGTTGATTTGTTTTCCAGGAATCGTGTACACACCAATTTGAAAAATTAAAGTTTTGGAAAATCGAGATTAACGCGGAGGCGATCCAGGAGCGAGCGAATGGGACGCGACTTTTACAGGTTCATTGAAACCTTTAAAATTAGAAAAACGTAAAAAAAAAATTTTTTTTTAAGTAACAAGGTGCAAGTCCCCCTTAAAATAAGGCATGGTTTTTGCACTTAAGGGGATATATACACCTAGCATTGTCGAAAAAATCGTTGGTCCTGTGGCAAGCTAAGAGTGGTACTTTGATGTGAAATTGTTGACAATAAATAGATTGAATATGTGAATACAAACATATTATAACAAAACATTATTTTCATCGAAATTTCTTTGAGAGTTCAAAAGTCGGTAAAAAGGGCGATAGTTTCAGAAAGTTTGTGTTTGTCGAGCTCTTGCAGACAAATGAATTATCGAATCCACCAGATCAGTAAGGCAGTATTGAAGATTGATTTGTAAGAAGAAAAATTGGTATCATGCACAAAAATCGGCCGGCTACAACTCGAGATATACAAAAAACTTGTAAAGGCCCATATACTGTGTGTATACGTGGCGTATGTGTGCATATTATGTATAACGTGATTCTTACATGCGCGATATCTAAAAAATGGTGGGTCCTACAGAAAAAATCATATGGATCATTTTTATAGATCATTTCAAAATCTACAACTTTCCGCTTATCTATTTATCTATTGACTTTACCGTATTTGAGAAAAACCCAAAAAAGTAAAAACAAAAAAAAAAAACCCAACATTTTTACCTGTGACCTTGAATAATTAAATTAGCACACCTGGGATCGATGGGGACTTTTCACAATTTGTTCCTTGTGGTAAACCAAAGGCCCCCACAAAAATTTAGCTCTGTCGGAATTAATGTTATTTAAACCCATTTTCATGTCTAGATTGACCGGACTAGGTCGCGAACATACGTCAAATAGAAGTTGACTTTGGCTGACTGTACTAAAAGTTCAATATCTGCAAACTGGAGCGAATGCTTACTCTTCGAGTATCGCAAATAATTAATGTGCAGGGCATACATGAAATAGCGCCTAGTCACAACTTTTGACATATTCAACGCCTTTATGCGTCACGTACTGAAATTAATAAAATAATAAAAAAAAAATAACTAGATGACATTTTTTGTGCCTGATTTTTCGTTTTTGAGCTTATTTATATAAAAGGAAACATTTTTTTTTATAAATCCAAGCTACATACTCTGCTTATCTGGCAGTTTGGTGCATGCGTCACCCACACAATTATGGTCTACAAAATTATAGCATACATTTTATATAACCGTTCCTAAGCTACACCCAGCGCCACAAAAAAAGCCGCAGTCTAAATATTCACTTACTTAAATGTTCCTTGGGCCAGTTTTTTTTTTAAAGGCCCGGAAACAGCCCTGACCTCAACCCAATGGAGAATGTCTGGGCCCTTACGGCAGCGAAAATAAAAAAAAGGAAGCCTTAAACCATGATAGAACTGGAGGATGTGATAGAGAAATGTATGGTCCGACGATATCACTAAGGCATATTTTAGCGCTTTGATCAATTCGATGCCCAATAGGGTAAAATGTGTAATTAAAGCAAAATGGCGTACTACAAAGTACTAATTTAAATTAAAAAAAAACAAATGAACATTATTTTGATACAAAATATATATAAGATTATAGAAAATTAAGTAAACTTTTGGAAAAAAATCCTCATTCGTTGAGTATATGCACTATTATAATTATTATAATTTTTTTTCTTAAACTAGTCATAATAATGAAAAGTCACCAAAATTGATAAGAGTCTGGAAAAAAAACCTTTTTCTAAAAAACTAACATTCATAAAATAAAAATTGCAATGCACTTTTATTTAAAAATAATCCATTAATCAATAAAAAAATAATTGGGCAACTCGGAAACCATTTATAGAAACCCCAAGAAAAAAAACATTCAAGTATGTGAACATTTAGACTGCGGCTTTTTTTGTGGCGCTGGGTGTAGGTGTAAAGAAGACACATTTTACATTACCGTAGCTGATAAAAAGGAGATGGGTAATACAATAAGCATATTACCCAAAAAAAATACTTTGCTCAAACAACCCTACAAAAATCACTAGCTACTTACATATAAATTTTTGATAAAATTACGTAAACGTGAGGCAGTTTAGCTTGTTTAAACATTGCATGAAAAAGACTTTCAAGAAAGTCTTTTGGTATGTTAAATATTACTCCAAGGATGTACCTTATTAACATTAACATAATTGGGTACGAATAAATTAAATTTATCTCTCATTCGTGTATCAGGATATTTTAAAGGCAATCCCAAACTTATTTAGTTTATAGAATTGTAATTTTAATTTATAACCCACCCATACTGTGTCCATCCCAGAATTTTAATTTGGCTTGGGGATTTCAGTAAATATTCGTCTTTCCCTACATACTGATATATGTCTATTAATAATGATTAGGTTGTAATTTTAACAAGAAATTGATACAAATACATAATTTTAGAAAAATAAAAAATATCTATATTTATTTACATTAGCAAAAGAAAAACATATATTTAAGTCAAGAAACACAGTACGTATATATGTATGAATGTTTACAGCGACTAATATATTTGAATAGTGGGTGTCATTAAATGCATATTTAATTATTCAAAACAAATAAAGTCTCGTCAATGTCAGGGTGCGAGTGTAATAGACAAAGGTTTTAAAAAAATCAAACAATAAATATAATTAAAAAGGTTGATTTCGGGATGTTTATATAACAAAACACTGTCTAGCTGCCAATACATAAAATCATAGACAATTCTTACCGGTACTGAAATCTGGTCGTTAGTTGAGTTTGCGCGTGAGTTTTCAATTGCAATTAATGATGTTTATGACACAGGCCATACGTATAAAGATTTTTGTTTCGTTTGCATTTTTTTATTGATGTATTTTATTTAATAGTTGATTTCACAGTTATACAATTTAGTTATTATTGTCATTATGTTATAGGTTTATTCAATCGGGAATAGATTAGCAATGAGCATATTAAAAAGACGAAAAATATGAAATTAATGTTATAAGGTTTTGTATTAATTCTAGCATGGGGTTCAAATTTGTAGGTTCGTGGCTTTGGTATATTCTCTCTCATTAAGCCATAGACATTTTAACAGTCATTAAAAAGTGCTGCTGATGGCTCATCTAATAGCAGTACTCCGATATACACTTCTAGTTATTATGATTGGCGCAATTTTACTTTTAGAGACGCATTGAACATTTTATCTGTTATTTTTTTGTTTCAAGGATGGGTTAAGAAATCTGGGATTTATTTGAATTTAAAAAAAAATTGCAGGTTTCCTTTCATTTTGTTACGCACTGTATATGGTTATGTGCCGTTCTTTATATATTTATCTTAAGCTGTAATTCAGAGTAAATACCAAATCATACTTTTTGTGAACTAAATGTAACATTATATTTGAAGAAATTTTGAATTATGTGGCACATATAAAAGGAATTATTCTTATGTTGCGTTTGGCTGACGGATTCAGATGCGCAAGCACAGAAATGAATTTTTTACAATACTTTGCAATAAGAAGACGTGCATATAATATTTGTAACTTATTCTTTGATGTATTAAGGACATTTTTGCAAAACTTCATTAAATAATAAGAATATATTTGATTTTTAAAACATTATTTTGTGGCTGCACCTTAGAATCGGTTCGATTAAACCTTCAGAATTTTTAGTACGCAAATAAAAAGTATATTTGTGGGATTTATTTTATGTTTGTTAAACCTGTGGTAAGAAAAGAATTTGATCTAAGTTTAGGTTAAAAGTGTTTTTATTTGAATTACCACTTAATTTAATGTACTAATTGTGCAAAACGTGTTTTATTGGGACTCTTTTTATCGCCTTTGACAACTCTGGTCCTCATCTCTACTTGTCAAATTTCTCAAATGAAATAAACAAATATTTGTTAATTTGTATCAGTGGCCGCCAACGCCAGTTCCTTCTATTTTATGCGTTAAATTACTAAACCATTATTTGCCCATAGCTCATGGACTCCAGCGGGCCAAAATTAAATCAGCCCTGAGGCAGCAAAACTCAGACAAATCAAACGCCTTTCTCAATAGTGGCCAGTTGCTAGTCATCTTTTTTTTTATCGAAATATTGGGGCAAATCCCCAAATGAAGAAGGAAAATTCGATAACCCTAAAAGGTACTTGCGCCTTAGCACTTTTTTTTTAATTTTTTTTTGCCTGAATCTAATCTTTACAATGTTAAGGCAGGTTCTCACCTTGTAGGCCCGAAAAATGGCACTTTTGAAAAAAATTTTTTTTTGGAAACGGTTAAAGGTACAATGCTGAAAGTTCATAACGGATAAGAAAACACATTTATTTAAGCAACACAATGTTTTAAATTGAATAAATAAAAAAAAGTGGGGGAGGGGGTGTCCATCAAAGTCGAAATTTTTTTGAAAAGGTGTCCCGCTACCGGAAGTGATGCCGTCAAAAAGCGTGATCCGAAACATAAAATCGAAACACATTTTCAATCTGAATTGTATTATCTATAAAATGAACTAAAATCATAAAAAAAAAAAAAATTACAAAAGTTATGAAGCTTTGAAAAAAAATTTGATTTTTGCATGTTTTTTTTCACTTGTTCTTTTTTTAAAAAAAAAAGTTTTCAATATTTTTGGCTGATTCTAGTTCATTTGTTAGAAAAGACCTTTACAAATATTTATAAAAAAATTGGTGACGATTGGTTCATCCCAGCGCCTTCAATCACTTCTGTAAGGTCCGAAAACATGGTTCTGAGATAAACGCGTTTGTTTCCCAGGCGACGTAGGGCGCGTAGAGTAAACTGGTAACTTTGAACTCCTGTAACTTAAAAAGTACTTGGAATTCGAACATAAAATTTGTAGAACACACTCTTTAAGATTTATACATCCGATTTATAAGATGAAAAAAAAAAAAAAATTTTCCAACCACAAGGTGAAAACCTGCCTTAAGAGCACGCGTGCAAAATATTATTGCGAAATTCCGATTTTTAAAAAAGTTACAAGCAATAACAAACTTCCAAAAAAATTTTTTTTATAGTTTAAGGATGAAACTTAAAGGTACCAATAAAGTTGTTAAGTTTTAAAGTAAGATGGCTGAGAAAAAAAATTAAAAATGTTTTTTTTTGTCTTCTGGGGTGCAAGAACCCCTTAGAGGGAAATCCGAAAATGTTATCAAATGTTATCATGGGACAGGCCTGATAGATTTGTAATGCACTGCGGATATGAAAAAATTATTTAAATAGGAACCAAATGGTATAATTAATTTGCTTAAAGAACCAATGTAAGTAAATGATGTTTTTTATAAAAAAAATTAAAATAATGATTATTTTTGGTCCCTGAAATTCTACGCATAATAGAAGAAGCCTATGCTGAATATCGCAATTCGCATTTGGATCCTGCGACCAAACCATAGAGGCCACGCTGAAGTCACTAACAAAGCAGAGATGCTGATAGTCTTGCTGGTTATTGTTGGAGAGCCGTTCGCAGACACAGTGACTCGGGGCCCAAAGAATAATGATGATAGCCACTGCCGATTTTTTGGAACATTGGTTTTGGGTTGAAGTTTGTGAGGTTCCAGCTAGATACACCACAGTTAAGGGAAGTTTCTACACAGTGTGCCCCAAGATGCCACAGATATGATGGAAATGGTGACGAAATTAAAACTTGGTTCATCGAAATTTCTTAAAGTGTTCAAGAGTCGGTAAGAAGACCGAATATTTCATTGATTTTGTGTTTGTCGAGCTTCTGCAAACAAATTACTCATCTAATCCAAATGAAATGTTTGAGATTGATCTGTATCATGCTCCTAAATCGGCCAACTAGAACTGGAGATATAAAAAAACATGTAAAGGCCATCGAAATCTTTTTTTTTAACTTTTAATAACCTTTCAAAATAATTCGCCTAAAAATGTATTAACAATTTTTTTCTTTTGTAATCTGGGAACACAAACGAACCAAGAACCAAGCTTAATTTCCTTCACCATTTTCATCTTACCTGTGACCTATTGGGGCACACTGAGTCTAGTTAATGCGTTCAAAAAATTCATTTTTCTTTTATTAACATTTTCGTATAGATACTTTGTTCTAGAATACACTTGCGAAGTTTCCACTCAAAATTTTTCTAATTATAAAAGTATTCGCTTAATATAGGGAGAGTGAAGCGCGCTGAGCCGCTCAATAAAAACTTTGAATTCATTTTTCTCAAAACAAAATTTTTTGACCAGGCGGGTTTGAGCAATTGTCACGCCATTTTCTACAGTCGCGTATCAAGGGCCATGCCTATGGCTGGAAGCAGAATGATTAAATAATAATTTACAATTTTTTAATTTTACATAACAACTTATAAAAAAAACAAGAAAGGAAGCTATAGTTGGGTTTTTCGACTACCAGATTCTCGTTACTCGTTGCCCTCTTAAAAAACAAATGTTGCCTGCTTTCAAGCGCAATCAATTTTTAAACGCACTTGGATACACAACTTCTTGAAACTGGCGAAATTTTTAAAAATTTTGGATATCTGTGTAGATATTTTCAATACAAACAACATTTTTTAAGGCCACTTTGCTCTAGCATTAAAAATGTGGACACCACAGAGTTTCGCGGTTTGTGGGCATTGAAAGGGGCGTGGTCTGGTTTTAAAACAAACTTGATATGCGTCGGGTATATAGAAGTCTGTGTGGTGGCTCTAGCTCTTATGGTCCCAGAGATCTCGGCGTTCGTACGAAGGGACGGACGGGCAGACAGACAGACATTTGCAACGTTCACAGAACAACAAGAATAAAAATGGTTGATTGGCATAACTTATTTATTTCTTAATTTCTTTTTACATTTCTGGTAGGGGCCATAGACAAAAGTATTAAAAATAAAATAAGGTGTGATTTGTATGTTTTGAAACAATAGCAGTTGTCACACCGGGGGTAATGTTTAACTGCCTTTTAAAAATCTGACTGTAGCCTGTTTGATTTGTAATACGGTAATCCCACAGAGCAGCAAATCATAGGGGAATGGGGATGGTGTATGGTGAATGGTGAATGGTGGGCATTAACCACTAATGCGCAAAGATGAAACTATGATATGCCGACATTTGGTCAGTTTAAGGCAAAAAAAAAAAGTTATACAAAGCTAACATAGATAACTGATTTCATTAAAACAATCATTTTTTCAACAAGGAAAATTCGATAAAATTATAACTTCCGAACGGAATTTTATAAGAACACCTTAATATTTAGAGATAGAAAGACAGGGAGAGCGTAAGAAAAGCTAACTTCGGCTTGCCCTTGCAGATATGCTGCTGTATATTAAGCAGTCCGATTTTGATAAACACAGGTGATAAACCCTTAAATTGTGTACAATCCACATTTTAAGCACAAAAAAAAAAGATATTGTAGAGATATTTTGTGTAGATAGATTAAACACTAAGCAAAAAAAGACGATTGGAAAAGTTTTAAGTTGAGCAAAAAAAAAGTATACTAAAAGAAAAGATTAGTCGAACATTTGTATTGATTTAGTCATCCTGTCGAACTCGATGTGCCTGCACATAAAAAAAAGATTGGAAAAGTTGTGGCTTACACTAAGCGAAAAAAGCAAACAGAAACGGAGAGACGGACGGATATCGACTCGTTTAGTGACGCTTATTAAGAATACATATACTTTACAAGGTCGGAAATGTCTACTTCTAAGCGTTACAAACATCAAACTAAATGAGTAATACCCAGTAAGGGCTTAAAATCTTACGCCACAATTATTTGTTGCCTGTTGATATATATATACTATATATATGTATATTGAAATTAATTTTTTAAGAATTAATTAGATGAATCCCTCCAGTCAAGTACACATTACTGTGTATCACAATGGTATAGCAATTTAGTCCAACAGCTTTCAAAGTAAATTGTTAATCACAAATTACTTTGTAGCACAATAGTACAGCTACATTAAACAAGGTATAACAAATTAAATTTGGTCATGCCCTTTCTTGTTTGATTAGGATACAGTTATATAGATTTAATTTAAAAAGAAATGGCTTAACCAATAAAAAAACTACCAGAAAGAAAGAAATACACGGTTTTTACGAAAAAGTTTTGCGCTTATCCTCTTTTTAGAAGTGTATATAGAAATAATTCATGTTGAAATAGCCAACACCAGAGCCTCTTTATATTTAATTATTTCTCCGAATGCGAATAATTTGCAAGGACATACAATGTTCAGGCATTCAGCTAGATAGAGGATGGGGGCACGCCGAAAAATGAATAAGGCCTGAAAAGAGTATATATTGTTTCGGTAAACCGAAATCGGATCACTATGTTATATTTTTAATTTGACAATGATGATTGATTTTCGATGCGATGTATAAAAAGAAAGTATCCCTATTTTGAGGAAAAATTCCATGCATCTTTTAAACAAATAAAAAACTTTATTACTACTAATACAAAAATTTTATTGCAATAAATGGTTTTAAGAAAATACCGCAAAGGCATTTTTAAAATAGTTTTTTTTCAGGTAAAAAAGGTGAGACATGGAAGTTATGGAAAAATAATATAAAGTATGTAATTCAGAGCAGAGATCGAATATAACGATAAAATTCGTCACACATTTATTTTAACTAAATTCTTAATCAAGGCTTAGCTATGCAAATGGTACAACTGTGCTCGTGTCAATGAATATAACATGTGTGTAGGAGTACTAACTCGTACAATAAAATCATTAGAACGAAATTGATATATTTTTTATCGGTTTGGGTGAAAAAAATTTGTAAAATACTACAACATAAAAAAGCTGTAGTATTTTAGTTATTTATCTGTATTTAAAGGTTAAATATATAAAGGTAATCAAATGTCAGCTGCAAAATTGCAGAATAAATGTTAATTCATAAACGGTAAAAATGTACAAGAAACAGACAGAAAATAGTCAGTCAGAAGAGATAGAATGTCAGATAGAGCAAGAAATACGGGAAGGTTAAAGAGACAAAGGAGAGCTGTATAAGCTGTGGCTTCACATCAAAATTGTCTAGTTTGATAAAAAGATCAATCTACAGAGTTTAGTAAAGTTACAGTAGGCAAAAGCAACAATTGTTTACAACTATGCCTACCTAATTGTGAAACCTCAAATCTATTTTCACAGGTAGATTTTATATAAGTTCATTTGCAGCATATTTACATACATAGGCGATTTATTAAAGCCTTCTAATTTGTGATATTCGTGATAATCGGCAAGCCGAACAATAAGTTCTCTCCTGTTCTAAATTAGATTTTTTTGCAGCTTCCATATATATGAATTCTTTATTTCTTAAAAAAAAAACTTCCATGCCTATTTGTCATTATTAAAATTATATTTATATACATATATGTATATACTATATTATATATTAATATATTTATATACATACATATATAAAGGTGACTAATTTTACTTGACTAATTTATTTGTCGATGCTGAACGGCATTGAATTTACCTACTGACAAAAAACACATACTAATTGAGCAACAGATAAAAAAGAAACTAATTAATAATTCTCATTCAATGTAAGAAAAAATAAAACTTAATCGCAGTCAAATAATTAAAGGTCTAACTCACAAAAATACGCATATTATTCCCAATACATGGAAGCCATAAGTTGCCTTTTTTATCACTTGTGCGACACGGCATTGTTTTATAACGCAGAGTTTGGAAATATTAGAATACTCGATTGGCACGGCATATTTCGGAAATCTACCTTAAAACTAAAGTTAACGGAATGAGCTTGTACGTTTTATTGTCGGCGTCAAAACACATAAATTAAATTATACCAAGATAATAGTGTAAGATATGAATTATAAAGCATTTTAAAGTCTCATGTTATGTGAATAATGTTTATAAAATATAAATTTAAGAGAAATCATCATAAAAAAAGTATAATAATTTAAAAAAAATAATATGACAACATAATTTTGATCCTCTTTTTTTGGAAATAAATGGTAGAGTTTAACTATTTAAAGTCATGTAAATGATAATACGGGTATGACACTTACTTGAGTTTGCAAGCGAGTTAGTCCACGAATCCAGAGAATTTGTCCAGCCCTTGGCTTTTTATCAGAATCAATTGAATCAAAACGTTCCTCGCCCAAATTCATGGCATCTGTATACTCTTCAGGATGGCCGCGGCCCCATCTGATACATAGCAAAAATATTTATAAATGGATTGAACCAAAGATTTGAAAACAAAGTCAGATGCCTAATAATACAACCAAAATAGCGTATGTAAATTCAAGCTATGCATCGTGTTATTTAAAACAAAGGAATGGAACAAAGCGACAGAATTGCACCGACATAAATAGCCAATTACTATGTTTTTATGATTAAACTTTTTTCATATTCTCTTTCAATAAACAATTAAAGCTAAGACTTGCGTATACAAAATAGTTTTGAATATAAGCTGTTCTATGGAGAACCAGCAAAGTTTTTTTTACCTTTAATCAATTATATGCATTATATAAGATAGCAGTAGTTTTTCTTAATGTAGTAACTATAGTTGGCGGTTTTTTTTTAAACAAACAAATAAACAAAAACAAGAACGAACGCTGTGGTCGGGTTCCCCGACTATGAGAGTCCCGTTACTCATTGCCCTTCAAAGAAAAATCTTGTCTGCAAGTGCACGTACTTACATACATATGTTTTTAGATAACTGTGTAGAAATTTTCAATACAAACAACATAAATTTAAACAGCTTTTCTCTAGCTTTAAAAATGTGTGTGAAGGGATTTTTTTAAACAAATTTGACATGTGTTCTAGGTCTTAAAGTTCCCGGGATTTGTACGGACGGACGGACAGACGGATAAACAGACAGACTTTTGCAACTTTTTCAGAATTATCTTATACTCTTCAGGTAACGGGACTAAAATGAGTACGACAATGGCGTTCAATTTAAAACTAAACTATTACTTATATAACTTAATAAATTATTTATTTTTTATTTTTGTCGGGACTAGGTTTTGCAACCTTATAAATGTCAACCAAATGTTCACCATTGAGATGAAGTTGTGTGAAGTGAGTTAAGGGCTTTGAATGGGGCACTACAATGTAAGGCATTATTTAGAATTAAAATAAGTAATTTTAATTTTGTTTTCCAAATTAGGAGGATTAAACAAGAGTTAAGATCAGTGCACACGGGCCTGACTCGTGGGTCAGGGAGTTTCTCTGTCGCCACACTGACACTGTAAACCAGGGATGCCAACGGGCTGCTTATGGGAGAGCAATTCACCAATACGCACACATAAATGCACAAATACATAGACGCAACCGTTCAACTTTCTGCACTGAAAAAATCGGGGTGAATAAAAACGTCAACCATCGTGCCTGCAAGTTTTCGTTCAACTGATTTCTTGGAGTGCAGACTGCGCGAAAATCCAACAACAATTAACATTCGGCTTAGCGAGCTAACTGAATTCACCGAATGCGCGGAGAACAGAGAAACTGAAAAATTATTATTGTGTTTCGTGTGTTCGATGAATGAGCCATGTGTATGTACACGCCTCGGCTCTTCCTATGCGGCGAGCAATTACAAAAACAAAGGAGCTCGGAGAGCTATGGCGTGGGCATCCCTGCTGTAAACGGTCGTGTGGCTTCGGCAGGCGCGAACGAAGATCAAATCATTTGCTGGTGTATGCAAGTCTTACGTGTCACTGTTCAAGTGTGCTTATTGCTTTAAATTGTCCATAGATTTTTGGGCAACAAATCGACCCCACCAAGTCCGAGCCAGACTCAAAAGTGTAAAAAATAAATGGTATATATGTATTTTCTAAATACATATGATGCAATACATATTATATACAAATTTTGCTTGCTATAGGTGCACGTACTGTTATCCACCCGCGTTCAGATGATAACTTTTTTAAACCTCAATCATCCCAATCGGTTACTCTGAGAAGATACAATAAAAAAAACTTTAACGGCATTTTTTAAATAAAAACTTTTGTGCCTTTTTTTGTGTTTGTTTGATTCAAATCGATATTATAGCATACTGGAACTTTTATTGTATTGAGCAGCACGCGCTGAAACACTATTGTTCTACTACTTATACAAAGCCCGCTTATTTAGCGGTAAAATGGCTAAAAAGGCTAGATTTTCCACGCGTAAAATTTTTAAACGACTACGAATGTGGCTGCGGATTACTTTTTGACTCAATTATTTTTCTTATCGAAAAAAAAGGTGCACATTAAATCAATATTTTTACTTAAAAATTTCAAAGCAGCATGCCGAATTATAAACTTTTTAAATAAACTACTTATAATCGTTTGATATCAGAAGTTTTTGGGTGTTGAAGGTGCGAAAGTTTTTTTTTACCCCGTCAATAGGTGTTTTTGTTTGATATTTGAAAAAGGCGTGACGTTGCAGCTCTACGTTTTGTGCAGAAGATAAGGTTCATCGAGTTTAAGTTTTCATTGAAACTTAACTTAGCGAACGTACGCCAAATCAAAGTCAACTTTTTCTGACTCTAGTAAAAGGCAACATGTATGTAAGACAACCTTTGCAAAAACAATTTCATCAAAGTTTGTAATTCTTATAGGATTAAAAACCAAAAGAAGACAAGTCTAAAAAACACCAAAACATACCAAAATAGATTCTTTTTGCTAATATTAACTACTTTTATCAAAAAAAAAAAAATTACATTTATTTGGTAATTGCTTAAACTTGTTTAGTTCCTTTGATTCAGAAAAAAAAGTGGTTAAAAAATCATATAGAAAATTTTTCTGTACGGTCGGTCTGGGCCGAAAAAAAAAATGTATTTTTTTGTTATTTGTTTTAATCGAGAAAACAACTTTTTATGAATGTTGTCTCAAAATTTCAGTTCATTTCGAGTAAAATTGACATCCGACCGCTTTGGAAACAGTTGGTGGCGCAGTTGGTGGCGCTGAGAGCGAAGAGTTCCTCTTTTCGAAGAAGAGGACAGAGAGAACGTTCGTCAGCGGTTAAAGAGGGACAGGGGAATAGACAATTTTTGTGACGGTCATGAATCGATTTTACTCCGTCCCCAAAAATCCATAAATAAAAGCACAAAAAAGTTTCAGCCCGAAAGGATAATAATATTTACTATCCCCGCAACGTCCTTGGAATTTTCGTAATTTTCATGAAAACTCGAAAGGATAATATTTACTATCCCCACAACGTCCTTGAACGTCCTCGACCGTTCTCAAACGTCATTCGAACGTCATTCGAAATTTCAAGGACATGGTTTTACAACTTTTCCGCACCCAGGGTCATCGAAAATCAAAAAAAGTTGACTTTCGATACACTCTACTGGACACACCCCTTTTTTTGCTTTTAATCGAATTACATCGTCAAAATGATGCTTTTTCTAGCCATAATTTTTTGATGAATTGGCGATTTGTTATCCGGGACACCGCAAT
Organism: Drosophila oshimai; assembly: GCA_018150695.1. Classification (NCBI taxonomy): domain Eukaryota; kingdom Metazoa; phylum Arthropoda; class Insecta; order Diptera; family Drosophilidae; genus Drosophila; species Drosophila oshimai. The sequence continues at coordinate 909,129 of JAECWM010000264.1, forward strand.
GGAGATCTTTTTTTTTCCCAATGGGCCTACTTGAACCCAGTATAACTACGATATTTCGTGGCATTTTTTTTATTTTAAATTAAAAATCTATCTTTAAATGTAATAAAAAAAGTTTTTTTTTATGTCCCAACTGCAATAATTGGCGCTGACTTTTTGGCACAGTTCCATCTCATCGACAATCGACCCGATCACTTAACTGGTGCAAAATCAATCAGTTCACAGGAATTCGGGACAAAGGAAACCCGAATTCATTCTCAAATTTAGAAAGAGGCCAAGAAAAGCAGCAGGGATAAAAACATTTTTACACACGCTGTTCGACATCACATCATCACAACTGGAGCTCCAGTAGCTGAGCGGCCGCGACGAGTGATGGGAGAAAAGCTTTTGTCAGCGAAGAGTCAAATCAATTTGCTAAACGATCAGAAAATCGGTCGATACTCAAAAAGCGCCTGGGCCAGCCCCTTGCACATGGTAGCAAAGACAAGTGGGGGATGACGAGCATGTGGGGACTTAGGAAACTGAATGCGATTACAGTCCCTGATCGCTATCATATTCCGCATATCCACGATTTCGCTGACCGTCTACATGGCAATAAAATGTTCACAACACTAGACCTAGAATGGGCCTTTTATCAAATACCGATGGCACCAGAAGACATCGATAAGACCGCGGTATGCACTCCTTTTGGATTAATTGAATTCCTTAGGATTCCATTCGGACTTAAAAACGCAACACAGACCTTTCAACGCTTCATGGATCAACTATTTCGGGGAGTTGACTACGTGTTCTGTTATATAGATGACATTCTGATAATGTCAGACTCCCTCGCTGAGCACAAAAAGCATGTTGATACCGTTCTAGGCATCTTGAGAAAGATAAATGCGATTTTTATAAAACAGAAGAAGCATTTCTTAGCTACAGGGTCAACGCCGCTGGGATCACACCACCAGAAAGTCGGATTAAAGCAATCTCAGAGTACGCACGCCCACAAACATGTATGTGAACTGGCTCGCTTTTTGGGAATTGTAAATTGTTACCGCCGTTGCATACACCATGCCTCACAGATGCAAGCACCAATCAATGACCTCACAAGCAACATGAAGAAGAACGATAAACGACCTGTAGAGTGGACAAAAAGTGCTATCCAAGCATTTGAAAACTGCAAGAAAAGCTTAGTAAACGCTGCAACCTTCGCTCATCTTAGTTCCAGTGCAGATCTGAGCCTGACTTGCGATGCCTCCGACACTGCCATCGGTTCAGTCTTGGAGCAAAACAACAATGGAGACGTTAGGATTCTTTTCGAAAAAACTCAGCCCAACAGAAAGCAGATACAGCACATATGACAGAGAACTGTTAGCCATTTATGAATCTGTCAAGTTTTTCAAACACATGCGTATGCGTTTGTTTAAAAAACCAGAAAAAGCGTCAGATCGTCAGTTACGACAATTAGGGTATATTTCTCAACACTCTATCTATCATGCTATCATGCATGTGAGCGGCAATGACAACGTTGTAGCCGATGCGCTTTCAAGGATCAATGCAATTACGATGCCAACAACTCTGGATGCAAGAACTATTGAAACCGCCCAAGCTACGGATATCGAAATGGTACAGACAAACAGACATGAGATCTACTGTGATGTTTAAACAGGAAAACGTCGACCCTATGTTCCAGAGTCGTTAAGGCTGGCCGTGTTTTCTAACATTCATAGATTGTCCCACCCCAGCGGACGGTCTACTCTTAAAAAAATCAGCCACAAGTATGTTTGGCCGTCGATGCAGAAAAACGTCTTAGAGTGGTCGAGGAATTGTTTGCCTTGCCAACGAGCAAAAATCCACAAGCACAACTCAATAAATATAAAATATATTCGAGCACATTCACCTTGACATTGTGGTCATGCTTTTGGTAAATGGATACAGATACTGCCTCACAATGATCGACCGATTCTCTCGCTGGCCGGAAGCGGTTCCGTTAAAAGACATGACTGCTGAAACAATTTGTGATGCCCTTTGGACATACTGGATATCACGCTATGGTTGTCCTGTAACTATTACTACGGACCAAGGAAGTCAGTTTAAATCCGCCCTCTTCAAGTCGCTAACGAATTTACTGGGAAGCGAACATATTCACAGAACGCCGGACCACCCTCAGTCAAACGGCAATTTCAAGCGTTGGTATAGATCAATAAAAGCTGCTATAATGTGCACCCCGGATATACAATGAATAAAGTGGCTGCCAAGTGTGATGCTAGGACTTCGGACCTGTTTTAAGCAGGATCTTGCATCTTCGGCTGCTGAAGTGCTGAACGGTTGTACCCTTTGCCTTTCGAATGAATATTTGTATGTCCTGGATGAACCGTCAAACCCAAGTGCGTTTGTCAGTCAGTTTAAGACCCAGATGCAAGCTATAAGACCAACCCCAGCATCTCATCACAACAAACCAAAGCTCTTTTTGCACAAAGAAATTAACAATTGCTCTCATGTCTTTGTCAGAACTGACGCCGTCAAACAACCTTTGAAGCCTCCAGATACAGGACCGTATGAAGTTATATCCAAGCCATCAGATCGGGTCTTCGTTATTCGTATTAACGGGAAAAATTCAGCTTTATCAATTGATAGACTAAAACCAGCATTTCTATCAAACGATGATGCTACCTGTTCTGAAGACCAGGCTTCATGGGCCAATGCTCCTCAGCAAAAAACATACGCAAGATCAACCAGAAATCCTAGGCTCGTCTAGCGGGGAGTACTTTGGCAACCATTAACCACATTAGCCTACCGGCAGAAATCGGAACTCCTGAAGAGTTGCAGGTCGATAGTAGAATAAGTTGGCAGCTTGATACTACACTTGATACACTTTAAGACAGACGCTGGTGAAGCTTACAGTTCCTAATAAAACTACTTTATGTTAAATAAATCCTTGGCCAAACAGCCAAAAGGCCTCTACTTTGGCGCCCTCTACAGTTCACATAGAACACTTAAAAAAAAATATATATATTTACTTGTATAGTTAAAGGATGGTATTTTAAAATGTCAAAAAGCTTTTAAGTTTTAAAGTAAGATAGCCGAGAAAAATAATTGTAAAAATGTGTTTTTTTCCCATTCTCGGGCGCAAGTACGCCTTAATTAGCTTTCTATATATTAGTTTCGAAGCCCACATCATTCCGGACTGTGTGGACCGCGGAAATGGAGAGTGTGGTGGTAGATCACTGGTGTAAGTTCAAGTAGTTGGACTTGATCGAAGCAAGGATGAACTCGCACTCGTCTACCAGAAGTTGGCAATGAAGATAGATAAGCGGGAGTTTGGTATTTCCTGGAGCGACACCCGCACAAAGAGCTGGAGCAAAGCCACCTAGCAAGCGGAAAAAATTAGTGCCCTCCACCCACCCAAGAAGCGGAATGACACTCAAAGGGAGCAGCAGCAGGAGACCCAAGGGCGCCAATGTTTACCAAAACAACTTAGTAAAAAATAATTAATTAGTTTTTAAACATGGTTTGAATAAATAAATTAATTTGAAACATGAATTATTCCTTGTGGTTACAAGAAAGACGAAGACATTGACGGTATAAAGAATATGAATTTCATTTTTTCACCACCTTCTCATCGTTTCTCTAAATATGGCTGTTATGTGAATACGCTATTAGGCCCGCTTTCCATATGGCTTCGTCTCCTTCTACATTTGATATTTATCGGACGTACGTCACTTCCCGTACAAAATTTGGTCCAGTTTGTGGGGAAGAGGGGGAGGAAATATCCAGCGCTATATATTTCAGGAGAGCAACGTTGCTTCATCAGTATTTTTGGCAGTATTTACATACATATAAGAAATTGCACTGAACATATACATAAGTACATACGTATGTATTAATGCTTTTTGTTTATATGCAAAACCCCATATCATATAATGCCATAAGAAGTGCATGGGAATCTGTTAAAAAAAAAAAAAAAAACGAAAAAGGTCCTGTGAAGGACAAAATAGCCGAAAATTTATAATTTCCTTGGGCCAACAAAAAACAGACGACTCCTGCTAAGTTTTTTAAAAACCAGGAAATGTTTTCGTTTTGAAGCACGATGATGGAGCACTTTTCTTAACCTTCACAAGAAGTGCGGGTGACTGTAACATCAACCATAAAAGGTACAAAGCTTCAAAAATTAAAGCATTTAAGGGGGGACATCTAAATAACTGGGAAAAAAAGCGGATTTTCTGGAATTTTTTTTGGCCAAATGAAAAAGCCAATCGAAAATTTGTAAAGTAGGTCTTATAATATTAGATTTGAAATACAAAATAAATTTTTTTCGAATAAATGGAAAACAAAATGGCGGCTGTGCAGCATTTCTTCGTAGGCCCTTTTTTGTTGAAGGGGGTCCATGGCCGGAAAGCTAACGTCCTTAATTTTTGATGTAGAACAAAAAATCAAGTTTAGTTACTACTTCGTTCAATAAGTCTCCCAACTAACACATAGACAGTGCTACTTGCACCAATCTATGTGTCCATTCAAGAGACAACCCATTAAGGCAAACTGTCAAAATACCACGACAATCCAACCAATAGTTTTCAGTTACAGCCTTTAAGTGACGCTACTTTTGTGGTTTTCAAAAAATGAATCGAAGCAATTTCGTGTGTTGATCCATCATTGATTTTTGATGAAAAAATATTGTTCAATGCCAGGAATGGCTTGAAAACATTATCCGGACTCTGAACCAACAAAATCAACCATTTGTAAGTGGTATGGTGACTTAAAAGATGTCGTACAGACACCAACGATGCTGAGCGTGCTGGACAGCCAAATGAGGCAGTTACTCCAGAAAACACAGAAAAACAAAGAAAATCATTCGGCCAACCGTAAAATGAAAGTGAATGAGATTGCTGACATTCTGAAGATATAAGCAGGCAAATTTTTACCATAATAACCGAACACTTGTTTATGAAAACCTATTTTCGGAATGGCTGCCGCATTGCTCCACCAGAGCAAAAAACAACGAGTCGATGATTCAAGGCTTGTTTGGACATTTTAAGCGTAATAAGTCGAAGTTTTTTTTACATCACAACGGATGAAACATGGATCCGCTATTACATCCGGAGTCCAATCGACAGTCGCTGAGTGGCGTGAAGCCGGTTTAAGCCACCCAAAGCGTCCAAAGGCACAGCATCGTCTGGCAAGGTTATGGCCTCTGTATTTTAGAATGCTCACGGAATAATATTCGTTTATTACCTAGAAAAGGATCAGATCTCAACAGCTACTATTATATAAAGTTATTGGAGCGTTAAAGTCCGAAATTCCCAAAAAATACCGCTTTTGCGAAGAAAAAAGCTTGTTTGACCAGAGAATGCACCGTGTCACTAGTCGATGAAAACGATGGCAAAATTAAAGAATTGGGTTACGATTGCTGTCGCACCCACATATTCTTCAGATCTGGCCCCAGCGACTACTGGCTTTTCGCAGAACTCAAAACGATGCTCCGTGGTAGAAATTTGACTCGAAAAGGAAGTAATTACCGAAATTGAAGCATATTTTGAAGGCCTCGACAAATCGCTCTATAAAAGCGGTATAGAAAGATTGAAAAGCGTTGGAATGATTATATATTCCTTAAGGGGACCATGTTAAGGAATAAAAGAAATTTGCCGAAAAATGTGTTTAATATGTTGTTGGGAGACTTATTGAACGGAGTGTTAGTTTCTTTACATCAACAGCTATCGACACACGTAGGATTTTTTTGATATATTGATTTTTTGCAAAATGGTGAGTGATTGAAAAAAAAAATTACAATTTTCACGAATAAGAACGTCACAAAATTGTTGATAAAAAAAAAGTAAGCAATATAAAGCGATAGACAAAGGTATTTTGAATATACTGTCAAAATTTCAAATCGATCGGTTAAGATTTGTTCGATTTATGTTTCCGGCCATGGCAAAAAAAGTGGCTTCGAGAAAAACGCGTTTAAACACAAGAGGTTCCATGGGATATACCTGTGAGGCATCGCCGCAGAATGGAAAATTTCGACACTTAGACACTTTTGCCGGACTCTATATTTTGTTATGTTATTTTTAAGACCATAAAGAAATTTTTAAGCGAAAAAAAAAATTTTCGATTTTTAAAAAATTTAACTCAGATGTCCCCCCTTAAAAAAATAAGCGTATTTCTTCTCAAACCCGGGCAAATGAAGTTGGGGCTGGTAAATCGTCGGCGCGTGTTTAGCGTATTGGCTGCAAAGGTTTTTTAATTTTCTAAAAAATTTCCAGTAAAGTTTAATACGACATTCGAAAGCATGTACTTTAAAACAAATACTTCTGATATCTTACAAAAATACCTCTTGACGAGGTAAGATAAAAGGGATAATCAAGTTATGTAAACCAAGGGACCAGGCACTGCAGCTGCTAAGATGGCAAAACAAGGACGTTTGTACCGACGACTGGATGGTAGCCCTTGTTGCGAAACCCGAAGCCAAGGGTCACCATGGTCATCCAGATCAACAAAGAGGCAGAAGACATCCTGAGCCCCAGGTTCGGAAAGATGGCATGGGGCATAGTAAGCTTGTACCTGTGTCTTAAGAAGCGCCACCCCGAGGACTGATGACTGAGAAGGTGGAGAAGGACCTCGGGACCAAGGGACCAAAGCCACCACCAGCTTGAACTTGAAGAGGAGGAAGACGAGGACGGTCACCGGACGCTAGTGGGTCTCCCGCCCGAGCGTAAGGCGGCAACGACAGCAACGCAGTTGACAATCCTGCAGGTCAACTTGCATAAGAGAGAGCTCGCATCGGCAAAGCTGCTTTTACCACTAGAGAAAATGCCTGTCGACGTGGCCCTGGGACAGGAACCTTGGACAGCGTCGGGCAACAAGGTCTCAAGGCTAAGGTCAACCTAACTACAACATCTTTTACCCGACAACTGTTAGTAGAACAAGAACCGCAGTCCTTGTAACGAAGGGTATCTACGCTTATTAAATGTCTAATTACATCACAGACGATCTGAAAGTGGTGGCGCTGAAATGCTAAACACGCACTACACCGAAGCGCCTCTTCTAGAACTACGACGACTGATGACAGGGTCTGCCCCTGTCAAGAAGCAGTCCCTCTAAATCAGAACTGACGCCAATGCACACCACACGGTTTGGGGAAGTAAGGACGTAAACGAAAGATCTACCAGATTTACTTCTAAATACTAATTCTAAGATAGCGAATGAAGGGGAGAAGTCTTAGACAAAACCCTTGCATCGGGCACGAATACAGACATCATGCAATGGAGAGTTCTAAGCAAACACTTCTTTTCAGATCATAGGTATGTTCAATTCCGAATTAACTCTGATTTTAATAAGAAAGAAAGCGTATTCAGGAACACCCGGAACACGAACTGGACCCACATAAAAAAAAAAAAAAATTGAGAAAAACCTACCGAGACCTACAGTGTTTTTATCATACGATGACATCGAAAAGGATCTGAGGGTAATAAAAAACAATCTAATAAGGGCATTTCAAAAAGCGTGTAAGCCATCTCAAACTGAGCTGTAAAGTCAATGTGGAGGAAAGGGTGAAGAAGGCCACCAATGCTTTATATGCATCGCAAAAGATGCTGAGTTGGGGGTCTCTAGCTCCGACTGACACGCCGGATTTTTATCCTGTAGAACGACCAATTCTTCTCTACGGCGTTCTAGTATGGTGGCAAGCAACCGAAAAATCCACGTTACTAAGGTTGATGGAAAAAAAGCAGATGCATGCACTATTGTGCATAACGGGTCCGGTAAGATTAACCCCCACGAAGGCACTACAAACGATACAGAGTATCAAACCTCTAGACGTTCAGGCTCGCCTTACAGCATAGCATTTTTGCTCCATAGGCAACCTGAACATAAAAACCTACGCACACAATAAGATCGGAAGGAGTATGTCTGTCAAAACAGACTACATAACCCCAAAAATCAACTTTAACCAAACGCCAAATGATTGGCGCTCAGGGGCGTGGCAAGACACGATCACATAAAAAGTAAAATATTCGTCGACAGTGAAGCAGCTAGCTAAAAAAGCTCTGCAAGTGCGCACGACAAGCTTAACATGCGTCCTATCGAATAGGGAAGCACTAGATTCGCTTGAGAAGAGCTCAAATCTTTTGAATCCCTAGCCATCAAGGCTTCGAAGGAAACGAACTGGCGGACAGTCTAGCTAAAGAAATCGCAATAAGGGAAGACATAGTCTCTAAAGATGTGTCACCTTCTCTGCGAACATTACACCTACCAATGGAAATGAGTGCAAGAGAACAAGAGCGACTGCAAGTTTTCGAGAAAGATATGCAAGAAATGTAACGGGAAACAGACAGAGTACATATACACTACAGCTTCAGAGACCTGACTGCAGGAAATTAGTTGGCCATCTAATATGTCAAAGCCTAACGGCGGCTTACACAAAGAAACTGGGTGTAACGGAAAATGTAAAGAACCAGGTTTGCTATCAAAATTCTATACGCTGGGGGACAAAAAGTGAGAGATTAGCTGTCCGAGTAAATCTGACGAACATTTTTTTTTTGAATACATAAAAAGAGTTCGACGATAATGCAAAATATATTTGTTTAAACAAATAAATAACAATTTATTAAAAATTAAGTTAATTTGCTAATTCACTTTTTAAAATATATATATGGGACGTTTCACGTCAACTGGCCCAGAGCTCTGCCCAAAATTCTACTGAACGAAAATGGACTTATTATATCTTAAAATTAAAGTTCTTATAGTTTTGAGGTTGCTGATTACGAATCTGAAGTCAGATTTTTAAAATTCAAAATGGCGGATTCAATATTTTTTTTTTTTTTTTTTTTTTTGCATAGGATGTGAAAACCTGCTCTTAAAATCAGCAAGCTACCCTCTCAATAATGTAGCCATGCTCTCAGTTTTAACCCCCTACTTTGAGCGCAATAAAAATTTTCAACGCATAACACTTGAAAATGGTCAGATTTTAAAAATTTTTAGATATTTGGGTGATATTTTCAATACGAACAACATTTGTTAGGGCCACTTTTTTAGCACTAACAATGTGGACACCACAGAGTTTTTTCCGGTTTGTGGGCGTAAAAGGGGCGTGGTCAGGTTTTGAAACAAACTTGATCTGCGCCTTGCTTATAGAAGTCTGTGTGCAAAATTTGGTGGCTCTAGCTCCTATAGTTCCCGAGATCTCGATGTTTGTGCGGACAGACGGACGGACGGACAGACAGACATTTGATCGTTTACAGTATTTGTTACTCTTCGAGTATCGCAAAAAAAAAATATATATATTGGATCCGCCATTTTGAATTTTAAAAATCTGACTTCAGATTCGTAATCAGCAACCTCAAAACTATAAGAATCAGTCATTATCCATCGAGATATACTGTTTTTCATAAAGTATTTAATATATTTGTTTGCTAAGTCCACAAATACTTGTGCATTTAGAGTCACAGTAAGGACGCCATTTTGAATTTTTCAAAACGCCACTTTTCATTCGAAAGGGTATGAATTGACGAAAATTTTAAGCTATAATAAGACCATTTTCGTTCAGTAGAATTTTGGGCAGAGCTCTGGGCCAGTTGACGTGAAACGTCCCATATAAAAAACTGTATAAAGTGTTTTAAGGTACTTATAGTAACTTAAAACATCGATTTTATTCAAACAAACAGACAAAACTAAGGGACAATAAGTTTATATTTCGAGCAGGCCGCCAAACTCTTCTTTTGAACTGAGTACCAGATTAAGATGAATGAGGGTCTTATTAGCTGTGCTTTTATTTTTGAATAACTTCCCTTCGCACATTTACCCTCGTTTCCTCTAAACCCTAATAGGTTGTTTTTGGCACTTCACTCACACCCGTTAAAATTAGAATAGGCATCGGAGTAGGAGAACCACTATAGGACTCTTGGGTGTCTCTCGGGTGTTTATGCACTGATCAGTTGATTTATTTTTCTTGGGGGTCAAAAAGTCAGAGCTGTTCCTTCAAATACAATGTACTATCTAATTAACTTTACTACATTTTTGTATATAGAACCAAAAATCTAAATTTAAAATAAACTTTTATATTAGACTATTCAAAGTCAAAATACATTTGATGCCTTTTAAAGTGAAATAAAAGACACTGTTCTTCCTTTTCCATACCTTTGTGCCCTTTCGTCACTCACAATGTAAAAAATTGAGGAAGAGGGAAAAACTTCTTTGATTTTATCATAGATACATTAAGATACATTTTTGTTGATAAGAACAACAATCTTCTATCTTCTTAAAAAAATAATTTAATTTTAGCTTCTCGCTGGTTCTTACATTTGCTAAAATTAATAAGTCAAATTAAGAAAAAAAATGTTGTATACTTTTTTTTTTAATTTTGGGTAAACTACGCACTTGCTGCGCATATGCGCCTTTTTGGGCCGGTATCAGCACACCGCTAAAAATGTGGGGTATTCGGTTACTGTGCTAACAAAGGTCAAGTTCTTCTAATAGTTTAACAGTAAGTTGTGAAAAAATATTTTTTTATTTTTTTGGAATTTAGTTGCTCTCAACCTTAAGCAGTTGACAGAAAGAAAAATTATTTAAACGATTTGGTAAAAACTATGTATATAAAAGAAGTCAGCTTGTTATCTATTGCACAATGAAATACTTTTATTTACGTAAATCTACAATTTATTTATGTTAATTACGCAATGTAAAACTTAAAAAAGGCCCGAAAATGTTATCCACGGTAACATTGTGAAAAATGGTTTTAAAAACTTTATTTAAGTCTTGTATATTAATTGGGTACTATAATGTTATTTTACCAAAGGGTTAAACATTTTTATATTCTTGAGAGTAATTTAAACAAATACGTAAAAGTAAATGTCTTAACGTAATTTCTTAAATATCTGTAAATAAATTAATTTAAATTTCTTAATATACTTACATTTTTTTTTAGTGAGAAAAAAACATTTCTTATAAATACATTCGTCTTAGTTATTTTTTTGAAGAAAGTGTGCAATAATACATTTATTTTGCCTAAAATTATATTTATAAAAGTTATATCTAAAATACTGAATTAAAGTACATGCAGTTCATAATAATCATTTTAAAGTAGAGTGTTAAGAAAATACATATTGGTGTTTTACTTAGTTATTTAGTCTTACGACTAACCAGCACTGAATAACTTAATTGTTTGCACTAATAATTTTGTATCTATTTCTTATTGGGTTATGCTTAGTTTAATTTTGAATCAATGTCCATTTATAAGCGAGTGGTTAGAGGCGTAATATGTTAAACATTTACTCACGATAGTATCTTAGGCAAGCTTCTTGTAGGAACTGAGGTAATCAGTTGTCCCCACACAAGTGTACCAATTCCAAAAAATATACACCAGAGCCATTGGTCTAGTGACAGAGCCTTTGTTGAGAACGCCATTTTTCCATATTGAATAATTAACACCTTAAATGGATTGTAAAGTAAAGACATGTAACAAATATTTTATAATCATCTAATGTAGGGTGTACCTGTGATATCATAGTAAATATCCATATGGTGTAGAATATGGGATTTGTTAGAAGTCCTTCAATGACGTTGCGCTGTCCATGTATTTTTCTAGCGTTAATTTCATTAAACAAAGTCATCATGACAAATGTGTTAAATATAATTGTAAAGTGCTGTGTTGGGCCAGCGTTGAGTTCTTGTCCACGTCCAGATTCAATATCAAGTATTAAATCACCTACAAATTAATAAAATATAATAAGAGGCAAAATCATTGTTTGGTATAACTTACCCACAAAAAGTAATCCAAATATTATTACTAACTGGTAAAGTGCCTGACCCAATATGTTTTTCATCATTGTGCGTGAAATTAAAGGCTTTGTGCGGCCATAAGGTTTACGGAGTAATAGATCTGGTGTGGGAAACTCTGTTGCTAATGCAAGTGATGCCAGTGTATCCATTATAAGGTTAACCCACAACATCTGCACTGCCTAATAATAAGGGTTGTTTATAAATGTATGCAATCAGTAATTTAAAAAACTTACTTTAAGCGGTGAATCTTGCACAGCACATGCACCAATAAATGCAACAATAACAGCAACCACGTTAACTGTTAACTGAAACTGCAAAAACTTTGCGATGGAGTCATACACGTTGCGCCCCCACATTACAGCTTTAACAATGCTGCTAAAATTATCGTCAGTTAATATAATATCAGATGCTTCCTTGGCTACGTCAGTTCCGGCAATCCCCATTGCAAAGCCAACGTCGGCTTTTTTTAGAGCTGGGCCATCATTTGTTCCGTCGCCAGTTACAGCAACAACTTCACGGTTATCAGTGATTGTGCTGTCAATCATACCTTAAAATATATTTAAAATAAAATTTTTAATATTCGTAGTTATTCAAGCAAAATAAGGAACAACAAGAGAGGACGCTATAGTCGGGTTTCCCGAGTATCAGATTTGCGATACTCAATGCCCTCCCTAAAAAAAAAAAAAAAATAAGATACGGACGCTAGTCCTCTTATAAAAAAAAATGTAGCCTGCTTTAAAGCCCAATAAATTTTAAACGCACTAGCATACACAATTTCTTGAAACTGGCCAGATTTCCAAATTTTTTAAATATCTGTGTAGATATTTTCAATACAAACATTTATTACGGCCACTTTTCTCTACCACTGAAAATGTAGACACCACAGTGTTTCGCAGTTTGTGGGCGTTAAAAGAGGCGTGGTCGGGTTTTGATACAAATTTGATCTACGTGGGGTAGAGCGTTCGTTTAAAAGCCAATGGAGGCGGCTATTGGCTTTTAGTCTTAGGTGAATTTTCTTAGCATTGATATGTCTTCGCCATGTAAGTCTCCTATCTAGGTGGACGCCAAGGTACGTTACATCGTCAGCTTGTGGAAGTGGCGTGTTATTCAGGGTTACCCGGGGACACGTTTGTCTGTTAAGAGTAAACTTTATGTGTTGACACTAGTGTAATCGTCGGATGTTGTAGTGTTGCCTCTCAAGGCGAAGGCTCTATTCAGGCACGTATCCAGGGGGGGTGCCCGAATAAGTCCACATTTTTTTGATTGATTTTTGTCCTTGAGCACCACCCGAAACAAATTTCTGGATACGTGCCTGGCTCTATTATAAGGTTTAAGTATCCTTTTCGGGCAGAATCGTTTTGATTTTATGCATAAGGCCACACTCGGTCGAATGCCGTTTGTATTTCTAATGTAATTTTGTTGACGTGCTCTATAGTTCCATGACTCATTCGAAAACCGAACTGATGTATTTGTGCTCTCATTAAATATGGTGCTCTCTTAAATAAAGGATAATGCGCGTCAAAAGGCATTTTTTTAGCAGTTTTGACAAACACGAGAGTAAGCTTATCGGTCTGTACGAAGCTGGTATTGTGTGATCTTTTCCTGGCTTTGGAATCATTATGATTACCGATTTTGTTAAGTTTTTTGGAAGTAGCCAAGTCGTGTGATCCCGTTGAAGAGTTTACAAATGACCTGAACTGCACAGTTTGGAAGTTCAATTAACATTTTGGGAGTTATTTCAATTTCAATTGCTCGCTGATGTTTTTTGCAACTTCGTTTGGCTGAAACAGAATTGGCTCCATGTCTCAGTTTCAGGGTTGCAGGGTTTGGCTGAAAATCATCTCGAAGGTGTAAAGCAAATGTAAATGCTCTGTCTTTGTCGCTTCTGCCCCGCTTGCTTAAGGATTTTTTGATGGGAATTACTGTTTTGGCCGGCACACTTTGATTTGGGTGGGTCCTCTACAAGGGATGCTTAGTGCTGGTGGGTTTAAGTATCGCAATGTACTGGCGTTGTGCTTTTTCTTCTTCTTGCCTTAGAGCCCTGGAAAGTCAGCTTCCTTAAGACTTTGTTTTAAGGATGGCGGATAGCGATCTGCTGGTTTGACAAGCTGTTCGATTTCGAGATTAGGATCTGTAGGCTAGTATGTAGTAGAGGTTTGGCTTCAGCTTCGGCGGCGGCGTAGAGTTCTAAATTACCCAGCGGCGGCGGCAAAGCCGTTAGAAAGAACCAGCAGCGGCGGCGGCCACGCCGCTGTTGAAATTGTCGGTGGCTGGCGGCGTAAGCATTTAGTAAACAGATTTTTTTCTTGTATTCCTTTTATGATTAAGTAAAAGTTATTTTCTTCGCGAAATAACACATTTAATTAAAATTAAAACAACATTACAGTATTTTCTTGACTTGATTAGATTCAGTTTCCAGTCTTTTCACGGCTTCAGTGACTTTCAGTTCAAAACTGCGTACACTATTGAATACAAATAAAAAAAAAAATAACAGTCTTTTCTTAACTAAAGTAGTTTCAGTTTTGAGATTCAATGAAATCCATTGGGATTTTTTCTCTAAAATAAAGTTGAGAGGATTATCATTTAAGGTAATTCTTCCGAAATTTTAGGCATTATTTTTTTTTAAATTTTAAAACTTACTTCATGAAATTATTTACGCACTTTTGCAACTGAACAAAAAATTGTAAGTCACAGCTGTTAATTGTTCTAGAAGTGGGACACATGTAAGGAGATGGGAGATGAGACATTTAATCAAAAACTTTAAACGATTGTCGAAAATTTTTTTAGGATATATTAATAATAACCTTTTTATTTATGAAGTGAATAAAAAGTTGTATGACGCCGAACGCCACCGCCGCCGCTGCGCCGGTATTTGCGTGACTCGGCGGCGGCGCGTCAAAAAAGGAAAAAATCGGCGGCGGCGGCGGCGTGGCTCGGCGATGATTTGATGATTTTTGTATAGTTCCGTTCCTTTGGGGGTCACAAGGCGGGATCCCCAGTGCGTGTGCTTGGCGTTGTAGTGTTCTGCTGCTTTGAGTCGTTCTCAAAGCGAATTGTAGAAGTCCATGAATTGGTCTTCGGAGATTGTAAAGCGGAGTGGGCAGTAGACAGCGGCGATGGCAAGGTTGCAGTTGCCCAATTGCATGTAGCAATTGTAGCTTGCAAATAAATTAAGCATTTGGTGAAATCTCTCTTTTTAAGGTGCCGGTTCCGCTATGTGCTATTGTGCCATCTGGATGATCGGTGCCGTAGAACGTGTATCCCTGTATTTGAAAGTTATATTTGCTTGTGAGACGCGTTTCTGCCCGCAACATAACATCGATGTGGTTTTCGTTCAAAAATTGAGTTATTTCCGCCTTATGCCGTGGGACACAATTGGCGTTACACAGAGTTATTCGAAGGTTAGGCATGGTTTATTTAAACTGCTGAGATGCAAGCATTTGTAACCAGATATTTTGGTTTTGCATTAGGTTTGCATGGTGGTTTTCATGAAGGACATAAATTCCATCATATTTTGTTGCAAAGTGTTCATCATAGTTTCCATATTGCTTTGTGGCTGTCCCATGGCCTGCTGGATGGTATCAATTTTCGGCTCCATGTGAGTTGTGCCTGATCTTAGAGCACTGGCGTAAGAAATGCCGTTGGTGGTAATTGAAGGGCCAATGGAGGGTTTGGATGCACTGCCAAAGAAAATTTCAGGCTTCGTTCGTGAGGTAAAGTGAGCATTTTGTGTGTTCTGGGAGCGTGCCGTTGTCGCTCGTTGAATCCGACTTTTCATCTCCTTGTAGACTGGACAGCCTTTATAGTTTTCTGAGTGGATTCTTTGGCAGTTAACACACTTTTTCGTTAGAGAGTCTTCCTTGTTGGCAGTGCAAGGTTCGGAGCCGTGGCAGTTCCAACAAGCTACACATACTGACCTCAGAGTGCAGTACGCCCGTTCCGTTTGTGATCCTACGATGCAGCAGACACTGCAACGCGTAGATCGGGTGCACTGCGTTTTTTTTTCCAAAGTTCTGTTGTCTGGCTCCAGCCTTGAAGAGTGGTTGCGGCTTCTTGTTTATGTTTATAATATTTTTTGCGCAAAAGCCGTTTTCTTTCAAAGCCTCTGTTATTTCGGCGGGGGTCACATCGGGTTATATTCCCTTTAGCACAACTTGCAAGCCTTTGCTACTTTTCAGCTGGTACGTATAGTAATTCTTTTTGGAATAGTTAAAGTTTCACTTACATTCCCTTTCATAAGCGGAATAACATGAAAGTTATCTTTTCCGACAAGCTCAACTATTTTGTCGAGATCTTATCCCGAATAAAGATAGGTGGGAGCTTTAGTTTTCTTGGGGCTAATTGTTCAGACAGGATGGAATATCTATTTTCACCTAATGGCCTGGGATTTTCAGGGCCTTTGTTGGAACGGTTTATTTTGATTTTTTTTTGAGGTGTTAGCTTGCGCTTGGAAATGTTAATATAGCGATCCCTGCCTATCTGCATAGCCGAACCCGCTTGCGGAATTTTCATTTCTAATTCCGTAACTTTGTTTTTGCCGTTTGCATCGATTTTTGCACTTGGTTGTGTTGTTGCCTTACCCGCTGCAGAAGAAGAGAATGGATTCGTTATTGCATTGTTGGTGACAGAGACCGTTGTAGTAGTTGCTGTTGTTGTTGCGCTAGACGTTGCGCTAGCTCTGTTGGAGTCTTGCATGGCTATTGGGAGAGCAGGGCGGGAGAGCAAAAACTAGCTCCCTGGCTTTCGGCGGTCAGTATCTTTGCACGTTTTTCTTCACTTTCAGGAAAAATACTCGTAACCGAATAATAGGCGTTGCTTCGGAGCAAAGAGAGATGACGTTTGTCTTGCTCTCTCTGAATTTTTGCACAGGCTTCGTCTATTTGTTTTCGTCGTTGAGTGCGCACGTTCTTACTCATTTGTTTATTGTTAGTACGTAAAGATTAATTAATAAATTAATAAAAATTTGAGTCTATGGTATGCGATTGGCACCGCGGAATGCAAAACCTCGCGTTTATAAATTTTTCGAACGTTTCCGACTGAACTGACGAATTGTTTTTCCGGAGCGTTAAGAAAAACACGTCTACACGCAACCGAAGTCGAAGGCGACAAACAAACTTTTTTTTCAATGTTACCTATGAACAACTAAAGAAAAACATGTGCATTTCTTCATAAACTAAAATGTTTGTTGAAAAATAATTTGAATTTAAGAGAGTAAGTGGGTTTCGCAAAAAAAAAAAATATTTTTTTTCATTGTCTCATAAATTAATACAGAATCTCATAAACATTGTCCTAAAGTTTTAAGTCGATCCAAATAATAGTTTCGGAGATACAGTCCTAAGAATGTGCGCGCACTAGGTCAAGTGCACTGCTTATCAAAACTTTAAATGCGTTTTTCTCAAAACTGTGTTTTCAAAGTCGGTTGTCAAAATTTCTCGGAAACTACTAAGCCGATCTTGATGAAATTTTGCACAGGCCTTCGAGATACGATTATCTCGTACTTAAACGAAGGATTTTTTTTTCGTTGACAAAAGCTATTTAAAAAAAATACAAATTGAAAAAATTTCACCAAAATTTGAATTTTTTCCGAAAAAAAGTCTACCAAAAATCAAATTTGCACTTTTTTTTGGGTTTCCTTCGTTCAGATACGAGTTTAAGGTCTATACTAAAAAAAAATTTGGTTTTTTAATTTCAAATGATTCTGTCAGGAATTGTGCTGACAACGCGAACGCACCTTTATTTCGAGGGGTCACCGGAAATGACGTCACAATGGCTGACCGCTGAACTTTTTTTTTTTTAATTCAAAAATTACTTTTTTAAAATGTATGTGTAAGAAACTTAAAAATATTATGTTATCATAAAATATTTAATTTTTTTTATGAAAAAAAGTTTTTGAAAATGTTCTCTTTTTTTGCCCAGGAAACCCACGTAGCCCCTTAACTTATAAAGCAAGAAAATCCTAGCGGAACATATATATAATTTAATACAAACCTTTAACCAACGTATACTTGTCAGTTGGAGATGAACGCGCCAGAACCCGCAATTTTGGCCATACTTTATCAATAAGATGTTGTTGAATCTGGGAATAGAAATATATATAAAATCTAGTGACAAAAAATAACATCATGTTAACTTACATCTCCGTTGCTGTCCCGAATGCGTCTGTTAAACTCTTTGCCTTCCAAAATAAGAAAGTCATCATTTGGACGCAAAATACCGCATTTGCTGGCAATCGATCGAGCTGTGTTAATGTTGTCTCCAGTAACCATGCGAACCGTAATGCCAGCACGTTGGCATTTTCGAATAGCGTCTGGTACTTCGGGACGAACTGGATCCTCTATACCAACAACACAGAGGCACGTTAGATTCGTCATAATGTTTTCCTCGTCATCCCAGTTTGGTTCGCCATCAATATGAACTTCATTAAGTGCAGCTTTGCCAGGCACAAAGTCACGATATGCCACAGAGATCGTGCGTAGACCGTCACAAGCCATTGGTTCAATAACTTCACGTATTAAACGCTCCTGCATATCTCTTGTAAACTTCTCCAAAGTGCCTTCATGACCATAAATAAAAGAGCACCTATAATAATAATAATAATAATAATAATGACAATAACACAATATCAAAGTAATAAAAATGTAATATGAAAGAAAAAAATAATAATAAAAAAAGGAAACTGTTTTTTAGTAAAGCTACAAACTTTTTCATGATAATTTCTGATGCTCCTTTGGTATATAATCGATATCCACCATTAGGACGGGGTATAACAGTGCCCATGCTCTTGCGAACAGAATTGAAAGTATAGACGCGGGTAAATTTATCCTCTGTGATTTCGTCTCGAATGGACTGGTATTTGACACCTAGACCCTGAACAAAGCCCAAAAGAGCACACTCTGTTTTGTTGCCAACTTGGGTTGGTAAGTCTCCAGGATTGTGTCCAGGCTGTTTGGTTAATAATCAATTAAACCAATTAATATTTAACAGACTGTAAATCAAATACTAGACAATTACCATGATGTTTGAAGTGTACGCTGAATTGACAGATATTCCCATTGTAATTAAATTGCCCACATGCTGCGGTATATCGCTGAGGGTTGGCAAAACTTTGCACAATTTCTCACAAATGTAAGATTGTACAACAGTCATTCGATTGGTTGTTAGGGTCCCAGTCTTATCAGAGCAAATGGCAGTGGCGTTACCCATGGTTTCACATGCATCCAAATGTCGAACCAAATTATTATCCTTCATCATTTTCTGTTTAAAAAAAACACAAGAAAACAAAGGTCAAAAAGCCTTTTATGGTATTGTCCATTTTAAACCTTACCTTGACAGAGTATGCTAGAGATAAAGTTACGGCCAAAGGAAGACCCTCTGGCACAGCCACTACTAATACTGTAACACCAATTATCAAATGTTTTACCAAGTTATTGGCATAAGTGTTCTTCCAAGGCTTCTCGTCAATAACAAACGTTTTAATACAAAACTGAATAATCAGAATTATAACTGTTAATACGGCAATGGTTGATCCAGCATATCCTATTTGTATCGCTAATTTTGTCAACTTTGCTTGCAGTACAGATTTTTCTTTTTTATGTCCTGTTTCAGCAGCTACGGATGTCGATGATGATTGCGGTACATGATTTCCTTCAGATTCAGACTTGGTTCCCTCGCTGGTGATTGTTTGACGTTGAGTTGGCGCTTGAGTTCCCTTTATTTGCGATCGACCATCACTTTCACCTGAATTGTGCGACAAAAAATGTAAAATATATAAACATTAAAAATTCTGTGCTGATTTTGACTGATTTATTTAGGCGACATACATAAGTCAACAAGTTTTAAGTTTTATGTTAATTAAAGTAATACAAAAATGTAACAAATTTTTCAAAGGTCTTTACAAAATCGTTTAATTTTTTATCTTGTTAAAATACATCTGTGCTAACAACCAAAAAAGGATTTTAAATTAATCTATATTAAAATTATACTTGAAAAAATACGCTTCAGATTCTCGTTACCCATTGCCCTCTCTAGAACAAAAAAGTGTAGCCTGCTTTCAAGGGGAACAAATTTTTAACGCACTTGCTTGCATATACTATTTCTTAAAACTGACCAGATTTTCAAAATGTTTGATATCTGTGTAGATATTTTCAATGCAAACTATTTATTAAGGTCATTAAAAATGTGTGCACCACAGAGTTTCGCGGTTTGTAGGCGTTAAAAGGGGCGTGGTCAGGTTTTGAAAGAAATTTGGTAGTTCTTTCGCTTATGGTTCCCGAGATCTCGACGTTTGTACGGACGGACGGACAGACAGACATTTGCATCGTTCACAGTGTTCTCTTTTTCTATACGAGTAACGAGAATAAAAATCATAAAAAATGTTTACTTCTCATAGTGGTAGAAAAAAATAGAACTGGCTGAAAATTAGCTTTTAAATGACCAGTTAAGAATATTGTTTGTCATGATAATTCATGATTTCTGCTGGGAAACATTGAGGCATATATTAGCACAGAAAACTTATGTATAATTTAAAATGATTTATTCAAGAGAAGTCAATGAAGGACAAGGCTATGAAAGAGTAAGAATCAAAGTTATGTTTTGGAATAATTTCAACTTCACCTTATCAAAATGAAAGGGCACTTTGAACTTCTACAAACATTTTTAGAATTTTACATTTAATGAAAAAAGAAGTAACAAGATATGTTGAAAAACAAACTAAACACATGCTCGGTGTGTTTCTGTATTCAATTTTTAGTTTTATTTAATTTCAATCCCCAAATTGTAAAACGACTGCTTGTCAACCGTATTATTAAAACAGGACACATTTGCTTTTTAAAGTGAACAGATTTTTGGGAATAAAAAGTTGCTTACAGAAGAGTTTATGCATATATTAAGACTTATTTAAGATTTGGATCTTTTATACATTTTTAGATAGCCGACCTTTATTAGTTGTTTAGGTCTTTGACTGTTATAGTGACCCAGGATCCTTTTTTGATTCAATTAAGGCCTTAGCATTCGACAACCCCACCATACAGAAGATTTATAGAAAGCTGTATTCGGGTTTTCCGACCATCAGAATTGCGATACTCATTGCCCTCTTTAAAAAAACAAAACAAAAAACACGCTTTCAAACGCAATAAATTTAACGCACTTGTATACACAATTTCGTGAAACTATAGATATTTTCAATACAAACAACATTTATTGAGGCCACTTTTCGCTAGCATTAAAAATGTGGGCACCACAGAGTTTGCGGTTTTGAAACAAACTTGATCTGCGTGGGGTATCTGTCTGCAAAATTTGGTGGCTCTAGCTCTTATGGTTCCCGAGATCTCGCTGTTCGTACAAAGGGACGGACGGACGGACAGACATTTGCAACGTTCACAGTACTCTGTTTTACTTTTCCAGTAATCCAAATAATAGCTTTAAATCTCCAAAGTTTTGCCGTCAAAATGAGGACAAATTGTGTTTTTTGATGTCATATTAATCACTGTTAATGCCATGATTAGAAAAACCAAAACAAATTTGAAGTACTATAAATAAACAACATCCCAACAATTGCTTTGTTTTCTGACAGCTATTGAGCGTAGCGAGCACACAAACCTGCACGGCAACTGGTGTATATGTTTGTAAAGGGGGTATGCGCTGCCAATAAAATCGCAATAGTATACTCCAACGTTGGTTTAAGGGAAGTTCCCCCAATTTGGACCAAAAAATCGATTTTTTGTTTTTTTGCAAAATATAAAAGCCACATTTGTGTAAAATATATGTGTGTAAATGAATTTTTCGATCCGACGAATATTTTTCGAATGGCAACGTCTTGAAGACACCTATCTCACGCGCGCTACGTGGCGGTTTACCGCTATAAAACCCCGTTTATCTCGAAACCACGTTTTCCGAACTAACTAAAACTCTCAGGCCTGATCTACTGATCCGATTCTTTTCATCTAAGAACTGTTTGGAAGAGCATGCTTCTTTGTACGCCCTGTAGCAACATCATGTATGAAAATTATTTATTATTTTTTTTTAACATTGCTGAAATGGAAAAAAAACAAGCAAAATTTGAACTTTTAGTTCCAATGTTCATTATTCAATGAATTTTTTACATGGATACTAACAATTTTGCTACCAGTCATAGAAAATATCATTATCTTTAAGTGATAACAACGATTTTTGATTTCAGTCCACTACAAGAAGCGGCAAAATTTTAGTTAAAACACCACGGAAATGTGCATCTTGCAGCCGCCATTTTGAATTTTTTCAACTTTTTTACTTTTTTAAATTCTCTGTTAATAAACTAATATAATCATTAAAACCAAAAGTTCGTACGCCTTTTCATTGCCCTACAACAAAAATACAAATTTTGCCTTATTTTTGTCCATAATGAAGGAACCCCTTCCTTAATGCAACTTTAGATATCGGACTATTTTGAATTTTGAAGAATGTTGATAAACATAGTAGTCTCAGCAACACCAACGATTTTTTAATTTAACAAATTCTACGTTAGGCTGCATCTCTGCATTCAAGAAAAAACATGCAAAGGGAGCACGAATGGAACAAAGTCGGATAATAATTATAATCCATATCAGTCTTTGAAACCTAAAACTTGCAGCTCTACGTATTAAAAGCTGTTGAGCAGCTACTAAACCTATTTAAATAAGCGGCAGTGTACAACAGTGGAACATTTTTCTTAAGTTTACCTTATCAAAGTGTTTTAAAAGAAGGTTGTTTGCTTTTAGGCATATGCAAAATATTGACTACAAAAAATTATATTTTAAATTTTTTGAGTGTTGTTATAAGTGTATTTTTTGTAAAATATACTTCGATACATATACATATAAATATTTGCTTTAAAGGCATATTTCACAAATAATAAGTAGGTATATACGCAAGGATTCACCTGTCAGACTCTTTTGCTTGCTGGCCTTTTTAGCTTCTGGATATCATGAATGATATTAAATCATTAAGTGTTTCCGTTTCATTGATATTTGTTTGATTTTTCGTCGATATTGGTTGGTTGTTTTGTGGTTGTGGTTGGTCGTAGGTTTGATTTGGTACAGTTATTTGATAGGTTGGTTTGACAGATTGGTGGGTTGGTTGGGTAGATGAAGGATGATGGGTCAATCAATTCACATCATGCAATTCACATATAAGAATTGGAATATGAAAAAAAAGCAACAAAAAATATATAAATAATAATAATATACACATTTTTTTCAATCAAGATATAAGAGTTAAACGCGATTTGAATTTTTTGGGCTAAACTACAATAATTTTATTTTTAACACCTACCCTTTTTCATTTTTTTAATTTCAGCTTCCTGCTCATCTACAGCGGCACCAAGAAGCGTAAAGATAATTCCAGCCTGAGAGTTTACCCCTACAGCGGTAACGACCATTTTACCGCTTCCTTCCATAACGTGCGTGCCTGATAGAACCATAGGATCAACGTCTGCTCCCTTTTTAACATGATCTGATTCGCCGGTTAACGATGATTCATCCACCTGCAGGACGTACCAAAATCTTAGTTATTGGTAATAGGTGTTAACCCTTAGTTGCAGGGTTCGAACGAAACGGTAAAAATGTTATAAAAAAAAAAAAAAAAAAAATTACGCAGAATTGCTATCTAGTGATTTCTTAGGCACACCTGATATTCTTGATCGGCACCAATTGCTAAGTGGAGTGGTTGTCATGGTGCATACTACATATATCTTAAAAAAAGTTGCTTATATTAAAAAAGTAGCAAATAGTGCGATAATTTTCGTGATACATACATACATAAAAACTGTTTAAGCTTATTAGTTTTAGGACTTTTCCGAAGATTTCAAGTGCTTGAATCTCAATAATTTCGTAAAAAATGAAACTCTCAAGAAACTCTACGATAGCGATCCTACTTAATTATACTCATTTACAGACGTTTCTTATTATGCTTACCTTTAAGTCGTTACTTTGAATAAGACACCCATCGGCTGGCAACAAGTCGCCATATTTGATCTGGGCAATATCGCCAACAAGAATATCACCCACAGAAATTTGGCACACTTCCCCTCCTCGGATAACCGAAAACTTGTGCTCGCCTTCAATACGATTCTGCAGACCTCGGAATTGTCTTTCCTTTGAGTAATCATTAAAAGCTGTCACTATAACTACTACAATAACAGAAATAAGGATGGCCAATCCTTCAATCCAACCATGGTGTTCCTCCTCCTCCTGTAGTACAGCTAATAAATAATAGATTATGTTTCAATTAGAACTTAACTTAAGGGGGGACGTCTAAGTAAAGAAAACATAAACATTAAACTTGCAAAGTCCTCGGAATTCGCCAATTGAAATTTTGTTTGCTTTACTTAGATGTTTTTCCTTCGTTGTCAAAGCTAAAGCAAGCACTTACGCGCATCCTCGTCGGCGGGTTTATAAAATGATAGACCAAGCGATACTAATGCAGCTACCTCTAATATAATAAGGGTTACATCTTGAAGAGCCTCCCAAACTAGTGTCAAAAAAGTTTTTGGTGGCTTCGGTGGTATTACGTTTGAACCGAATGTTTCGCGCCTGTGCTCTTCATCAGCTTTCGAGCCACTTAGACCTAAAGTAAGAACTTATATTTTTTAGGAATACAAAAATATAAAGAATGGAAAAAATACTTTCCTTCATTCGGAGATGTATACAACTTTTTACATAACTCATGAATACCACCAAATTCGCCAATCTTTATTACACCTTCACGACCACGATGCTCCATGAGCTCGCGCAGTTGCTTAAGTGAAATACCATATTGCGCCGGTCTTCCATCTATAGTGGCCATTTGTATGGTGTAATCTGTAATTAAAAATAAGTGGGGGAATTGTATTATATATTTAGGCGATGTGCAGCCTAGAGACCTGCACGTGGAACTACACAATGCTGATTACATGAGTAAAAGTAATTATTTTATTCCGAGTACAGTTTTCTTTTGTTGTAACAGAAAATAATTTTAAATATATATATATATTCGTTTCTAGGAAAGACAATAAAAAAACGTAGTTTTAATAATCGGAAAAATATATTATTCTAAAACTGAGAAATCGCGAACATTGTTAAACCACACGGTCTAGAACATGGCGAAGTTGTGATTCTAAACAACTCTCGGTCTAAGAATGACACTTTTCGTAATTGGCTAGTGTAGCTTCAACTACCCCAAAAAACACAACCAAACAAATATTTACCTTGATGGACTGCGATTTCTACTAAATTTTTAAGAGGTCAACAGGATAGAAGAAGAAAAACGTATTTAGGAACTACACTTAATGAAGTTATGGTACCCAAAGTTCCTGCGCGAAATAAGCTTTGACATTGGTTAACAACTTTAACAACAATTAAATTATTTTGATATCCTTAATGGTTTATCGACTATATGGCTTTAAAATTCAACTGTACCTCTGCACGAAGTAAGCTGTGAGCGACTGTTGTTAACAACGTTCACGAGGCAATTGTGCATATTGGTTGGGAAAATAACCTTGTCAAAATTTACGAGTATTTTTGGTTCGAAAAAATCCCTAAGTATGTTCGTTAGTATTACCTGTAGGTTATCTAAACCCCCGTCTGGCAAGGAACAAGCTGAAATGCATCCTATTCAGAAGGTGAACGTCCCTTTCAATGCAGTTTATATTGATGATACAGGGAAGCTTAGGGGGGGAAGTGATTTAAGCGAATGTGTAATCGTTCAAATGGATGCATTTTCTAGGTTTGTCTATGTGTTTCACACCACTAGACAAGGCTCTGAAAGCTGCATCAAATCAGTGAGGTCTTTGATTAAGATTCAATTAGAATAAAGCCACTATTATAAGGCTTTAAGTTGGGGATCGTGCCCCACTCAAAAAATGAGCAGCGACATCAGACAAACTTAGACCCCAAGTTTAAGGGCCCTTTCTTAGTTGTTGAGCTTTTGGCAGGAGATCGATATGAACTCAAAGCGTTAAACGGCAATCGAACCTACAAACACTCCCATGCATTTTTAGGAAGTATGCCTGAGAAGGGGATTACCAGAGTATGATGATGCCATTATCGAGAAGAGATATTGTTGATCGAGCCACTGAGATTAACACGTTCTTTTCTGTACAGGTTGGTGCCCGAGTTATGTGGTTCGCCATTTGCTATGGTCTACACGTAATCATCGGAAGGATTGGTATTTGAGTCTTTTTGCTTGCCGTGAGTTGTTCTGTTTAATCAGTTAATACTGTTTGAACTATTGGTAATCCGTATCTCATTTCTTGATTTAAAGAAAATATTGTCCGTTGATTGAGTATGAGGAGTTTGGGAGTTTAAGTTCGATTTGCAATTTGGGGATTAAAAAATTTTTATGACTTTTGA
The DNA here is from genome assembly GCA_018150695.1 of Drosophila oshimai. Taxonomy (NCBI): domain Eukaryota; kingdom Metazoa; phylum Arthropoda; class Insecta; order Diptera; family Drosophilidae; genus Drosophila; species Drosophila oshimai. The sequence continues at coordinate 935,225 of JAECWM010000264.1, forward strand.
ACCAAAGATACAGACCTAGAAAGCATCCGTACACCAGTGTATTCTCCACCATGCTTAACCGATTAAATGGAGAACTTATGTATGCTTACAAGCGGTTTTCCAGCAAAACCAATACTTTATTTTTGTTTTGTCCAATAACATTTTTTTTTTATTTTTGATAAATGGGGTGTTCCTTTGAAATTGTTTTTCTTTGAAACGGTCCCATTTAACCATTTGTACCGAAAGTCTACATTAACAACCCTATTCCGTATTGTAGGACTGCCGACAAGTGCACTTAAGACATTTTTTAGATCAACCGAAGACAGAAAGATAATTTTTTGATTTCCGAATAAAAAGGTTGATCAAATTTTTTGTTGTTGCGTATTGCGTGTGTTTTGTTTGTAATGAAACAACATTTTAGTTTTTATGAATAAAAATTCTATAGCCCATTAAGCATGGTATAAAAACATATGTTTCTTACAATTAGTGAAAATTGAGAACACTCGATTTCCTTAAACTTAAAAAAGGTAATTGGGAAAGTTTTAAGTTAATATATTTCACACTGAGCGAAAAGAGTGTTCTGAAACAGAAAATGAGTCAAAGATTTGTATAGCAGCTATGAAATATAGTCATCCGTCGATTCCGAAAGTTGTATGTTCATATGCCTTACAATGGGCGAAAAAAGCTTACTAAAACAGACAGACGGACAGACGGACAGACGGACATAGCTATATCGACTCGCCTGGTGACGCTTTATAGGGTCGGAAATGTCTCCTTCTATGCGTTACAAACATCAGACTAAAATTATTTTACCCCGCAAGGGTGTAAAAAATAGATTAGTGTATTAATAGGTATTTTAACAAAACTCTGTTTTTGCTAGCTCGAACGCAGGCTGTAATTATACCTGTTGTTCACAGAGTAAAAGGGTTCATGCATTCCTTGAGAGCGAAATTTAAGACGTCTGTTTTATAAAAAGAAAGCAAAGTCTTTTAGGGCTAAAAGTAACATGTGCATCAGGGTGTTTTTTTTATTTGTATGAAAAATGTAAGTATCTGCTGCCACCCTACTGTAATGTGCGCTTTGGTGAATTTAAGGCATAAAAAAAAAAAGGTAAAAAAATTGCGATTTAGTGTTTTGTAGTGTAGTGTAGTGTACGCACTGTTGCCTTTATCAAATATCATAGGTGGCGTTGACTTGGTTTTGTAATTTGAACCTTAACAAAAATGTACCTTTGTCATCTTCCCAAACGGCTGGAAGCCAAATTCTAATATTAAAGAACACACAAAGAACATGATCGTGGCGGAACATTTGTTGAAGTCTAATCAAAATTTTATAAAATATTGTTCAGGACTTCAGAATATTTTTGTGGTCAGAGCAAATGTTTTATATCAGGACCTTTACGTGGATTATTATTAATGAAAACCTTCTTGACCTATAATAATTTGGTGCTGAAACTGAAACTGAAATTATACATTTATACCTTAATATTCAAAGACAAGAAAGGCATATAAATCGTATAAATTTTTTTGTTGTGTTTAAAAGTTTTAAAATAGTTTGTGGTCTGTATAGATTTTGGCGTTTCGAGAAAATTAAGTTCAATTTTACGATGGATTAAATCAAAGGATGTGATTTTTGCTTGTTTCTTAATGTCATGCACTGGTCGTACGCTAATTGTCTTGTTTTCCACACAGCAACCAGCATCTCAGCAAAAATCTCTCTCTCTCTCTCTCTCTCTCTCTCTCTCTCTCTCTCTCTCTCTCTCTCTCTCTCTCTTTTTTTTTTGCATATTGAAAGTTTAGACCATGGTGAAACTATATAGGTGGTCTCATCAGCTCTGCCGAGGACCTTATTTTTCAGCACTCTCTTTCCGCTCTCAGAGAGGCAGAAAGAAAGAAAGAGATAGAAATAGTATTTCATTCTCACGCTTCGTTTTTGCTTTTGTATTCGCTTTCAGGACAGAATATGTTTCAGGAACAAATAAAACGAAATATTTAACGCAAAATTTTATATTTAAATTATATATTTTAGTTGCTTAAAATTTATTTACTTAAATATAAAATAAGGTGAAGAAAACTATTTACAGTAAAATTTTTAACATTTTCTTTTGGCCAACTAATCTTCGTTTTTGTTTTTGGACTTTTAACTTTTTATTCAAACTCTTAATTCTAAATTTTATGCGAGTTTTAAAAAAAAATTCTTTCGTTTTAGGTTCACAAAACGGGGTCGAAACCTTTTACAGCCTCATAAAAATCTAAAAATAGCAAGCACATCCCTTTCTGTATACACAAGCAAGAAGAAGAAAACTTAAAAAAAAGCGCAACACAACCTCTTCCGACAACGTTTGACAAACGACTGGCACAAATAAGGTCCTCAAAAGAGGGCAGCTCTCTCGACGAGACCACCTATATAGTTTCACCATGGTTTAGACTTTCAGAAATATGATCTTAAAAGGGTTTATTGAAATTCGCATTATTTTCGGAGATACACCCGAGTTTGTGACGTGGCGTCCGAGCCGGCCGGGTGGTTTCTTAAATTTTAAACGCGTTTTTCTCGAAACTCATTTTTTTTAGGTGGTTGACACGATATTTCAAGTTCTCCTGAACCGATTACTATGAAATTTGGTGTTTATATTGTTCATGCAACTCGCTATTGTGTCTGCCTCGGGTAATCAAATATTTTGATTTAAAGTATTTTTTTAAAAACTTAAAAAAGTCGCGGAAAATTTTTTTTTTTCAAGTCTACGCTTTTTTTATTATTATTTTTTTTTGGTTGAGGTCAACCCGACAACGACATCGTCTTTAATGAGGAATTTGTTAAATTTGTTTGTTTCAGATCTCTACAAGGGCAGAAATCATGTCAAGCATTCAGCATCCTTTTTTTTTAAGACCCCATTCAGCCGCCCTGTATTATGACGAATGTTGTTCTTTTTTAATCTTGTAATTTATTTTTAATAATATTAAAACGTCAATAAAAAACATATACCAACAGTTTTGAATAAAATGTTTACCATTTTTTTTTTAATTGTTGTTTTTTTTAAATGCCTTAAGTTTAGGCTTCTAGGGGGTAACCCCTTAAGTGTTTTGGTTACTATGTTGTCATTTTGACGTCATTTACGTCTCACATAATATTACCGCGTCAAAGATAAGGGAATGACTTCATAATACTACACACACATGTATAAATATCTAGCTAAAAGTGGATCGATCCAAGTGTCAAGATATGGTTCTGGGTTTTTATAGAAAAGCAAATATATATTTTCCTTGGCGCATTGATAAGCTGGCAATCTGATAAAACATAATGACGTCAAAACACTACCAGTAGAAACCAATTCTAACCAATACAATAAAAACACATGGCATATGAACAGGCTAAACTTTTATCAGAGAAATGAGGTATGATTGTCTTCCATAAATAGATATACACGCATTTACACGACTGTAATTTTTCATGTAGTTGAGTCTCTTTCGAGCAAAGGGGATATCATATTTGGAACATCGGCACAAATTCTTGCACATGCAAAAGTTAACGCTAAGAGTGTGTACATACACTAGGTCCGCCATTCTGTCACCGTTTTTTTTTATACATACATATGTATGTATGTACATGTTAAATAAATGTTCAGTCGTAATGCATGTAAACCTTACGACTGAACATTCTGTAAAGTTTTTCAAATAAACAGTTTTACCATGCCTTGAAACAAATTAACTAAATTATCTTTTCAGTCCGGGCTAACCCAATCACGATATTTTTCCCAATTTTTATCAGCTCTTCTTAACAAAATTATAATGCATTTAAAATCGCGCTGAAGTTTAGAAAACCACCGTTAAATTTTAATTCCTTAAATTAATGTAGTACTTATAAAGTACTCAAAATATATGTGTTAATTCATTCCCCCAAGTTCAACATATCCGAGCTCAGACATTTTTGTAATATATTTTTATTTAAAAATATTTTAGAAATTATTCAAGTCATTTCTAGTCAATAATTTTAAAATATTCAGAAATATTTTGCTTTGAAGTATAACCCAGCTGACTTTGGCGTGAAGTATTCCGAGTGTATCAACGCACCACAATCAGGATCTTACGTCATACGTCACGACATGAGCTACATACATATTCGCACTTGTATTGGCCACATTGGCAATGGAATAAGATATATGTGTTGGAAACCTTCAAGCAAGAAAACATATACACACATTATATTGATTCTGATGATGATATCAGTCAATCTTCACATTTGCGGGCAGACAAGTCTCTATGCTTGGAAACGCCTTTTAAGAAAAGTGTGATATCACATAAGTTTGCTGATGTATTAAATATCTCTAATTCCTATGTAAACACTTTGCATTTATATATGTATGTACGTCTACGTTATTTAGGGTGTAACATTTTTAACAACCATACATACACAATTATTAGTGGCTTAGTTTTGCACGGTTTTGTAAAAACGCCGCGAAAAGAAGCTCAATAATTTATCTGAACGACACCCGACGCGATGTTTTTCACTTTACTGAGCTGATGGTGATGGTCGCCCGACGGTGGCCAGATATGATTTGCGGGAAGTATCGCACGGATGCAGGGGTGTCAATTCATTACTCACTGTAATTCAATTTTTTTTTCACATGAAATTGTTAAAAACAATTTATTTGTTTTCTTAATTTTAATTTGTAACATTCTGATATTTTAAAAACAAGTTTCTTTAACTATTGGTCGCACGACGATGACTAGATACGATAGTATTGCACAGATGCTTCCGGACTGGGTGTTATTGTTTGTTGTTTTACATGTGATTTTGGAATATTGTGATTTACACAGTCAGTGAAGAGTATCTGGTTTAAAAATCCAGTAGTTTATTTAAATTTAATTTTTTATTTGTTTCTTGCTTTGTGTGTTTGTGAGGTTAGTGGTTTTCAAAAACGCCACTGCATTTTCATTTTTAACGTCTTTTTTTATGAATTGTACTACACGCAACACTCATAGTGAAAAAGTTTACGCATAAGAAAATATGTATGTAAAATATGTAAACAATATGAACAATAAATGTGTTTAGGATAGACATATACGCCGCCGATTTTTTCCTTTTTTGACGCTCTGCTGCCGAGTTACGTAAATACCGGCGCGGCGGCGTTCGGCGTCATACAACTTTTTATTCACTTTATAAATAAAAAGGTTATTATTAATATATCCTAAAAAAATTTCGACAATAATCGTTTAAAGTTTTCGATTTAATGTCTCATCTCCCATCTCCTTACATGTGTCCCACCTCTAAAACATTAAATAGCTCTGACTTACAATTTTTTGTTCAGTTGCAAAAGTGCGTAAATAATTTCATGAAGTAAGTTTTCAAATTTTAAAGAAATAATGTCTAAAATTTCGGAAAAATTACCTTAAATGATAAACCTCTCAAATTTATTTTAGAGAAAAAATCCCACTGGATTTCATTGAATCTCAAAACTGAAACTACTTTATTCAAGAAAAGACTGTTATTTTTTTTTTAATTTGTATTCAATAGTGTTCGCAATTTTGAACTGAAAGTCACTCAAGCCGTGAAAAGACTGGAAACTGAATCTAATCAAGTCAAGAAAATACTAAAATGTTGTTTTAATTTTAATTTAATGTGTTATTTCGCGAAGAAAATAACTTTTACTTAATCATAAAAGGAATACAAGAAAAAAATCTGTTTACTAAATGCTTACGCCGCCAGCCACCGACAATTTCAACGGCGGCGTGGCCGCCGCCGCCTCTGGGTAATTTAGAACTCTCTAACAAAATATCAGTTTGAAAATTGTTTAAAAATAATAGAGTTCTGCTCAAAAAACATATTTCGTAGACTATTGTGAGGTCGCTTAAGTTACGAGTTAAGTTAAAATCATAAAGCAAGAGATTTGTTAAATTTGCGTAAAAAGAAAACATTTAAAAGAAACACATATTTTATAATATGAATTGAATTAATTCTAATTATTTAATTGATTCTGGCTTACAAATTTTAGGAGACATACCGAAATGTTCATTAAATTAGTCGTAGAGCTAGTGATTAGCTTTATTTTATATTAAATGTTAGAATTGATGTGGGACTTCCATTTCTTAAATACACAATTTGTTATATCGATAAAGTCCACCGCCGTAGTAAAAGTAACCCATAACTGCATCCTTTTCTCCTGTTTATTCTTATCGATATTCGACCATCGATAGCAATCCATCATGTATTACACTCCCTGATCAGTGATCGTGATGCAAGAATTTTTGCATCATGCGCGTTCAGCACAACTTTCGGTTGAAATCCATCAGTGATCAGTGTTGATCTGCTGAACACAGCCTTTCGCCCCGACCCAGCCCCGCAAAAATACCATAAAATACCTATTCCTATCGATATTTTTCAAAGTGCCATCTTTACAACAGCCAAATGTTTGGCGCACTTTTCAAAACTAATGTCTTTTTCTATTTTTGGACAAATATTTAAAAACCGTAATCATTTTTGTTTAATTATTGACGGTATGACAGTATCAGAGTTTTGGGATTAAAATTTTGAAACTTTGTAGTCGCCCGGTAAGATAAAATAGCTATCCATTTTCACTCAAGTGCAATTCGAAAAAAAACCGACCTGCAGCTTGCCACTCTCATGTCGGCCATTACATTAAAATAATGTTCAGTGGAACGACCCACATTCTAAATGTGGAATGACTCTATAAGAGTGAAATATTTACTTCTGGTTTGCATGTAACACCATTTTATAGAAATCAAAAACAAATTTAACAATACAGTGTTCACTCTTCCTAGAGTGTACTGTGTTAAGCCAAAGTTGCAAAAGCGGATTCGCAGTCTTAACAGAGTTGCAATAACTTCTTTATTATTACGAGTTTAAGCGGTAGTCAAAATAGGATATAAGAGGTGAAAATTGGGAAAATATCAATTTTGATATTTTTTTACGTGTCACTAATATTTTCGTTGGATAGTACTTGGCGGTTTTGGAATTATCGACCCGACTTAAAAAAATATAGACAATAAATAAAAACCATATTATCGGTTCCCATTTTAAAACAGGCCAAAAAATCATTTTACTTTCACCGGTTTAAAATGCTTTAAGCACTTTTTTTAGTTGCTTACAGGTTCGCCACAAAACACACACAAAGAGTTATAAGAACTTGGAATTACTTGACTTAAAATGTTTTCTATTAATATATGAGTCGCACCGGCGAACACAGACTGCACTGCGTTAGTAAGCTTAACGACAGCGCTATTTGTAGAAGTTGTGATTTCTTTTTAAATGTATCTGGCAGATAGGAGTCCAGCTGTTTGTCTTGATTATCGCAGTTATCAGCTTATCATTTGTTTGACTTTATTACGCTAGCACTGCGGCGTCCATCTACCTGAGCGATAAGTAGCATAAACATTTTTATACACTTGCAGAGAATATTATATGTATAAAAATAATTGGACGATTGAGAATTTACAAAGCCTCACTCAAATGATTTTCCAATACTAAGGTGTCTTAGCAAATATATTCTGCAGTTGGGGTCTTTGCTGTCCACAAATATAATAAAATAAATAATTAATCTGTCCTCAAGTTAAAGTTAACAGTATGGTTAGCTTCTAAAGCACACACACATTAGCACACTTTTAGGCACAATTTCAAATGACAGAGTAGAGATAGTGATGGTTCTATTTTAGCGCAGTCGCAATTAGATTTTTGAAATATGAACATATGTAGTTTGCTTTGTTATTTTCATTGTTTTTTTGTGCATTTTACAAATTTATATTTATTTATAGTGATTTTTCGAAAAAGTTCCAAGTAGCCCGCTTTGCCCGACTGGTCGGGTAAAGCGGGCTACCTGTCCTAAATCGTACGGAAACGTATTTGTTGCGGAACATGTCTACTAATTCTGGTTTTTTAGTGAATTCTAATTACAAATACATACAAAACGTTTTATTTTTGTCGGCGATATCCATTACTTTCCTTTAAGTTTTTTAGCACGCGTTTTGGATGTTTTCGAAGAGGTTTTCGATTTCTTCGAAAGTGTCTCGATTTGTTTTTGTCTTTTTGCCATTGCCATTGAAATATTTTCTGCCCAGAGTAAACATAAACATGTATTCAAGAAATGGATAATGATTTGTAATTTGGATGTTGAATTTCTACGTCGAAAACACTGAAAAACGTTGAATTAAAAGTAGCCCGCTTTACCCGACCGAGAACTAGCCCACTTTACCCAACTCGGACAATATTTATTTAACTCATATTTTTTCGATAACTACATAACCTTTTTCTGAGGTTAAGCACTTAAAATACGCGTAAGACACTGGAGTAATAGAAAAGTTACTTACTTACTTACTTACTTACTTGATAATAAACGTGAAAACCAAAATGTGACCGTCCATAATAACACTCATGGGTTATTAATGAAGAGTTAATTAGCTCGGTTGATAGGTGGCATCACTAGTAATTGAAATATCGAAGGTAGCCCGCTTTACCCGCCGGCCCGCTTTACCCAACTCTCCCCTACTCACAACTGCATACTTTGTTTTGGTTCTTAACACGTTGTATTTGCGGTATCAGGTTTTGAAATAAATCACAACATTTAATCGATTGACTTAATATACAGTGACTCCAAAAAACTATTCTAAAACCAACAAAAAATAAGTCAGAAACATTATTTTTTCGCATTTATTATTTCCTCCACTTTGTGCCACTAGTTTTAACCGCGTATATCTTTAAAACCGTTAGTCAGATTAATTTTAAATTTTTACTGGTTATGGATTAGCTTTATTAAATTGAAAGTGTAAAATTTATAATTAAGCATACACTAAACATTTTTTAGTTTTTAACCGGAAGCAAACAATTAATAAATTACGTAAAACTCGCAAACTAGTCGAACAATTGAAAACCGTGACATGCTTTGGTCTAGCGCTTTCAATAAGTAAAATTATCAAATATGTCGTACCCCTCTTTGGTAAAACTATTAGAAAACCAAAATTGTTGAAATTTATTTTATATAAAATGGATAAGTAATGCCACAAATATACTCAAAAGCCAATATTATTTTTATTAAAAAATTAAGATTCTTATAAAAGCACATTGTATTTAATTATTACTATTAATTTCCAAAAAGGGGTATCGCCAGGTGCAGGTGCCTACCACTTCGTTTGGAATGCTCCAAAAAAGGATCGGTCATAAAACAGTATGGCGCGCACCATATTTTGGCACGTTTTTAGAACTCTAAACTAATTTTGTGGTGATTTTTCCCAAAAGCAGGCATGGCGAATTGTACCTTTTCTGAATGGTAAATTAACCTACTAGAAAAGAAAAAGAAAAAAAACTAACCTTTTAACAAGTACAAGCAATTAATCGTTTTTTTAAATGTTTTAATTTGTCTTAATCTTAAAATAAAAATGTATCTATCACATTAAAGTGATTAATTTTTTTAATAATAAGATCTTCATTAATTAAATAATATTGGTTTAAAATTGCATTTTTAAGATATAAAAACTCAAATGTAGTGGCACAAAAATGTTCATTTTGCTTAACAACGTATACAAAATGTTCCGCTCACAAAAGGGTTTAAGATAATCGGGGGACGAAGAATAATTGTTGCGAAACAAAATTACCACTAAGCTCGAGGTGGGACAACATTTCCGCAAAACAAGGGTAAACTCGGAGATATCACTTCCAAAACTGACTTATTTTTTTGATAACGAAATGGGTTACAATCGTTCCATTCAAGCCGTTAGCCGAATATGGCGAGATCATAACATTTGAAGCCAATCTTTCTCTGAAGAAGATAGTTATCAACCAGAGAAAATGCACTGGAGACTGGAGAATTGTCCAAAAAGGACGTAATTAGAATGAAATCCTTCTGAAATGTGATGATATTCGATTACAAGTCCAAACTCATCATATTGTTGCAATATTTTGGGTAAAATACGAGAATTTAGGAGAATTAGATTACCCATTTCAGCAACATTCCGTTAAATTTTGTTATTATTTGCGATACTCGAAGAGTAAGCAAATACTGTAAACGCGCAAATGTCTGTCTGTCCGTCCGTCCGTCCGTACAAACGTCGAGATCTCGGGAACTATAAAAGCTAGAGCCACCAAATTTTGCACACAGACTTCTATAAGCAAAGCGCAGATCAAGTTTGTTTCAAAACCTGACTACGCCCCTTTTTACGCTTACAAACCGCGAAACTCTGTGGTGTCCACATTTTTAATGCTTGAGAAAAGTGGCCCTAATAAATGTTGTTTGTATTGAAAATATCTACCCAAATATCTAAAAAAAAAAAAGTGCGTGCGTACAAAGTACACATGTCAGAAGTGAAACTTCTCTGGCGAACTTATTTATCAGTCTTGTCTATATTTATACAAATCTAAAACTTTAGATTTCCGAGACTTAAAGGAAGGGAAAAAATAAAAGTGTTGAAAATTAATATAAATTATAATTATTATTATAAATTTAGTTTTTATTAATTTATTTCTTCAATATTTACAATGTTCGACGCAATTTCTATAGGTATTGTTGTGACTAAAGCATTATGATACGTAAAATATGCAATATAAGTTAGTGTTTTAACATTATGTAAAAATAGCATCTATGGTCGTTCCTGAATTTGTAGTTGGTGTGTTTGGAATTATTATTCAGCTGTAGAGTAAAGTTTTCTTCTAGAAAGTTAATTAATGGTTTGGAATTATCAACTGCAAAATTAGTGTTAAAGTCACCACCCAAAACAAGTGGTATTTTATTATTCTCATTACCAAGAATAGCAGCACCTCCGTGGCTGTATGGAAGTAATTGTTGATGCAAGAAACTAATTATATCTTCTACACGTAAATCATCATCTTTAATACGTCTCGTGTTATTTCTATTATTGACAATCTGATTTTCATCTTCGATATTGTTATTATTAATATTATTATTATTAATATTATTGTTATTATTATCACCATTTTTGTTGTTATTGTTATTATTATCACCATTATTGTTATTATTGTTATTATTATCACCATTATTGTTAATTTTGTTATTATTATCACTATTATTGTTATTATTGTTATTATTATCACCATTATTGTTAATATTGTTATTATTACCATTATTGTTATTGTTATTATTATTATTATTATTATTATTATTAGCATTAATAATATTTGATGATGTTTGAAAATCTTCAATAATGTTTTCTGAAAGGTTTGTCAATAATTTTTTTCTTGCTCTAAACTCACGAACACGTTCTGTTGAAGTATTATTTTTTTCAATTGGTAAAGTCGAAGACGAAGGTTGAGGTTTTCTTCATATTTTTGTCTCTGTAGCTCTGTAGTCACGACTACACTCTGCTGGAGTTTTTGGTTTAGTTTTTGTAATGATGGACGATGAGATATTCAACTCTTGGCTAGCTGCATTTTTTAAAGCCTTTTTTCGCTCTCTGAATTCACGTACAAGTTGTGTTGATGTTTTAACTGGCCGTCTAACAGATATTTTATTTTCAATTGTTTCACATTCTCGCACCACAATTTTTGGCATTGTGCTTAACTGATGTCACAGAAATGATTTTAGCTTAAAAATCGTATTCTCACACAAGCAAGCTCATTCTATTTTTAGATTTTACTCTCTCAACTTTGTGCGAGCGCATGGTGCAACTACATGTGTAAGGTGGTCTCAACAGAGAGCGGCTCTCTTTTGAGGACGTTATTTGTGCCAGTCTCTATTTAGCTACCTCATTCTACCGATTGAGAGAGACAGAGAGGTAAACATATTTAACGTCCTCAGCAAAGCGGACGAGACCACCTTATATATTCGCACCATGTGCGAGCGCGCTCAGAGCGAAGAGAGGAAAGAAGAGGACAGAGAGAACGTTCGTCAGCGGTGAGAGAGGGACAGGGATATACATATACATTTTTCGCTTTTACGTTCGCCCTGTCTTACTCTCTCTCAATCACTCTCGATCGTTCTCTCTCTCTTTTTCGACTTTTTCAATGAAATGAAACGTTTCGTTTCATTTGTACAAATTTTACCCTCATGCGCCTAAAGAAGTTTCACTTCAAAAATTAAAATCTAGCCATTTTCAAGAAATTGTGTATACAAGTGCGTTAAAAATGAATTGCGCTCGAAAAGAGGGCAGTGAGTATCGCAAATCTTATAGTCGGGAAACCCGACCATAGCGTTCTTTCTTGTTTTTGAAATGTGTTAAATCCTAATTTCCGAGCTTTAATCGTCGAAAAAGATCTGACTTTTGTAAATTGTATAAAACTTTTAAATAAATAGAACAACAGGATAGAAGAAGAAAAACTTATTCAATGGTACCCAAAGTTGTTGTCTGAAAAAAGCTATGACATTGACTTACGTTTTTATTTCAATTTTTAAATTAAAATAAATATAAAAATATAATATAAAAACCGCTTTACCACAATTTTTGTGCAAAACTGGCATTATTTTAACGCTGTACTCACAAATTCCGATGGGATTTTGATACAGGTCTAAAGTCCACACACCAAAGTTACTTTCCCAGCCCTCGAGGTTTTTGCCACCGCTGCGACACTATAATTTCCAACTGGTTATAGCGTCGTAGTGATGGTAACCCAGCATCAAGCCCAGGGAAGGTCACCAGAAATAGTCCTGACGAGATCTAGCTAACATCGAAATAGCGCTGTAGGCTATTAGCTTTGCTTCTTGTCTTTTTGACAAGAACTTTGTGTGTGATGCATAAAAAGCCGGTATTAGATGTATAAAATATACCGCCTTCGACCTTGATCTAAATACCGCTTACATAAACAAAATATCTAAATATGTGAAAATTAATTAAATATAAGTTAAAATACGGGAGGAACGGTTTCTGAGGCACCACCGTATATGTATTTTAAACATCCTGTCAACATTTCAGAAGAATTTTAACCCTATATAGCTGATAAACCATAAGAGGTGCATCTTAACATAGGATGCTGCTTAACACTGCTTAAGGTGTTAGGTGGGTCTCGCAAAAAAAAAAAATCGATTTTTTTTATTGTCTCATAAATTAATGTAGGATATAGAACTAGAAAAAATTATTGTCCCAAAGTTTTAAGTCGATCCGAATTATAGTTTCGGAGACACAGTCCTTAGAATGTGCGCGCGCGAGGCCAAGTGCACTGCTTATCAAAATTTTAAATGCGTTTTTCTGAAAACTGTGTTTTCAAAGTCGGTTGTCTAGATTTCTCGGAAACTACTCAACCGCCTTCAAGCCTTCAAGATATGATTATCTCGTAAATAAACGAGGGATTTTATTAAAAAATGTTAAAAAATTTTACCAAAATTTGAATTTTTTTGCAAAAAAGTCTCCCAAAAATCCAATTTTCACTTTTTTTGGTTTTCCTTCGTTCATTTGAAAGATTTAGGTTTTTACAAAAAAAAAAAATTTGGTTTTTTAAATTCCGATGATTCTGTCAAGAATTGTGCTGACAACGCGAAGGCACCTTTTTTTTCGAGGGGTCACCGGAAATGACGTCACAATGGCTGACCGCCTAATATTTTTTTTTTATTTAATTAAAAACTATTATTTAAATAGGTATGTATGTGTAAGAAACTTAAAAGTTTTTATTAAATATTTCATTCTTTATATAAAAAAACAAGAAAGAACGCTATAGTCGGGTTTCCCGACTATAACATTGCGATACTCATTGCCCTCTTTAAAAACAGTTAGCTAGCCCTCTTCAATAATGTGTAGCCTACTTTCATGAGCAATCAGTTTTAAGCGCCCTCTCTTAAAAAAAAAATTGTTTTGCCTACTTTTGAGCGCAATAAAAATTTTCAACGCAGTTGTATACACAATTTCTTGAAAATGGTCAGATTTTAAAATTTTTTAGATATTTGGGTAGATATTTTCAACACAAACAACATTTGTAAGGGCCACTTTTCTCTAGCACTAAAAATGTGGACACCACAGAGTTCCGGTTTGTGGGCGTAAAAAGGGGCGTGGTCAGGTTTTGAAACAAACTTGATCTGCGCCTTGCTCATAGAAGTCTGTGTGCAAAATTTGGTGGTTCTAGCTCTAATAGTTCCCGAGATCTCGATGTTTGTGCGGACAGACAGACGGACGGACGGACGGACGGACGGACGGACGGACGGACGGACAGACAGACATTTGATCGTTTACAGTATTTGCTTACTCTTCGAGTATCGCAAATAAAAATTGTTGAAAATGTGCCTTTTTTTTGCCCGGGAGACCCAACTAACCCCTTAAGAAATAATACTAAAAAACCAAAATTTTTGACTCCATGTCACAGCTTATTTCGTGCAGGAACTTTGGGCATCATTACTTATTTTTATTATTTTTATATGCCTAGATAAATTTTTCTTGCTCTAAACCGTTGGAAAAAGTATCAGCTTATTATTTTTAACTAAATGGATTTGAATCACACTGAAAAAAAAAAATTCTATAAATTACATAAACCACTCCTTATACGGCGAAAAAAAGCTTGAATATTGATTTTTCCGCATATAAAAAACGAAAAAAGCTTAACGGATTTTTCTGAAATGGTTAACCTAGGCCCCAACGATGATTAATCCATAATCAAACGCTTCGTTAAAGAAAATTTGCCATAGACATTGGCCAAATTGCTTTCAGCCCAAACTTGTAATAAATTTAGGACAGGAGGTTGTTGGCGTTAAAAGGTGGTCTGTGTTACGTCCGACTATTAGTGCCCAGTCCGAAAGGACATAGGCCGAAGGAGAACCGACCTAGGTTCGGCACGAAAGTCCTGGTGCCGGCATAAGCTTCGTCGTATTTGGGGTGGGTTCTTTGGAAGTAGGGATGTCGAAAATATATCAAAATATCAATATATCGATATTTTTTGCGAAAAAATAAATATTTTTATGGTGATATTTTTTTGAATAAATATCAGGTATCATCGATTTTTCTTTGCAGATTTTTTTGATATTTTTAAGCTGACACACTTTTCGTCGGGACAAGAATAAATACATATGGGACGTTTCACGTCAACTGGCCCAGAGCTCTGCCCAAAATTCTACTGAACGAAAATGGACTTATTATATCTTAAAATTTTTGTCAATTCATACCCTTTCGAATGAAAAGTGGCGTTTTAAAAAATTCAAAATGGCGTCCTTACTGTGACTTTAAATGCACAAGTATTTGTGGACTTAGCAAACAAATATATTAAATACTTTATGAAAAACAGTAGGTATATCTCGAAGGATAATGACTGATTCTTATAGTTTTGAGGTTGCTGATTATTTTTTTGGGCAGAGCTCTGGGCCAGTTGACGTGAAACGTCCCATATATGAAACATGAGCGTCGCTAAAAACTTTTTTTCGCAAGTGGTAATGGATCAGCCAAGTGCAACATTTGTGATCGAAACATAAAAACAAGTGGCAATAGCTCAAATCTGCTATCACATTTAAAAAACAAACACCAAGACGCCTATATTAAGTACAGCATAGCATTCACAGTGCAAGAAAACGCGGTCATAAAATGGGCGGGAGATAGCGGCATATGTACATATGTACATAGTATGTACATATGCCGCTGTTTCCGCGCATTTTATGACCGCCTTTTTTGCATTAATTAATTTATTAATTAATTAATATAAACTAAAAATTAAAATTAAAGATCGTATGTGGGTTAATGTTTAGGGTTTATTGCTAATGCAGCTTAAAATTAAAAAAAAGAAATAATAAAAAAATATCAAAATATCTGATAAATCGATATTTTTTTAATGATATGTCAAATATTATTTTGATTATTTTTTTCAATAAAAATATCATCGATACGATATTTTTAAATATTTCGACATCCCTATTTGGAAGCCACTCACTTCTCAGACAATAACTAGAAAAATTAAATCGTGCCTAGGAAAAATAGTAGAAGCAGTTAGTTAGTACGTCGTTCTGACCGCACCGCCGCAAGCTTGCCAGCTTGATTGTATTACAATCGCGGTGTTTGCCCGTATTCCCTCCCCTTATATGCAAAAGCATATCCAATGGATCAGCGCTGGCCTTGCAATCAGATCCCCTATTTTGTCTGTTTCGTTTGTCAAAAGTTATGTCATTATTCTTGACCTACTTCACTCTTCGTTCTCAGCACCCCCGAAAGATGGTCTCTACCAACACATGGTTACTTTACTTTCCCATTTAAATTTTATTGATAAAATATAATTGTTTTGCTAATGCCATGGAGATTGTTAAAATTAACATTATTTACATTATTATGGTGATACAAAAATATAAAAATGGAAATTAAACTAGGGATACAAAATATAAAGTAAAAATTTATTTTATGAAGTTAATCATTAAAAATATAAAAGGATAATTAAATTGAATAAAAGGAAAAAACTTAATCATATTTATATGAAAATTTAATAAGTGATTTGAAATAATTAAAATTGTCACACTATCATTACAGAAAACTAGCATATGTTTACTTATTTGTGTTTATTTGATAGTTAGTGTTTTTTGTAGTTCTTTGAAACAGTTATTGTCAGTGCGCATAAATATATATATTTATATGTCATTTAGTAATGGCAAACTTACCCCTTTTTTATCCGGCGATGAGATCTCGACGCTTGGATTCCTGGGTTTTGAGTAAAAGAACAACATACACATATTTACATGAGTCGTTCTTCGCCCGAAATAAAAAATCAGAAGATTTTTTTTATTTGTTGGTTATCTTTATAAGAACGTTGGAAAAAGACTAACTCTATGTTACAAAATTGGTTAGCATGAAACCTCGGTTTGCGTCTTAGAATTTACTGTTAGTGCATTAGGTGACGTAATCGCTTGTGGATGATGCGATCGCCACTTCTTTGTTTATGTTTACATAATTCGGACTTATTAGATTTTGCGATCTTATTGGATTTTTGCGTTTATGGAATTACGTCATTGTTGACTTTCGGGCTTAATCAATTTTTTTTTTTTTGTTTGCATTGCGGGATCTCAAGCTTCTGTAACAGTTTTTAATCAAAGCCGAAATTGGCGATTCTGTTTGTTTGTGAACGGTTACGTTCTTTGTTGAGAAATCGCAGTGCAGATATGTCACTCCCCCATCACTTAGACAAAATCATATGGTTATTTATGTGATTTTGGGGTATAGGTTTGGTATTTCTTGTAACTCTTGTGAGTTTTGTAATTCGTGTGTTTCTATTGTTGGGTCGTCACCTTTTGTGTTTTTGTATTTAATAAGTATTCTTTTAGGTATTGCTTTAAACTTATAAAGTAGGTACAGTGATATACTTAATATTAAGAGACCCAGTGTTACAATTACAATTATTTTGTAAATCTGATTTTCTTTATTTTGTTCAAAAAATATTTCTTTTGCTTTTATGTATGATATTGGGTCTAATTTGGTGACATTATTTCTTGTGTATATGCTTTGTGTGTAGTCAGAATTATAATTGCTTATGGATAAATCGTTAAGTGCAATTGAGCAATTGTGTATTTTGATCATATTGTTTCCTTCAATTACAATTTCATTTTTAATACAATTTTAATTTAGTATAGTTTTTGACAAATTCCATGTTACTATGATATTTGGTTCGACATAATTTATTTGGGACGTTAATAGCGTTTTTGTGTACCTGCAACTAGTATCTGTTTGATTAACCAGCCCTAATAGACATGTGTTAGTAACACGTTTTTTTGTTTCTTTATTGTACAAACTGTTTCTGTATACGTAATATTTGTTTTGGGTGCTATCTTATAATATTTTATTATTTTCATCTGGATAAGGTAATATTTCGTATACGGGAAGTTTCTTTAATTCTCTGGGTATGTGGGATAAAATTAAAATTTCGTTTGAATCTGACCTAAGCCAAGTTGAGGTTTTTATGTTGAGAAGTATCTCAGAATTAATGTTTGTCAAGTAGTCGTGTTTTAATAACTTTGAATTGAATATTCCTAATCTTGCTAACTGCATTCCCATTTCCAGGTCTTCAATGTATTCTGCAAAATGTTCTAAATTAAAAACCAATAATTCAAGAATTTTTTCGTTTTCGTTGTATTTGAGATGCTTGTTTATTATATCGATGCCTTTGTTAACTGTGTCGATTATATTATTTAGTTCGTTTACCTGCACACTATTTTGAGCTATTACATTGATTTTTTCTTCTAATTCTTCTTTATCATTATTATCTAATGTTCCAAAAAGATATTTGTAAGCTGTTCCTACAAAATTAGCTAATCCTCTTTTGTTTCTCCTAACAATTTTTAACCCGTTCATTTCTCTTTGTAGTTTTTCTGTTAAATATTTATTCTGCATTATTTCCTTAAAGCCAAACGCTTGTTATAGCAAATTTTTGTAAGTTTCTTCCGTCTTTGTAATATTAATTGTGAGGCAATGGTATTCAAAACTATCTGGGATGTCGATTGTGTCGGTCATAAATAACAAATAGCCATTGATGATTTTATGGGGTTAATTTCTATAAATTGGTTGTTAGCCATTGGCATCATTATTATTAAGGTTGATGTCAGAAAGATGAAAGTCAAAGCGCTGGGTCTTGATCTGGGTCCTCCTGCAAATATTTACTTTTATTAACTTTCTTTTGTCTCTGGAAGTTTGTTTTGTAATGTTTTATTTTTCGACCTCTGTTAGTTTCCTCAAAATGATCATTATCTATTTGTTCTATATTTCCTTTCTTTTTATAAGGATTGTTTAATTTCCCGTGAATTATGGGAGCCTTTCTAAATCTTTTATTTCAAAGTCATATTCAAGTAGTAACCTTATCTTTCATCTTTGCAGTTTCATATTAGGTTCTTTGATATTGTTTAGCCAGACTTACGGCTTGTGGTCACTTAATATCTCAAATCTTCTTCCGAATAAATAGGGTCTTAAGGTTTTTGTCGCCCATACTATAGCTAATAATTCTTTTTCAATTGTGCTATAGGTTTCTTCATGTGTATTTAGAGTCCTACTAATGTAACTGATTGGTTTGTTATCCTGAGAAAGAACTCCTCCTAATGCAAAATTGCTAGCATCAGTAGTTAACTGAAACTTTTTTTTCAAAATCTGGACAAACCAATATGGGATCGTTTATGATAAGTTGTTTTAATTTATTGAATGCTGCAATAAATGTATCATCTTTGAATGTCACTTAAGAACCAGCTTTTAAACATTTAGTTTAAGGCTTTGAAATGTCTGCGAAGTTTGGAATGAATTTTCTGTAATAACCGCAAAGACCAAGAAATGATTTTATTTCTTTTTGAGTTTTGGGAATTGGAAATTTATTGATTGCCTTAACCTTTTCTGGATTTGGCATTACACTGTTTGGTCCAACTATGTGTCCCAAAAATTCTGTTTCTTTTTTCAAAAATTCACATTCGTCTAGTTGTAATTTTAGATGAGCGTTTTTAAGTTTTTCAAAAACAATTTTTAATGAAGTTAGGTGTTCGTCAAGAGACGTAGAGAAAACAATTATATCGTCCAAGTATACAAGGCAATGCTTGTTTATTAATTCAAGAAGAACATTATTCATGCATCGCTGAAAAGTTGCAGGTGCATTTTTTAATCCAAATGGCATTCGTGTGTACTCGTAGTGTCCGTAATTTGTGGAAAACGCTGTTTTGTTTATGGAATTTTGGTCCATTTCGATCTGGTGAAAACCTTTAGCCAAATCAATGGTGGTAAAATATTGACACCGTCCTAGCTTGCCTAGTATTTCGTCCATATTGGGAATGGGAAATTTATCACTTATAGTGATCTCATTTAAGCCCCTATAGTCTACTACAAGTCTAAATTTTTGTTTACCTGAAGCATCTTGCTTTTTTGGTACTATCCACAATGGACTGCAATAAGGTGATTGGCTGTGCCTAATTATTCCTTGCTTTAACATATCCTGTATTTGAGACTCAACTTCTTTTCAAATGAAAAGGATATCTTTTCAAATGAAAAAGATACGGTTTTTTATAAATTGGATTTTCATGATGAGTTTTTATTTCATGCTTAACAACATTCGTAAAGGTCAAATTTTCACCATCACGATATTGAATGCATTTATATTGGTTAATTAATTTTAATAATTTAACTTTTTCTTATTCATTTAAGTGTTCTAAACGATAATTTTTTTCCTCTGCCAATTCATTTTGAACAGCATAATTTATTTCATCAGAATAATTTTTTGATTTTAGCAATGCCTCAAATTCATTTATTTGTGTTGGATTTTTCAAAATAATGTTTTTGTGTAAAAAAATGCGCCCACTAATAGTAGTGCGATTATTTAAATAATCAATATTTGCCTGGTTTGCCTCTAGTAACTTTCGTCCTAGTAGTATGTCATAATTGGAAGAAAAGTCGTGAATATAAAATATTTGTTCTTGAGTAAATAAACTATTAGGTGCAACTTTAACAAAATCATTTAGTTCATAATGACCTGTCATAGTGCGTATAATTGCCGGATCTTTATGTATGCTCCCGTTAAGAAAATTCTTTTTCATTAAGTTAATTGATGAACCGGTATCGACGAGGCAACGATAATTGTGATTATTTATAGTTATTTCTATGTTTGTAACTGGTCCGAAGGCTTGCATTGGAAAATTTTCATTTTCATCATAAACATCTTCTTCTTTGTACTCTTTATTTTGTTGATAATTTTCGTCTACTTGCATTCTTGATTGGCCACTATTACTTTCTCTGACTCTCTTTTGTGATTGGTTGGGTACTGAGCCCGATCGTCCGCTTGGCTGTTGGCTTTGATTCATTGTATTATTTTGCTGTCCCTGAATTAAATTTCTTCGAAACTCTTGGTAACTTCCCCTATTTTGGTCAAAAGTATTATTTCTGTTATTTGATTGGAACCTATAATTTTGTGGAACCATTCTTTGGGGTTGATTGGGGTGTGGTTGAATTGAAAGAGCTGGGCCAGGATTAAATTGTCGGGTATTGTACAAATTAGTGTGAGGGTAGGGGCTACGTGTATAATTTGTTTGTTGTTGCTTTTGAATTTTATTAACATTGATATTTTAATGTTTTAAGTTTTCATTTTCTTCGTATAGCCCTTCTTGCTGAGCCGCTTGTTTTAGATTAAGTACAGTTGAAATATCGCTTCTTGCTAATGTCATAAAAATTCTGTCAGGTAATTTTCGTTGTATTAGGTTTTTTGTAGTCCTAAACATTGCTTCTGTGTACAATATTAATTCATTTCGATTCCCCTCAAGTTCTAATTTGTTGCTTATAACTAACTGTTTAAGCTCGATCTCATTACAAAATTTTCTTAGGTTACCTTGAAAATTAGTGTTGTATAATCGCCTTAATAGTTCCTCCACAGGGGTCTGCGTTTTGTACTCGTCGATTAGGGCTGCTCTTAGAGCTGGCCAGTTGTTGACTTGTAGAACTTGCAGAATCCTCTGAGCATCACCGGTGATTTGAAGTTCAATTGCTCCAAAGATAACGCTTGTCTGTCGATCATTGGTTGTAGGATACAGACGCAAAAGGTAGTTAACTCTTCTGACAAAAGTTCCTAGGGTAGATGGATCTCCTTCAAACGTTGGAATGTTCCGGATCTGGGACAAAAGCTGATTTAAGTTTTGCTCCGTCAATGGGTTAGGTGCCACACCAATTTGTGGTTGCCCTAGGGCTGGTGGTTGTTGGTCCATTTTGTTGTGTTTAATTAAATTCCACTCAACTTTATCACTGACCGAATTGGATTTATTCAGTAGTCGATTAAAATTTAATTTATTTGTGCCTTTAATTTGCACTTAGGTTCTTTTGAGGATCTCTTAGTTGCACTTCCGAGCTAGTCGATTAAATTGCTTACTTGTGGGCAATTCCACGCGCTGATCTGGATATCCTAGTTATTTAGAAATATCCTTTTAATTGATCAGTAAGCTCCCGACTTCGTTTTTTTTCGCAAGGATGTTTTTAAAGAGATCCTACCGACTGCGCCATTTACATGAGTCGTTCTTCGCCCGAAATAAAAAATCAGAAGATTTTTTTTATTTGTTGGTTATCTTTATTAGAACGTTGGAAAAAGACTAACTCTATGTTACAAAATTGGTTAGCATGAAACCTCGGTTTGCGTCTTAGAATTTACTGTTAGTGCATTAGGTGACGTAATCGCTTGTGGATGATGCGATCGCCACTTCTTTGTTTATGTTTACATAATTCGGACTTTTTAGATTTTGCGATCTTATTGGATTTTCGCGTTTATGGAATTACGTCATTGTTGACTTTCGGACTTAATCAATTTTCTTTGTTTGTTTGCATTGCGGGATCTCAAGCTTCTGTAACAGTTTTTAATCAAAGCCGAAATTGGCGATTCTTTGTTGAGAAATCGCAGTGCAGATATGTCACTATATATATATACATGCGCCTTTAAAAAGAATTAATTGGGTCACTAAACAAAAAAAATATGATATATTTCTTATACACTTATTACGACATTAATTTCATTTATTTTTGTTTATATGGCTGTTGTTGTTGGAGTTTAGTCACCGGCTGGTTCACTCCTCCCTTGCGGCGTGTTGCTGGATATTGTATTTCGTTTTGTTTATGGCTTGCATTTAAATGCATTAATTGTTTTCGTTGGTTTTGGTTATTTCTGCTTGTAGTTTTTAATGGTTTTGAGGCAGTTGTCAGTCAGACTTGGCTGATTCTTGTAGACCTGGATTTTTGCGTAAAATACACGTTCATCCAAATTCTAATTTAGTAAATCATTGCGATGACCAGGAGTATGTAACACACGCGGGCGATTTGAGGATTGTGGTCCACTATGATAGTACATTCTTTAATAGTTTCTTTGGTCACTTTTCCGCCCATTTTTAGAAGTTGTTTATCAAATCTTCATTGGTTATCCCCCATCCGGGAAGTCGAATTTATCGTTTCACTGGAGCTTCCAAGCTCAATGCCTTTTGATGTGTTGTCCGCGTTCGACGTTTTGGACTCTATGGTCAAATATTTTTAAGTTCTTGTGCCATCCTTTATTGGAGGCCCAGGATCAGGATGCTTTATTATTTCCTTTCCAGGATATGATCACACCAATATTTGAGGCTTCCTTCAAGGTCCTTGGTGTGGGATGCGGTCCTTGGAGAAGGTCCTGTCAAGGACAGTTATCTAAAAATTTTGAAAATCTGGCCATTTTCAAAAATTGTGTACAGAAGTGTGTTAAAAATTGAGTGTGCCTAAAAGCAGGCTACACTTTTTTAAAGGTTAAGGGCTGGCGATTTTAAACGTTTTTTCTTGTTTTTTTTTTTTTTTAAGAGGGCAATGAGTATTGCAAATCTGATAGTCGGGAAACCTAACTATAGCGTTCTTCCTTGTTTACTTTTCGTTTCTGGTTCTGCCTGCCCTTTATATAGGTACCGAGGCTACGGTCTATTGATCTATGGTGGATTTACAGATGGAATTGGGCCGTGGTGAAGTTCAATCTAGGCTTACTAAGTGCAAGCTGCATTCCAAGGGGTCATTGCCATGCACCTAGAGTTTGTCTTGATATTCGGTTTATTGGCAGTGGGGCGTTTCATAGTCGCTGCTGCAGGTGACACCTAGTGTAAATTGAGTAGAGCGTCGGAATTTATAGACACGGGCAATGCATAAACGGTCTGTAGTTGCGATTTGTGGGCACCCTGGGAAAAAATGCTGCAAATGGAAAAATATGGAAAAAACCGCAACCAATATCAACAAAATGACAATTTATTTATTTCAAAGACTACATAGGCGTTATTCATCGTCGAAAACACAATTTTGACATGTGTAATAACTGGCCCGCGTGTCAACACATTTCAGACGAGAAGCTCGATCGCAAAATTACAAATCTTGGTGATAATCCCTCTCAGCGGGAGAGGATCCTTTTCCAAGAGCCTAAGATTTCTACAAGAATGTTGTAAAGGGGTTCCAAACAAGTTTTGAAAACAATTTTACAAGAAATTGTAGGTAATAAAAAAATTTGCCAAAAAAAAAGGGTGCCCACAACCCCCCAATTTTGGTGCCCACAACCAACTTTAGCAGACATTTTAAGATTTAATTAAAAAATTAGTATAATACTTTGACTAAATAAAAATACACTACACTTACCTTCTTAATCGATTCACTTTAATTAATACACTATTGAAAATCTTTGAAAAAAACTTCACCACCTTTTCCAAGCACAAAAAAAACAATTCGCTTTGATATTTGGCATAAATCATACATAAGGTAATTGCTTGCGAATGACATTACCAAAAAAAGTCAATCTTCATTTTGTGAAAAGATACGTAGGGGGCCTTAGCCGGAAAAAATTTCAAACAGCCCCTGTCCGGAAATCTGGCCTTTTTTTGACAATCTACCTGAGTTTAAAGACTAAATGACCTTTTTTTAAGAGCTAACCACAAAAATCGTGAAGACTATTCAAAACAAAGAATCCATCTCAAAAAGTTACATCTCATTTTGCTTAAAATGTTGTTTAAAGCGATTAAATCGATCAGATAAAATAATTACCAAATGCTTTGAATATTAATTCATTCATTAATTCATGATGTTATTTTGGAAAACTTTTCTTAAAAGTATCCGAAAATTTTTTTTTTTTTTTTGCCAAGACCCTTCGAAAAACGTGTACAAGATGAGCTTACCTTGAGCTTGTAAATTTCAAGTTATCCCTTCAAGAATTTGTGTTTAATTGCAATTTTGAGTCCGCTAACAAATAATCATGACATATGTATGTGAATCTGAAGTAAGAACAAGAAAGAACGCTATAGTCGGGTTTCCCGACTATAAGATTTGCGATACTCATTTGCCCTCATTAAAAAAACAAAACGAGGAAAAACGATAGAGTCGCCACCTATGAAGCTACATTATCTACATTTGTAAATTTTACATTCACAAACACGTGTATGTAAAAAATGTATGTAGACTAGATTTAAGGCATAGCAAAATGTTCTATAACTTCTTTATTATTTATTAGAGCATAAAATGGTTCGGAATGTAGTAAGACAGTGCACATATCATTATATTTCTTTTAAAACCGCAAAGATTGCATAAAAAATAAGAGCGCCACAGATTTTCGCGGTTTGTGGGCGGTAAAAGGGGCGTGGTCAAGTTTTGAAATTCTAGATTTGATTCTAGAAGTCTGTGTGCAAAATTTGGTGGTTCTAGCTTTTATAGTTCCCGAGATCTCGACGTTTGTACGGACGGACGGACGGACGAACGGACGGACGGACGGACGGACGGACGGACGGACAGACGGACGGACGGACGGACGGACAGACAGACATTTGATCGTTTACAGTATTTGCTTACTCTTCGAGTATCGCAAATAAAAATCGTACCTAATAACATAAATTTGTTAAAACAATAAGTTGGCCTTTTTTTTGTCCTTTTTTTACATGTGTTGTCCCATTTTTTGGACTTTTTTTTGGCTGAGCTGGCCTTTTAATTGAACTGACTGCTGGCAGCACTGGTTTGCATACCAGTTTAGGCGCCGCACTTAGGGAAATTTTGAGCATTTAGAGCGACAAAATTATTTTATTGTTTCTTATGGTAGTAAGCCCGATATAATATGCATATTTGATACTTGATATTCTTCTGACTCAAGATTTGCAAGCGTATTGGTTCATAGAAGGTAAGACGCCAATATCTCGAAAACTAGACCCAATCTAAACAAACGGATTTCAGATTTGAGATCAGGGTACCAATGTATTTTACGAACTGTTCTCCTCTTTACTTTTTTCATCGCGAAAGAAGCTTTTTGCCCAATAACATATTACAGAAATAAAACTATGCTTACTTATTCACACAACTTTTGCACCTGATTTTCTCGCAAAGTGGAGCAAGGTGGACCTTGATTTTTTTTACAGCTAGCTGGGTTAATTATCAAACGATTGTCATAAAAAGAATTGCTTGGACGAACTTGGAAAGGTATTATTTTCACTAATGAAGTAGAAAAAATAAAGGAAAAATAGGGTGTATCTTTGACGGCCTATAGCTAGTGAAAATGTAGACATTGAAGGTAGTTTTCTTAAAATACTATAAAACAAAAGCTTGTATTTTCAAAATCCATCACTTTCATTATTTTTTTTAACTTAAAAGATCAAATAACACCACTTTAAATAGTTGTATTTTTAGAATTGCTTACATCGATTACTCGTAGGTCAAGTTTCGGCTGGCTCGCAGGGACGCACGGGTCCACTTTTAGAAAATTAAGTTAGTACCTTTTGTTCGTTTGGGTGTCTATTTTTTTTAGAAGTGATTAGTTTCCTCATTGGTCAACTTAAAAAAAAAGACTTTTGTCGCCCTAAATGTCCAAAATTTCCCTATGTGCGCCGTAAAGCAAAAAGTTAAAAGTTTTTTTGAACAGATTCAATGCGATCTACATATGTGGACTCCGTATTGGGGATTTCAGACGGTCAACCCATACTCCAAAATAGTGAAATAATAAAGGTTTTGGTGATATAGGGATCATCAATCTTTTTCGACCACCTTTTTATTAATCCAAGCACTCCCCTGGCTTTATTCACCATGGATGAAATGTGATCTGAAAACTTTAAACTTTAAACAGCACCAGCTATGATATCGGATACTGCACGCATAACTTAACATCATCTGAGTACATAAGTACGCAAAGGGAGGTTATTAAAAAATAAAGTAAATAAAAGCGGAGCAAGGTGGCTCCTTTGTGGGATTACATCCCACATACCCAGAGAATTAAAGAAACTTTCCGTATACGAAATATTGCCTTATCCAGATGAAAATAATAAAATATTACAAGATAACACCCAAAACAAATATTACGTATATAGAAACATTTTGTATAACAAAGAAACAAAAAAAAACCTGATACCAACACATGTCTTTTAGGTCTTGTTAATCAAACAGATACTAGTTGCAGGTACACAAAAACGCTGTAAACACCCAAATTAATTTTGAACCAAATATCATAGTTACATGGAATTTGTCAAAAACTATAGGTACTAAATCAAAATTGTATTAAACATTAAATTGTAATTGAAGGAAACAATATGATCGAAATACACAATTGCTCAATTGCAATGAACGATTTATCCATAAGCAATTATAATTCTGACTACACACAAAGCATATACACAAGCAATAATGTCACCAAATTAGACCCAATATCATACATACAAGCAAAAGAAATATTTTTTGAACAAAATAAAGAAAACCAGATTTACAAAATAATTGTAATTGTAACTCTAGGTCTGTTAATATTAAATATATCACTGTATTTACTTTACAAGTTTACAGAAATACCTAATAAAATACTTATTAAATATGTCGGATCCTAAATTATGGTAGTCAGTGTAAAAGAATTAAATCAAATGCGTGTACCAAATGACAATTCTCGTCTCTGCACTCTAACGGTTGTTTGTTAGTACGCTTTGTTCCGTCTATTCGCCAGATGGTCAGTATAAATCGAAGCGAACATGAGAGAGAGAGTTGTGTGAGGTTAGAGGTTTGAGACAGAGATGCGCACTACGATTGTTGTGCTTGTAAGCTTGAGCCACTGCGAGAGACAGAGATAGAAGTATGGTCGTTGCAGCATTTTCCGGAGAGCATTTTCGGTATGCTAGAAGGCTGGCGCGCATTCTCAAGTCGACAGTGGCGTGCTCAAGTTTATTCTCCGTATACAATCTGCGCAAAAATATGGAGAATAATTCCAATAACCCGACATCAGAAGTGGGATCGGTGCCAACTCCTGCATTTTCTGAAGATCAGTGGCGTACTATTATGGAACTGCAGAATCGCAATTTCGTTGAAATGTGTAAAGCTATGCAAGCGTCTGTGCGTCCACAAAATCAAGTGGTTTTTCCAAAATTTAACCCAGATGTAACTGAAGCCGATGCGACTTAATGGTGTGCAACGGCAAGCATTAGTATGGACGAACAGCAGATTGATGGCAGCGCACTTATCATGATGTTGAGTAGTTGCATGCAGGGCAGTGCTTCAGCGTGGCTTGCACAGATCTGCTATCCCGGCATTAATTGGGAGCAGTTTAAAGAACTATTTATACAGCGTTTCGAGATAAAGGAAACGCCGGCTGCTATGTTCCTGAATCTGCTGAACAGCCGACCAGCCCACAACGAGTGCCCTGCAGTGTACGCAAGCCGTATGGTGACGTCATTGACCACAAAATGGCGCAATATGAACGCTGAAGAAATAGCTGTATCCACGGTTCTTGCGCATATGGCCAATTTTGACAACCGTTTTCAGCGTATGGTGTTTTTGTCAAATGTACAAACTAGAAGTCAACTACAGATGGAACTGAGAGCATTTACATTTGACAAAAAGCGGAGTGCTGGAAGTACTGATGGTAATAGCGGCGACTGCAAGCTAGCCATAATCGTGTGCCACTTATGCAAGAAACCAGGACATAAAATGGCAGAGTGTAAATTAAAGCGGTCTGGATCAGAGAATAAACAGCATCGCGATTTGCAGAATGTGACCTGTTACCGGTGTGGACAACTTGGGCATCTTGCGAATCGGTGCACGAACAATGCAGCTAAATCTGGAGCAGTTACTGAGAAGAAATGTAATCAATGTTTTTAGACTGAGCCAAAAGGAGTTTTGACACACCAGGGTGAGATCTTTCCTATTTGTTTTGACTCTGGAGCAGAATGCTCGCTTATTCGAAGTAGTGTTGCCGATAAATTTGAATAATATTGTCATAATACAAGGTATTGGCGACGCTGGCATTTCCAGTAAGCTACAAAAACTATCTAAATGCATTATTAATGGAAATATTGAAGAAATACTGTTTCATGTCATAGCAGATAAGCATCTCACAAATGATATTGTAATTGGTAGGGAAATCCTTAGTCAAGGATAAGAAATCATCTTGACACCTGATAAATTTGAATTTGTTAAGTCTAAATCTGTAAACGTCTGTAAAGTATCTGAGCCATCTGCCTTGTTACTTAATGTTGATACTAAAATGATTGATAATGACAAGGAAAACTTAATTAAATTACTCAAAGACTATTCAGCTGCATTTATTGATGGAATCCCTTGCACAAAGGTTAATAAGGGTGAGATGACTATTAGATTAATTAATTCAAACAAAACTGTGCAGCGGCGTCCATATCGTCTGAGTCCAAATGAAAAAGAAATTGTACGTGAAAGGATAACAGAATTGTTAAACTGTAACATTAGTCGACCTTGTTGCTCTCCCTATGCTAGCCCTATACTCTTGGTTAAAAAGAAGAACGGATCCGATCGAATTTGCGTTGACTATCGTGAACTGAACAGCAATACTGTTTCTGACAGATATCCCTTACCACTTATCAACGACCAGATTGCTAGACTGGCGGGTGCAAAATATTTTACTTGTCTGGATATGCCTAGTGGATACCATCAGATACCCATTAATCCCGATTCTGTTGAATATACCGCGTTTGTGTATGGTTGCTATATGACAATATTTGATTGAAATGTATGAGTTAAAGGTATGGTTTTGAGATTTAAGCTATCTGCGTCATTGGGCAAGCACAAGTAAAAGACGAAAGTTGGAACATGGCGTGTGGCGTTCTTGACGGGACTAAGCTCTTAATCAAAAGAAAATCTCGCTTAATTTCCAACGAATGTCAACCCTTTTTTTGAAAATTCACTAGTGACGATAACTAGAGTCGAATTTTGAAATGCTGAGAAGTAAATGGAATGAATTAAATGTTAAAATGAATTTGATTATGCAATGAGAATAAGAATTGAAATTTGTTTATAATGTTGTGTAGAATGTAAAATAATGAAAGATTATGAAAAAAGATAA
This sequence comes from Drosophila oshimai, assembly GCA_018150695.1. Taxonomy (NCBI): domain Eukaryota; kingdom Metazoa; phylum Arthropoda; class Insecta; order Diptera; family Drosophilidae; genus Drosophila; species Drosophila oshimai. The sequence continues at coordinate 964,862 of JAECWM010000264.1, forward strand.
AAATGTTAAGTGTAAGATAATATATCGAATAAATAAATGATAATCGAAATTGATGAGTAAAAGAAAACACAAGCTATAATCACGGATTTATAAGTCATGTTTAAAATATAAAGATTACAGTACACGAGGACGTGTAATTGTCAGAATGGCCGTGTCGGATCTTAAATTATGGTAGTCAGTGTAAAAGAATTAAGAATTAAGCGTGTACGAAATGACAATTCTTGTCTCTGCACTCTAACGGTTGTTTGTTAGTACGCTTTGTTCCGTCTATTCGCCAGATGGTAAGTATAGTTCGAAGCGAACATGAGAGAGAGAGTTGTGTGAGGTTAGAGGTTTGAGAGAGAGATGCGCACTACGATTGTTGTGCGTGTATGCTTGAGCCACTGCGAGAGAAAGAGATAGAAGTATGGTCGTTGCAGCATTTTCGGGAGAGCATTTTCGGTATGCTAGAAGACTGGCGCGCATTCTCAAGTCGGCAGTGGCGTGCTCAAGTTTATTCGCCGTATACAATCTGCGTAAAAATAAGGAAAATAATACCAATAACCCGACAAATACAATAACACAAAAGGTGACGACCCAGCAATAGAAACACAAGAGTTACAAAGCTCACAAGAGTTACAAGAAATACCAAAACTATACCCCAAAATCACATAAATAACCATATGATTTTGTCTAAGTGATGGGGGAGTGACGTATCTGCACTGTGATTTCTCAACGGCCACCAGTTCAAAGAACGAAACCGTTCACAAACAAACAGAATCGCCAATTTCGGCTTAGATAAAACACGTTACAGATGCTAGAGATCCCGCAATGAAAACAAACAAAGAAAATTGATTAAGTCCGAAAGTCAACAATGACGTAATTCCATAAACGTGAAAATCCAACAAGATCGCAAAATCTAATAAGACCGAATTATTTAAACATAAACAAAGAAGTGGCGATCGCATCATCCACAAGCGATTACGTCACCTAATGCACTAACAGTTAATTCTAAGACGCAAACCGAGGTTTCATGCTAACCAATTCTAAAACATACAGTTAGTCTTTTTCTAACGTTCTAATAAAGAATAACCAATAAATATAAAAAAATCTCCTGGTTTTTTATTCGGGCGAAGAACGAATCATGTTTATTTAATGGCATAATATTGAATAATTTTATGAAAGAAGCCTGTTAATTCAAAAAAACACTCTTTCTCGTTTAAGGTTTGAGGTGATTTAAACTAGACATATACGCCGCCGAGCCACGCTGCCGAGCCACGCCGCTGCCGCCGCCGAGTTTTTCCTTTTTTGACGCGCCGCTGTCGAGTTACGTAAATACCGGCGGCGGCGGCGTTCGGCGTCATACAACTTTTTGTTCACTTTATAAATAAAATGATTATTATTAATACATCCTAAAAAAATTTTTGACAGTAATCGTTTAAAGTTATCGATTAAATGTCTCATCTCCCATCTCCTTACATGTGTCCCACCTCTAAAACATTAAACAGCTGAGACTTACACTTTTTAGTTCAGTTGCAAAAGTGCGTAAATAATTCCATGAAGTAAGTTTTAAAATTTTAAAGAAAATAATGTCTAAAATTTCGGAAAAATTACCTTAAATGATAAATCTCTCAAATGTATTTTAGAGAAAAAATCCCAATGGATTTCATTGAATCTCAAAAAAGAAACTACTTTAGTCAAGAAAATACTGTAATGTTGTTTTAATTTTAATTTAATTTGTTATTTCGCGAAGAAAATACATTTTACTTAATAATAAAAGGAATACAAGAAAAAAATCTGTTTACTAAATGCTTACGCCGCCAGCCGCCGCTGGTTCTTTCTAACGGCTACGCCGCCGCCGCTGGGTAATTTAGAACTCTACGTCGCCGCCGAAGCTGAAGCCATCGGCGTAAACCTCTAATTTAAACTTCGTCGGATAAAAGTTTTGGTTCTCAGTAATACGACCGAGGAATTGTATGCGCGTTTTCAAAAAATTAAATTTTTTGAGATTCAGCTCGAGACCATATTGTGCACAGCTGTCAATTACCTCCTTCAAGTTCTGGACTGCGTCTTCTTCGTTCTTCGCTGGTATAATAATATAGAGTAATGGTCTTAAACGATTACCTTATTAATCGTCTGTAGTCATCGCAGAGTCCTGTGGAAGCGTCTCGCTTCTTTACCAAAGGACTTGTGAACTCTGAATCAGACTCCTCTACGATTCCAGCTTGAAGCCCTTCGTTGACTTGCTCTTCTAGCGTACGGCAATCGTCTTGGTAACGGCGTGTAGCTGTTTATAATCTTGCACACCAAGTTTTTTGCGAACGAACCGGCTTTCTCGTTGATGTTTAGTTATACATTGTTATCCGCCACGTTTATTTTCATTGTGTTTACCAAAAATTTGTCATCTTTTTCTCTCGGCACTTTACGCACTTGCAAACCGTCACAATAGTATTTTAGCATGTAAACAAAGCTCTTATCCCACTGAGATGGGCGGAGTTTGGATAATATCATGGCTGGGGAGCTGAGCTGCGGAGTGCTGGCCGTAGAATTTTCCCTCGGGTAGTGCAGGTATCAAAATGATGAATTTCACTTTTAAACTTAGACTTCACTTTAATTCTTCTTCGAACTTTGCGCATACATAGATCACTTAGAATTAACTTAGAAATATGGGGGTGGGTACTTCCAGAGCGGTTTGGAGAGTGGAGTGGAGACCTTTAACAGAGCGGGAGAGCGAGATGCGAGCGATCTGGAGGAACTGCCCTCTCGACTGCTAAAGACTCCAGGGCCGCTTGGAAGGGAACTGGAAGGGCCGTTTAAAAGGCCACTGGAAGCGCCGTTTGGCGCGAACATTCTCCCCTCCCCTTGCGAGGGCGAGCGCAGCAATAATGTTGTCCGGATCGGGCCTTAAGCGTACCGGTTTTGAAGGTGGTGGCACCAGACTCAAGGACCTCGATGGCAATCGGGAGTATGTGGAGGCACCGATGCTGCAGCAACGCCGCCACGGATGGTGTTGCCGCTGAAGTTGGACGGAGTACTGGTGTACGCGCGTGTCTCGGGGATGCCCTTGCAGATTCGGCAGCGGTAGGACTGAGTACCTCGGGTACATCTGCTTTCCAAGGCCTTGACGGGACGCGGACGAGGAGAACGAACAGAACGACTTAGTATATTTTAAACCTACAGGAATTGTATTAAGGATTATTGGAGAGGAGCCGAGGCTTCCATAGCCTCCATAGGAAGGAGTACAACTTTGTGTACTGGACGTTTAATAGTACCCCGAGAAGTAAGGAAGTCCACTACGCGAACGCTGGTATCGGCTCCTGGAAATGCAGCTATGATTCTGCCGAGCCGCCAGGCATTTGATGGTATATTATCTTCCTTGACGACTACCATATCGTCGACTTCAAGATTTCTGGATGGATTTTGCCACTTGTTGCGCTTGTGGAGTTCTTTAAGATACTCCTCTTTCCATCGCGCACTGATATGTTGATTCTGGGCCTTGAGATGTTGCCATCGATTTATAATCGACTTAGCTTCGCCCTTAATCTCGGGCTCGGCCGTGGAAAGGAACGGACCACCGATCAAGAAATGGCCTGGCGTTAGGGCAAGCAAGTCTGTAGGGTCTTCCGACATCGGAGAGAGCGGCCTGGAATTAAGGCAAGCTTCAATCTTGGCAAGAAGCGTGAAAAGCTCTTCGAACGTATACTTGCGAGTGGACGTGGACTTGTAAAACAGAGTTTTGAAACTCTTTACGCTTGCCTCCCACAGACCTCCCATATGCGGAGCTCCTGGTGCGATGAAACGCCACACGAGTCCCTGATGGCTATACGCATCAGTCACGGACTCCTTCTCTGTGTTGCGCAATTGAAATGAGCGCTCTTTCCGCTTCTCGAATTTCGACGCTAGTGAGACGCTGATCTTTCTCTATCAGCAAATTGCGGCAGCGCTTAAAACGAAGCACATAGGCGAGGACCCGCAGAGCTTTGTCTAGCCTCGAGAACCGCTCGAGAAAGTCCTCAGCTGGGGCCTTTGCAAAGCAGACCTTCACGGCGCGCTGCTCTAGGTCGGTGACAGGATTGTCGTCCACTCTGACCACTCTGGCCCATGCCACCAGAGTTGGCTATCAGCCAGATCGGCTAACGAAACGCCTCGACTGGCCAAATCGGCGCAATTTTGTTCGGATCGAACATGTGACCAATTCTCGATTTGTGTCGCCTGTGCTATCTTAGTCACCCTGTTGGCCACAAACGTAGTCCACTGACACGCTGGCTTCTTCAACCAGGCGAGGACTATTGTGGAATCAGTCCAGCAGAAATGTTTGGAATTGGCAGTAGGCAAGTTTGGAAGGATTGCTGTCGCCATTTCGGTCAACAGCAGGGCACCACACAATTCTAGTCGGGGAAGTGACACGGTCTTGACAGGAGCGACTCGTGTTTTGGCTGTAAGAAGATGTTCCATGGTTTTCTGACCGATCTCGACCCTCAGATAGATCGCGGCCCCATAAGCCTTTTGCGAGGCATCACAAAAACCATGATGCTCGACCTTCACCTCGGGTTGGTAGCATACCCATCTCGTAATGCGGATCTGGTTAACTCGGAAAAGCTACGCAGGAAAATTTGTCACCTATGGCTAATTTCGCCGGGAAGGTTTTCGTCCCATCCCAACTCTTGTAGCCAAATCTCCTGCATGAAGATTTTTGCCCGGACGATGAACGGGGCAAGCCATCCAGCGGGATCGAATAGCTTGGCTATCTGGGAGAGATCTTCTCTTTTCGTGTACGAGGACTGGACGGATATTTCTGGGGGCACGAAGTAGAACTCGTCGGTAGTAGCTTTCCACCGAATGCCGAGAGTTTTGGCCATGCTTTCGGAATCAATATTGAGGAACTCAGCGTGGAGAAGATGCTCATTGGGAATGTCCCTCAGAACCCCTTTGTGGTTAGATGTCCACTTTCTAAGCGGAAAACCGGCAGAGCTCAGAGACGTTACTAACTCTTGGATAGCTAGTTGAGCTTCTTGTTGGGAATGGGATCCCGCTAAAACGTCATCAACATACATGTAATTGCGGAATATGTGACTAGCTTTTGGAAACTGCTTCTCTACATCGTCAGTCAGTTGTTGCAGAACTCTGATGGCGAGATAGGGCGCGCAGTTGACACCGAATGTCACGGTTTTAAACTCGAAATCACGAATGTCACCTTCCTTGTTTCGGAATAGGATTCTTTGGAAGGGCGTATGCTTCTGATCGACCCAGATCTGCCTATACATCTTCGTAATGTCCGCACTAAAGACATACTAAAAAAAGCGCCACTTCAAAATCTGAATCGTTAAATCAGATTGGAGGACTGGACCGGCATGAAGCACATCATTCAAGCTTGTCCCATTTGCTGAAGGGCTGGAAGCGTTGAATACAACTCGAAGTTTCGTAGTAGTGCTTTTGGGCTTTATTACCGCGTGATGTGGGAGATAGTAATTTGGAGAATTGTGAGTCGGCGGAACTTCTTTCGTATGGCCTAGATCCGAATATTCTTGGATCACGGAGTTTTACTGTTCTTTTAATGGAGTGTAAACGATTCTCATTTCTTAGAAACTGAGCGAGTGCTATAGACCTTGAGTACCCCAACTTAGATCCACAGTGATCGGGGTCGCAGAACGTAGAAAATTGCCTTCGCAGTAGGCATCCGAATCTTTTACCATTTTTGATGGTAGATCTTCCACCTCCCAAAACTTTGTCAGAAGTTTGTCTAAGGACACATCACTTTCTTTGGAAATCCGAGTCGTGAAGGCTGCGACTCGGGTACTTGCGGACGTGGACACGGGACCTGTGAGCACCCACCCGAAGATGGTCTCTTGCCCAAATAGAGAACCGCAAATGTTACTTTTTGTACCGCTTAGCAACACGGATGGAAGGATATCAGCTCCGATTAGAACGTCAATCTGGGAACTCTGGAGAAATGTAGGATCTGCCCATGGAAGGTTTGGCAAATCTCTCAAAGCATCTCGCGGAATGGATTGCGAGGGTAATCTGCCTGCTAATTCTGGGAGAACATACGCTGCAGTGTCTAACTGCAGACCTGGCTTAGTGGGAGAACGAATAGCGAAATGGCAAAGCCGGGTTGACTGGGCGGAAACCGTCTGATTTAACCCAGACACTTGCGCTTGAATGGGGCGGAACGGCAGATTGACCAGCTTGAAAAGACGCTCCGAAATGAACGTCGCTTCCGATCCTGAGTCGATCAGCGCCCGTGCTCGGAAGTAAGTACCGAGGTGGCAGATGTCAATCATTGCCGTGCCCAGGAGAACTGCTTTTGAGCCTGTAGCACAACAGACTTGCACATTTGACTGTGCATCAGGAACGTCTGAGCCTCCCGCCGAAGGAGCGGGTCTAGGTCTCGAAGGGCCAGAGGAACTTGGATTGCTGGAAAAAGGGTTGCTTCGATGCAACAGCGTGTGATGCCGGCTATTACAGGTAAAACAGCTGTGCGTGCTCGTGCAATCGCGAAGCTGATGCCCTCTAGCAAAACAATTTAAGCACAGCTGCTTCTTTTTAATGTAAGTGGAACGGGCTTCCACTGACATCTGCAGAAACCGCGGGCACAGGCGTACTGGGTGACTCTCTTTGGAGCACAGATCGCAACCCTTTGCCTTAACGCTCACTTTGGTTTCAAAGGAATGAAGCTTCTTCGGATTTGGCTGGCTTTTTGAAAACGATTGAGTGGAATTGGGTTTCATGTCCTCTATGGCCTCTAATGTTCGATATCTTTCGCTCAGGAATTTATTCATCGTTTCCCACTTTGGAATGTCAGAACTTGTCGCGAGAGACTGTTCCCATAGAGATAGGGTCAGCTTTGGAAGTTTACTGGCACACAGGAACACCAGCAAACAATCCCAGTTCTCTGTCGAGATATTTGAATGCGAAAGCGCTGTCAGACACCCTTGAATAGTGGACTGAATCTCCTTTAAAGAGTGTCCTGACTCATAATTTATGGAGGTGAGATTGAAGAGAAGTTTGAGCTGACTATTGACCAAAAGTCGTTTATTTTCGAAACGGTCTTGAAGCGCTTTCCAAGCTGACGCAAACCCGTCATGGGTAAGCGGAGACTTGGCAACAATTGCCTTCGCCTCACCGCTAGTTTTTGAATTGAGATGAAAAAGCTTCTCGACCGGAGTCAGCCTCGGGTTGTTAACATAAACAGCAGAAAAAAGGTCTCGGAATGTGGGCCACTTCAGGTAATCCCCGTTGAAAACTTCAGTATCGCAGGGGTGCAGCCGACAGCCGGACGATACTACATTGGCGGAAAAGCTTGCGTTTGGATTTGGCGGAATCGGAAGTGCCCGAGTAGCATCTGCCGTTGCTCTCTCGATCTGCTCACTGAGTTGAGCTGCACATGCTTCATATGCGGAATAGCAATAATCGTACTTTGCCTGGAGAATTGGTAGAGTGTCTGCTGCGCCCTCTACAGCAGACGCAATTATGTCTGAACATGCCTCGAATTCCTTTTCGATTCTTTCCCAAAGGGTCCGAATTTGGTCTCGACGGACTTGGCAAGTATAAAGAGATGGAGTCGAAGGCCCGGGAGTGTTTAACTTGGCTTCAAATGAGCTCACCCGGTCGAAAATTGCGATAAATTTGTTTAACGCTGCCTCTGCTGTGGTGTGAGCCATCTTTGTAGTGGAACGAGTGGTTCTCGAAAGCGGGACTACGGTGTTCAGGGAATTTTCACTCTTAGTTTTAGCCACGGAAACTCGAGCACCTCGAGAATTCTGAGAATTGAGAGGAGACGCTGAGCGTGATCGTTCTAGCCTGGCAGTTGGAACAGTCAAAAAATCTTTATTGTCCCCTATGGGCATATTACGATTCTGACTTCGGAAATTTTAATCGGCTGCGTTCGGCTTTGCAGTAGATTGGGCACGAAAAAAATGTTTTTGGTGGAAACGATATACAAAATATGGTCACACTGTCGTTGGATGTACTTTGGATAATTTGCAGCAGAACGAATAATTTTGGTGACGCAGGAACAAAAAATAATAATATTTTATTGCTGTGGAATGTGTGGAATGGGACACGCTGGTTTTTTTTTTTTTTTTTTTTCGGAGCGTGGGAACAGGAATAACTCCCCAAAAAAATTAACAGAAAAAAAAAAAAAAAAAATAACAACAATAATATAATTTATTTATAAACCCAAAATGCTTCACACTGCTGCACAGTTGGAAAATTGCAGCGCAGTTGTGGATTGCTGAACTCTCGCAGCTTCTTATATATTGGGTGATTTATTTTTTAATTGTTCTTTGCAAAATAGAAAATATTTTATAATGCAAAAAAAAAAAATATTAAATATGCCACGGAGGTTAATAATTAAATCGATTTTTATCGATAATCGGATTGCAATTTATTCTGATGGTGGAAATATTGTATTTGGAGGAGGTTTATTTGGACACAAACCTTTTGCTATGTCGGAATTTATGCATGTTTGCGTCGGAGTTTCTGCATATTCAAGAGTATTGTAACGGAACTGCATTCTCTTTCCTGGGGATTAGCTACGGCTAGCTCCGGATTCTCAGGGCTGAGTACCCCCTATCCCGCAGTCCGTACACAAAACATCGATAAACACCGACGTCTCACTCAGGCCATTCGGCCATCTCTAACAAAAATCAGAACAAAACAAACGTAAACAAACGCAAATTTGGACTACTTGGCCAATAATGACGGAACTGTGGCATTAGATGGACTTGCCACTGCGCACCCACCCAACCTAGGGTGCCCCAAGTGACTCTCGGGAGGCACCACCCATTTTCAAATGGCCGGAGCAACTGCCAGGCGGTTCAGGGCCGGTTCATCCCCCCAAAGGGTATTTCTCTACTGAAGCATTTTCAACTGTATGTACATTTAATATAAATATAATGATTTATTCCTCTTCATCAACATTATTACTTTCTTTACAATTCCTAGGCCATAAATTGACCGCCGTATAGCAAGGTAGGGATCAAAGCAGGAGTTTTGTTTGGTGTGACCCACCACAGACGCCTAAAGATCACTCGCGTTGCAATAGGCAAGCGTTTGATGACTGCACCCAAAATAAAAGAATACACATGCGTGTATTTCCGGGTCACCTAATCCTGAGGAGCTCCAAGGGATGAGAAGGACGTGCACAAAGGTAACTATTAGCGCTGTATTAATTCGCACTTTAACAAATTTCCGCGATCTGTTTTTAGAAATAACCGGGGGCAACTCAAAGCTTCGAAAGGTAATTTGGTGATAATTTACAGAATAATTCAAACGTAAGTGTTCACAAATATTTATGCCACGAAAACAATTTAATTTCTTTTAAACAATATTTTAGGGTCCGTCACTGCAGTGCTGCTGCCGACGCTGGCGAGGACTGCGCCTGCAATTTACACACGGCTGGAGCACCAGGGTCTTGCACTCAGTGGTTCAGCAGGTAGTTTTATGTTAACGCCGCTGGCGAGGATTGGAATGCGGCTCCCCGACTTTTGAAGGCGGCTGCCTGGACAAAGGGGTTGCGGCTGCCCAATAAATGCCGCTGCTGCTGCTTGAAAAGTATGCGGCTACACGGGTTCTACGCTCCCGGAACGGACTCACCGGCGAAGCAATCGGAGTCAGTGCGTCTGCGATCTGGGATTCCTCCTCCGGAATCTTGAGTCGTTGTGATTGGTAAGTAGCCAGTAGTAGTAGTTGTTGTCCCCTCAGACTTTGCCAAGCGTGGACTTTTTTACTTAAAATGGCGGTCTGCCTATGGAGTCCGTCGATCTCCTCCAGAAACTCGTGGCCCGTGCCTGCTCTGGGTCACGGCCACGCTATAAATTTAATTTAAACTATAATTTCTTGACTTTCACTAGACTTTTTATTTTACTCACTATAATTTCTTCTTTCAAAATTTCAAATTCACAATATTTTAACTTTCACGACGAACTCCCCCGCCGCTCACTGCTCGCTGGTCTTGATTTTCCTGACTGCCCGCCTCGTGCCTCTCCGGGTGCCCTATATAGCCTTGTTCCTTGTCCGTAGCGTTCCGCCAACGGTTCCCTTTTGCTTTCCCTTTTGCCGCCCAGTGCAACGGCCGCTTTCAAGGCCAAGGTCTTCCGCTCCGGGATTGAGCGGGAACCTCCCCTCCCCCTCTGCTGTCTCCACCTATCAAGAGAGTGCGAGAGCGATCCCGCTACCAAGAACCACCGGTAGGTGGCGCTTAACCCCAGTTTTATTTCTGCCTCCTATTTGTGCCTAACGCTAAAGTATTTGTTTGTATTTTATCGGCAGCACAACTTGAAATGCAACACCACCCATGGATTACGAGGGACGCTACCCAGGCGAGTGAAAGAATCCTTGGGAGCATTTGGCGATCCTGATGTTGAATGCAGTTCCAAACGGTGCCCTACGCGGGGCCCACGCCTGCCGGGAAGTATATTGTTGTTCTGCCTTTGCGTGTATACTTTGTGGTTTTTCCTCAGATCACATCCGGATATCTTTGGCGTGATACACTCCTAGTCGACGTCCTTGCAAGTCTTCCAGCTCATAGGCGTTGTTGCCGACAGCTTTGACCACCCTGGCCTTTAAATATTTCCTGCCAAACTTCGCGTTGAAGGCCTTTCCGAAGTCACTCAGCACAAAGTTGCGGCGATACACCTCTTGACCTGGCTTGGCCAGAAAAGATCGAGCTCTCTGGTCGTACCGCTGGCGACTTCGCTCATAGGAGCTCTCCAAGTTCTTCTGCACCTTGCCATGTATTATCCGGAGCTTGTCGGCCGTTCCCATCCCCGCCATCTCATGATCGCACAAGGACTTCAGCTTCCTCGCTAGCTTGTAGCTGGCGCCGTTTAAGAACATATGACGTCCGAACACAGTGAAGAACGGCGCTTCGCCAGTTGCCAAGTGGATCGCTTTGCGGAGGGCCACCTCAATCTCGGGGAGATACGCGTCCCATTCCCGATGGTCATCCTCCAAGAAGCCTCTGATGGCCGCCAAAACGCTTCGGTTCACTCGTTCTGCTGCGTTGCTGCTCGGCGAGTATATTGGTGTTTTTAAATGCTTAACTCCGAAGCTTTCCATCGCCTCCTCGAAGATCTTAGACGTAAACTGCCGCCCATTGTCCGAGTGCACCGTCTCTGGAACGCCGAACTTGTAGAACACCTCGTGGATGAGGAAATCCACGACGTGCGAGGCGGTCGCTTCCTTCATGGCCTTCAGGAAGGTATACTTAGAAAAATGGTCAACCACAATGAATATCCACGCATGCCTCTTCTTCGATCTCGGATACTTGCCCAGGAAGTCGATATAAAGCTTTTGAAATGGCTGCTCCGTCTGGACTCTTTCTCCAATGCCAACCTGCATTCGAAAGTTCGGCGCCTTGGACTCCTTGCAGACATCGCATCCGCGCACGAACTCCCGGACTTGCAGTACCATGCCCATACCATGGGAATTCTAGCGCAAGCATTCACCCGAGGTAGACGTGTTTCCGATCGCTCCGCCGAGTGAACGGGAAAACTAACTTATTTAAAAATAAAAATATACCAATAAATAGCGAAAAGACGCTGGCAGCAATGCCAAACAACAAGGGCTCTCTTCCCTAACAAATCTAATACCAAATACAAAGATTTAAATAAATTAAACTAAATAACAATGCCTGCGGGTACGTTAATGAAAAGTGCCAACAGCAAGCCGGTGAGTCAAAGTCGTGTACAACAACAACAACAGCAAGACGCGCGTCGACTGTCTTCGCTTCAACTGTCTTCGTCTTCGAAAAATAATGCATACCTATCAATTGTCTCTTGGGAGACATTAAATAACGCAACAACAAGTGCAATGTCGCCGCCCGCTGCTGAGAGAGCTCGGTCTCTTTCGCCAGCAGTATTTGCCAACTTAAGCTGCGCTGCTCCAACGCAGTCATGGAGCTCGCAATGCCCTTCCCCCCTTCCACCTATAGACGCACCGACTACATCAGCTTGTGCACTCACTAATACGGTGCCCTCAATAACAACTGTCGTATCGACTACAACAACAACAACTTCAACATCGACCAACGTGTGGCCGATTTTGGCATCGCGAGCAACACTCGTTTCTGCTGCAGAGCTCTCACAATCGACGCTCGTACAGACTGGGATCGATCGGTATGTACAAATTAAAAGAAAACTTAGTCCGCAAAAAGCTAGAGAAGCAAATTTGCCTAAACTTACGAAAACTTCAAACTACACCACTAAGGCAACAAATTTGCCATACTTGGCGAGCTCGAAAAAGATGAGGGCCAACCACCCCAAGCCATTAAAATTGTAAAGCCACCACCTATGTACATTAGAGATCAAAATTGTTCAGATCTAATTAATAAACTTAAGCAAAAAATTGGGCAAAACAACTTTTATGTTACTATTTTAAAAAGAGGTAATATATCTGAAACCAAGCTCCAGATTACCAATGAAGCCAACTACCGCTCAGTAACCAACTTCCTGGACAGTGAGCGTGTTAATTATTACACCTACCAACTTAAAAGTAGCAAAGGACTTCAAGTTGTAATAAAGGGTATCGAGTCAACCGTCCCGACAGCTGATATACTGAAGGACTCAAAGAAAATGGTTTTGACGTTAAAAACGTTATGAACATAACCAATAGGGCGGAAATTCCTCAGCCACTCTTCAAGATTGAACTCAAACCAGACGCGACTACTCTGAAGAAAAACGCAGTGCACCCCATATACAAACTGCAATACCTACTTCATCGAAGAATAACCGTAGAGGAGCCGCACAAACGGAACGGCCCGGTACAGTGTACAAACTGCCAAGAGTTTGGGCACACAAAAAGCTATTGCACTTTGCGACCAGTCTGTGTTGCCTGTGGCGACCTGCACTGTAACAAAGAAGACCCAGCACTGAGAAAATGTAGCAACTGTGGTGGAAACCACACTGCTAATTACAGGGGCTGCCCCGTCTATAAAGAGATCAAGAGTCGGCTCAACCAGAGGCGCCAACAACCAACCTCCGCCCAACAGGTTGCTCAGCCAAATTTTTACATTCCCTCGCGAACCACTCCTGGAGTTACTTTCGCGGCTGCACTTCGATACCCTGGAATGTCGCCTACAAGAACCGCTCAGCCCGAAGCATTACCGCCCCTCCCGCCCATACCAAAACCAAAATATACTCCGCTTCCAGAGCAAAACGCTCAAAGACCAACTCAACCTAATAACCAACAAAACCAGACTTACACTCCACAAATACAAAACAGCATCGAAGCTACTTTAGCTACACTCACGAACATCATGCTCTCAATGCAAGGTACCCTCCAGGAACTAGTGCGAAACCAGAACATCCTTATGGAACTTCTAATCAAACAAAAGTCAATTTAAATGGATCCCTTAAGAATATGCTTTTGGAACGCTAACGGTGCTTCGCAGCACAGACTTGAACTTCTACAGTTCTTAAACACCCAGGACATCGATATCATGCTCCTCTCAGAAACGCACCTAACCAATAAAAACAATTTCCATCTCACTGGCTACATCTTCTATGCGACCAACCACCCAGACGGCAAAGCTCACGGAGGCACCGGCATCTTTATCAAACAGCGCATTAGGCATCATCCTCTGGAGGCGTTTGCTTACAACCACATACAGGCCACATCCCTACGAATCAACATAACCAGCGGTCCAGTCACCCTATCGGCTGTGTATTGTCCCCCACGATTTAATATTTCAGAAAATGAATTTTTAGGCTTTTATAACTCATTGGGCAACTGTTTTATAGCTGCCGGTGACTATAATGCGAAACACCACTACTGGGGCTCTCGTCTTATTAACCCCAAAGGACGCCAATTATACAACGCTATTATCAAACCCGGTAATAAGCTAGATTTTGTTTCACCAGGCACTCCCACATACTGGCCAGCCGATCCGAACAAAAAACCAGACATTATCGATTTTGCTGTAACTAGGAGAGTGCCGTCCAGGCTGATACATGTTGAAACCCTGGCGGAACTGACATCTGACCACTCGCCTGTTTTACTCTGTCTATCTGAACATCCACAGTTTGTAGAACGACCCCAATTTCTGACATCCAATAAAACAAACTGGCTAAAGTATAAAAAATATATAAGCTCACACTTTGAAATCGAACCTAAAATCTCCTGTGAAGCTGATATTGAAGACTCACTTAAGCATATAACGGATGTTATGTCCTCTGCTGCCAAACACTCTACACCCGAACTTTCAGCCGCATCCCCCCCAAAAACTACACGTACAAATACACAGATTCAGTTACTTCTTCAAGAAAAGCGGCGACTTCGCCGAGACTGGCACACCGCTCCCCAGCCACTAAACAAAGGTTTAATGAAGCTTGTCGGAAGTTGTCTAAAGCTTTACTAACTGAAAAGAATCAGACTCAACGTGCCTATATAGCGCAACTTTCGCCCACCAGCAACAAGTTTCCACTCTGAAGAGCGCACCCAAACATTCAACCACCAATAGAACCCGATTTTCCAATTCGATCACCAACAGGTGGGTGGGCCCGTAGTGACGAGGAAAAAGCCAACATATTCGCCTCTTACTTAAAAAATGTCTTCCAACCTCATCCGCCGACAAACCAATTCACTTTACCAAGCATCTCACCAGCGGAGCCTTCCTCCACAATAACCCTTGAAACAAGCACAATCATAAAAGCCATCGCAGAACAGATGAATCCAAAAAAAGCCCCTGGCCATGATTTAATTTCGCCTAAAATGATAATTGAATTGCCTCTATGCGCAGTCAAAAGCATAACCACCATATTCAACTCGATTCTTAAATGGGGCTATTTTCCCACACAATGGAAAAAGTCTGTTATTACAATGATACCAAAACCAGGCAAAGACAAATCCCAACCTTCGTCGTACAGGCCCATCAGCCTCCTTCCCTGCCTATCAAAGCTATTTGAAAAGCTGCTTTTGTGCCACCTCAGAACACACCTTCAAAACGACAGAGCGATCCCCCTGCATCAGTTCGGCTTCAGGGAAAAGCACGGAACTACCGAACAGGTAAATCGCATAACAGCTGAACTACGCACAGCGTTTGAATGCAGGGAATACTGCAGTGCTCTATTCCTAGACGTTTCTCAAGCCTTCGATCGCGTTTGGATTGACGGTCTGGTTCATAAAATCAAGACTGTCCTACCACAAAACACCCACAAATTACTTGAATCTTACCTTAAAGACAGAGTATTTACTGTCAGATGCAAAAATTTCTTCTCCGCAAACCACAAAATCGATGCTGGAGTGTGGAAGTGTGCTCGGACCGATCTTGTATGTCCTATACACGGCCGACATTCCCACAAGAAGCCAGACAACTCTATCCACCTTTGCTGATGACACAGCTATAACCAGTCGTTTAAAATGTCCAAAAACCGCAACAGCGTATTTAAAAAACCACCTGGGGGCCGTAGAAAAATGGCTAGCAGATTGGCGCATACAAGTCAACGAACAAAAATGCAAACATATTACGTTTACACTTAATCGGGCAACCTGCCCACCACTGACCCTAAACAACAAAGAAATCCCCCGAGTCGACGAAGTCACATACCTGGGCATCCACTTAGACAGGCGGCTAACCTGGAGAAAGCACATTGAAGCGAAGAAGATCTCCCTAAAACTCAAGGCCAACAGTTTCCACTGGCTCATCAATTCCCGCTCACCCCTGCCACTGGAACTCAAAGTACTTATTTACAACTCTGGTTTAAAGCCAACCTGGATGTACGGGTCCGAACTCTGGGGAAACGCAAGCAGTAGCAACATAGAAATCATCCAACGAGTACAATCGAAGATACTGCGAACAATAACTGGGGCCCCCTGGTATATTCGCAACGCAAATATCCATAGGGACCTGGATATTAAACCCGTTAAAGAAGAAATTGATAGTAAAGTTCCAAAGTACGAAGCTAGACTGTCATTACACCCAAACCAACTAGCAAGGCAGCTCAGGAGGCTCAGTAACCACTCCCGGTTACAGGGAATCTGGGGAATCCACAACTTCCACTCGAAGCCTTCCATCTCGTCATCCAAGTTTGCTGGGGAGACTCGCTTGAAGATAAGGCCATCCTCGACCTTCAAATCCGGTAGGTGTTCCAAATTTGTTTCCACACCTTGCACTAACTCCCGGTACTCCTCTCCAGCAAATTCCGTCGTTTCGAAACCCAGCAACTCGGTTGGGTCCACTTCCAACTCCTCCACACATCTTGAAAGGGTGTCTGCTACGACATTCTCGCTGCCTTTCCGGTGCTCGATGTCGAAGTGGAATCCTTGCAGCTGCAACGACCACCTGGCCAATCGGCCTGATAGATCTTTCATCGACATGAGCCACTTCAAGCTGGCGTGATCCGTGATGCACGTAAATGGCATCCCTTCGACATAAGGCCGGAACTTACGGATAGCCAGGAGAGCTGCCAGACACTTTTTCTCGGTGACGGTGTAGTTCACCTGGTGCTTGTTCATCTTCGCCGAAAAGAACGCAATCGGCTGCTCCTGTCCCTCGGCGTCTCGTTGGAACAGCACCGCCCCAACTCCGAATTGGGATGCGTCGCACTGGATAAAAAACCTCTTCTTAAAGTCCGCGTGCACCAGGACTGGAGCCGTGGTTAATGCCATCTTTAAGGACTCGAACGCTAGCTGAGCTTCCGGGCTCAAAGAAAACTTTGCGTTTCCCGTCTTCTTGAGGGACTCGGTGAGCGGTACGGCCAACGTTGCGAAGTTTTTTATAAATCGCCGGTACCATCCTGCGGATCCAAGAAAACCTCGGACTTCCTTCATGGTCCTCGGCTCTGGCATCTTCCTGATTGCCGCTACTCGATCCGGATCCATCCGCAACTGACCTCCCCCGACGATGAACCCCAGGTAAGTCAATGACTTGAAACAAAACTTCGACTTACTGAGTCCAATCGTTAGTCCTGCTTCCTTCAGGCACTCGGCGACTCGACGTAGATACCTAAGGTGCGTCTGGATGTCTGGGGCCAGTATCAAGAGGTCATCCAGATAGACGAAGACATTGGAGCGAATCTCGGCTGGGATAACTCGGTCCATCAGTCTAACCAGCCGCTGCGCAGCGTTGCAGAGTCCAAACGGCATCACGCGGAACTGGTATAGAGGCCGACCAGGAACCGTAAACGCTGTGAACTCCTTGCTTTTAGCGTCCAGCTCGATCTGCCAGAACGCGAACTTTAAATCCACGCTGGAGATGTACTGCGTCTGATCGATTCTGGACAGGATGCCGTCAATACTGGGTAGCGGGTATGCGTCCTTGAGGGTCAAGTCATTTAACTTTCGTGCATCTAAGCAAAACCGGTCTTTTCCAGGTCTCGACACCACCGTTGTCCGATTGCTCCATGGACTCTTGCTCACCTCGATGACTCCAAGCGCTAGCATCTTGTCAACCTCATCCTCGACCACCTTCTGCTTCGCTGGAGACATGGGATAGGGTCGATCTTTGAAGACCTTGGCTCCGTCGATCAGCTCTATCGTGTGCTTTTCGAGGCTTGTGGTTCCCAAGCCATCCCTCTCGAAGGTCAGAAACTCTTGCTTGATCCTCTCAAGCTCTCGACTGTCGTCGTCGGATAGCGTCCAGGATTCGGGATCGGCCACCTGCTCGTTGTCTTCCTCATGTTCGGCGTAGTAGCCTTCATCACGCTTCCGGGATTGGCGATGCCTACCACTGCTGGAGCCAAGCCGAATGCCTGCCAAAAGTCGACGCCAAAGTATGCCGCCTGCTCCAGGTACGGGCACAAATAAAACAGGACCTTCTCTGTCCTTCCCTTGTATTCCACAGGTAACTCGACGCGTCCTATGATCGACCGATCCTCTCCGGCAGCCGTTCGGACTACGGACAGGTACTTTTGGATGGGCACATTTAAGGACTCCACAAGCTCTCTGCCGCCTTTTCCCAACAGACTGACGCTTGCTCCGGTGTCCAACAATCCTGTCAGCTTCTGAGTCAGGATTCGAACTTCGGCAAAGGGTCTAGGATCTTGCGTTCCACCACGCTTCACGGCAGCTACAACTTCTTGTCGTCTAGCCCGCCGCCTCCTGAAGCGCGCTCGGGCCTTCTGGACTTTCCGGGACACTACCGTCATTCCACTTAACTGGTGCCCGCCAAAGATCCTGTTCCTCGTCTCCAAGTACCGCCGCATCCTCTCTTCATAGGGCAAATATTTTAATGGCCTTGAACTATCGCTATTCTTGCTATTCTTAGTAACTAAACATTTATCTAATCCTAGGACCTCTACTGCTTCACGGGATTCTTCTCTGGGCGTCTCCATCCCGCTCTTGGATCGCCCAGCCGACCGTTTTCCGCGCACTCTGGGCATTTTGGGGAGATGGTATCTGGCCTTCCACACCGGAAACAGAAGAGCTTGTACTCCGTCACCGTGCAGTCGCGGAAACCGTGGTCCATCGCCTTGCATATCTAACAGCCCGGTCGGACTGGATTCCGGGCTCGTGGATGCACCTCCTCTACTTCGTGCCACTGCCGATCGTCTTCCGGCTCGGGACCAACTGCCTCGCTCACTCTGGGCTTGGGTTCGGCGGATACCTCATCGGCTGGCCATGCGAAGGCCTTCCTCGCCGACCGAAGCTGCGCTCTACGTCGATCGCCTCCCTACGCAACTCGTCGACCGTGACTGTGCTGACCATTTCTGGGGTACCTAGGTCATACCTCGGCGGCCTTGAGGGAACATTTGGTGGCTGCCTGAACTCGGCGTTGCCCACTGCCCGAGTGTCCATAGGCCCCGCCCCTCGATAAACCTTCGGCACCGCCCCTCGATGGTCCTGCCTGGGCACCTGCGAGGGCTCGACGCCCACCCCAGTCGTATGCTGCTGCTGATCTGGAGGGATCCTCAGCTGTGGCCGCTGGTCAGCGGGTCTTAGTACCTGGTTCATCAATTGCATCATCTCCAAGAACCCAGTCCGGATTTCATCCCGTATGGTCTGACTGATTGTGGAGTCCTGCGCCTTCCGATTTGTCTCGGCGGCCTGAGCGATCGCGGCGTTCACTGCCGACGTTGTCCTCGAATCAAAGGGTGGATCCCGGAACTGGCCGCTGTTTCCACTCTCATCCAGTTGAAGCAAATGATCCGCTGCCGCTCCAATCTGGCCAAGATCTCGCTGCTGCTGCTTTGGATCCGGCTTGTTTTGCCCGAATCCCACAAAGTCCCGGAATCGGCCCAACGGAGTCCTGGGCAGTCCTCCGGCCACAGACTTCCGTCCTCCCACAGGACCTTCATCTTCGGGAGCACCCTCTACATCGGTGGACCACAATTTCTCGTCTTCCCCGGCCGGCGGAACGCCCGATCGAAGACTGTATTCGTGCTTGCTTGCCTTGTCTGGCATTTCATACAAACAAATAACCCCTCCCAAAAACATATAACACTGAAACCAATAAACCAAAATATAACCGCTAAACAATACTAAATAAATAAACAATTGAGAATAATAACAATATATAACCAAACCAAATAAATAACGATATATAAGTAGATTAATAAGTAGATAAATAAATAGATAAATAAATAGATAAATAAATAGATAAATAAATATATAAATAGATACGAAACAATAATTTAATAACTAACTTCTTCCTACCAAATTCAACTTCCTAATTCTTTTAACTTTCTTTTATTTTCAAATTGCTAACTGGGGGAATGGAACCGGTCACCAGCCGGTGGACTCCGTGCCTGAACATTTCTTGCGCATTTTTAAATTTCCGTCATTTGTCCTGACTGACATGCCGCTCGTCAACTGGACTGGCTTTCAACTGCGTTGATAGCCGCCAGTTAAGGACATCGGCTGCTCGTTGTATCCCCTAGGCCTTGGTTTCGCGCCTGTGTTTTGTTTCTCAAGTCGCGGCGATTGTGCAACGCGTGTACGTCACGGGTCACAATCACACATTTAAGTTTGTAGCCGAAATGGAAAACTAAACACCCACGCAGAACCAAAAACCACGGATCAACACATTAAACAAAAAAAATAAATAATAAAACCCCACAAAAACCAAAAATAAATAATGTATACTGAAAAACTAAACCCCTAAAACCTAACTTATCTATCACAGAATTTATCACAGTTTTTTTATCACCCGTTCAGCGTAACGTGCCATAAGCACGGTGCAGGTGCGAATCGTTCTCCTTGCAAAGGAGAAGATGTCACCTACAGGTCACCGCTGACAGGGATCTGTGACGAGAGCAAATGGCCTCCATTCCTGGGGACACGCCTCTCGATCTGCAATAGAATTTCCCTGGTGATGTTTTTCTCACAGCCATCCCTTCCGGGTGCAGTTGCAGGGAACTTGGAGTTGCCTTGCAAGTCACGGATCGCGAAAGCGAAGGCTGAGGGAAAAAGATGCATCATTTAAATTGCGAGACGTCGTCTTCTCGACGATTTATTATTTTAATTGGGCGCCACTATGTAACGGAACTGCATTCTCTTTCCTGGGGATTAGCTCCGGCTAGCTCCGGATTCTCAGGGCTGAGTACCCCCTATCCCGCAGTCCGTACACAAAACATCGATAAACACCGACGTCTCACTCAGGCCATTCGGCCATCTCTAACAAAAATCAGAACAAAACAAACGTAAACAAACGCAAATTTGGACTACTTGGCCAATAATGACGGAACTGTGGCATTAGATGGACTTGCCACTGCGCACCCACCCAACCTAGGGTGCCCCAAGTGACTCTCGGGAGGCACCACCCATTTTCAAATGGCCGGAGCAACTGCCAGGCGGTTCAGGGCCGGTTCATCCCCCCAAAGGGTATTTCTCTACTCAAGCATTTTCAACTGTATGTACATGTAAATATAATGATTTATTCCTCTTCATCAACATTATTACTTTCTTTACAATTCCTAGGCCATAAATTGACCGCCGTATAGCAAGGTAGGGATCAAAGCAGGAGTTTTGTTTGGTGTGACCCACCACAGACGCCTAAAGATCACTCGCGTTGCAATAGGCAAGCGTTTGATGACTGCACCCAAAATAAAAGAATACACATGCGTGTATTTCCGGGTCACCTAATCCTGAGGAGCTCCAAGGGATGAGAAGGACGTGCACAAAGGTAACTATTAGCGCTGTATTAATTCGCACTTTAACAAATTTCCGCGATCTGTTTTTATAAATAACCGGGGGCAACTCAAAGCTTCGAAAGGTAATTCGGTGATAATTTACAGAATAATTCAAACGTAAGTGTTCACAAATATTTATGCCACGAAAACAATTTAATTTCTTTTAAACAATATTTTAGGGGCCGTCACTGCAGTGCTGCTGCCGACGCTGGCGAGGACTGCGCCTGCAATTTACACACGGCTGGAGCACCAGGGTCTTGCACTCGCCGCTGGCGAGGATTGGAATGCGGCTCCCCGACTTTTGAAGGCGGCTGCCTGGACAAAGGGGTTGCGGCTGCCCAATAAATGCCGCTGCTGCTGCTTGAAAAGTATGCGGCTACACGGGTTCTACGCTCCCGGAACGGACTCACCGGCGAAGCAATCGGAGTCAGTGCGTCTGCGATCTGGGATTCCTCCTCCGGAATCTTGAGTCGTTGTGATTGGTAAGTAGCCAGTAGTAGTAGTTGTTGTCCCCTCAGACTTTGCCAAGCGTGGACTTTTTTACTTAAAATGGCGGTCTGCCTATGGAGTCCGTCGATCTCCTCCAGAAACTCGTGGCCCGTGCCTGCTCTGGGTCACGGCCACGCTATAAATTTAATTTAAACTATAATTTCTTGACTTTCACTAAACTTTTTATTTTACTCACTATAATTTCTTCTTTCAAAATTTCAAATTCACAATATTTTAACTTTCACGACGAACTCCCCCGCCGCTCACTGCTCGCTGGTCTTGATTTTCCTGACTGCCCGCCTCGTGCCTCTCCGGGTGCCCTATATAGCCTTGTTCCTTGTCCGTAGCGTTCCGCCAACGGTTCCCTTTTGCTTTCCCTTTTGCCGCCCAGTGCAACGGCCGCTTTCAAGGCCAAGGTCTTCCGCTCCGGGATTGAGCGGGAACCTCCCCTCCCCCTCTGCTGTCTCCACCTATCAAGAGAGTGCGAGAGCGATCCCGCTACCAAGAACCACCGGTAGGTGGCGCTTAACCCCAGTTTTATTTCTGCCTCCTATTTGTGCCTAACGCTAAAGTATTTGTTTGTATTTTATCGGCAGCACAACTTGAAATGCAACAGTATGTATATTTATGATGTTTTTATTTTCAGCGCCGGCCGCGGAATACCCCAAAAAATCTTTATTAGGAGGTAGGGCCGACGTGGGTTTTTTCTTGGAAGCTGAAAAATGTGTGATATGTGTGTTTCCAAAAAAATTGGATGTATGTGCATATAGTGTTATAGTTGGATGTGTGTATATGTGTGTTTTGGAAGTTGGAACAAATATGTAAATGTATGGATGTATGCGGGAACTGTGATAGATTTGTGTTTTTTGTGGGGTGTATGTATGTATATATGTGTATGTTTTTGCGGGAACTTGGAAATATTTTCGCAATTTGTAATTTGGAAGTTAAAAATTGGAAGTTTTCTTCGTGGACAGTAAGATTTTGGAATTTTTTTGGAAATTGTTTCAATACTTGCGCATACAAGGATATGCTTACGCAAATATTTAGCTCCAGTCTTGGAAAAAACATCAAAACAAAAACATACATCAATACGCGAAGCTGGATGTAGCCAATGTAGTAGAATCCGGCTCGAAGGACCATGAGATGGAGTGGGGCGGAGTTTGGATAATATCAGGGCTGGGGGGCTGAGCTGCGGAGTGCTGGCCGTAGAATTTTCCCTCGGGTAGTGCAGGTATCAAAATGATGAATTTCACTTTTAAACTTAGACTTCCTTTAATTCTTCTTCGAACTTTCCGCTTACATATTTCACTTAGAACTAACTTAGAAATGTGGGGGTGGGTGCTTCCAGAGCGGTTTTGAGAGTGGAGTGGAGACGTTTAACAGAGCGAGAGAGCGAGATGCGAGCGATCTGGGGGAACTGCTCTCTCGACTGCTAAAGACTCCAGGGCCGCTTGGAAGGGCCGTTTAAAAGGCCACTGGAAGCGCCGTTTGGCGCGAACACCCACGATCAGTTTAAAATCCATGCAACTAGTTATCGCTTTGCTCAATATGAATTGTGTTGAGAAAATGTCCAATAGGATTATTTTGGTTTTAACGTGTTTGTTAACAAATCAAATTAAAACGACACTGCGCCCTGAAGTTTTGGTCAGCTTAATTCGTTATAAAAGTCTTCGCGCACCAGGTTGAACTTACTACCTGTGTCAAACAGACACTTCTTGTTACCAAGAGTAGGGGAGAAGTGGGGGTTGTGGGCATGGGGGGGTTGTGGGCACCCCTACGTATCTTTTCACAAAATGAAGATTGACTTTTTTTGGTAATGTCAATCGCAAGCAATTACCTTATGTATGATTTATGCCAAATATCAAAGTAAACGAACGCGTTTGCTTTTTGAAATGAACGAGTTGGTTTTTTTTGTGCTTGGAAAAGGTGGTGAAGTTTTTTTCAAAGATTTTCAATAGTGTATTGATTAAAGTGAATCGATTAAGAAGGTAAGTGTAATGCATTTTTATTTAGTCAAAGTATTATACTAAATGGAACATTATCGATTTGAACCAAAAAAATTATGCAAACACATTTTTTAATTCCTTCTTAAAATGTCTGCTAAAGTTGGTTGTGGGCACCAAAATTGAGGGGGTTGTGGGCACCCGTTTTTTCTTGGCACATTTTTTTATAACCTACAATTTCTTGTAAAATTGTTTTCAAAATTTGTTTGGAACCCTCTAGAACATTCTTGTAGAAATCTTAGGCTCTTGGAAAAGGATCCTCTCCCGCTGAGAGGGATTATCACCAAGATTTGTAATTTTGCGATCGAGCTTTTCGTCTGAAATGTGTTGACACGCGGGCCAGTTATTACACATGTCAAAATTGTGTTTCCGACGATGAATAACGCCTATGTAGTCTTTGAAATAAATAAATTGTCGTTATGTTGATATTGGTTGCGGTTTTTTTCCATATTTTTCCACTTGCAGCATTTTTTTCCAGGGTGCCCACAACTCCCCCCAAAAAAAAATGTTAGCTAAAAATTACGGTTTTACAAAAGTCCATATGAAATTTTTTCGCATGACGAAATCAAGTATGTTTCTTCATAATTAGTTAGTTCCGGTCTCTAGCTTTACACAGATACCCATATGTCCAAATAATATGCACTAGTTCGGTAATTATAAGCCAAAAACAAAACTATGCCCACAGCCCCCACTTCTCCCCTACCTTTCTTGCTCGTAAAATTGTTTTTTGACTGCACTTGGTGAGTGTTATCTTTATTGTAGGGATGTCGAAAATTTATCAAAATATCAATATATCGATATTTCGATATTTTTTGCGAAAAAATTAATATTTTTATGGTGATATTTTTTTTGAATAAATATCAGGTATCATCGATTTTTTTTGCATATTTTTTTGATATTTTTAAGCGGTCACACTTTTCGTCGGGATAAGAATAAGTACATATGTGAAACATGAGCGCCGCGAAAAATTTTTTTTGCAAGAAAACGCGGTCACAAAATGTGCGGGAAATAGCGGCATATGTACATAGTATGTGCATATGTACATATGCCGCTGTTTCCCGCGCATTTTATGACCGCGTTTACTCGCATTCTGAGCTTTCTTGCATTCTGAACGGTATGTTTTAAATATATAAAAATGTGTTTGAATTTAGAAATCGCAAAAAGTGGACGAACAGCTTGACCAACCCAAAGCAAAAAGCAAAAAAAAAGCAAAAATAAATTCTTTAATAATTAATGTTAACTAAAAATTATAATTATTATAAATTATAATTTACGGTTTATTGCTTATGCAACTTAAATTAAAAAAAATAATAATAAAAAAAAATCTGGTTTATCGATATTTTTGTATGATATATTCTGATATATCGATATTTTTGTATGATATATCAAATATCATTTTGATTTTTTTTTTCAATAAAAGATATCATCGATACGACATTTTTAAGCCTTCAGGCTTTTCATTTTGATCACAATTGCGCGATTTATGCCCAAATACTTCTTGCCTCTCTCTTTGTTTTTGCAATTATTCGACACTTTCTCACCACAATTTAAACACGAAACTTCTTTTTTAAAATTTTAGCTCATAGTCCGGTCAATCTAGACATAAAAATGGGTTAAAATAACATTAATTCCGACAGAGCTGAATTTTGGTGGAGACTTTTGGTTTACCACAAGGAACAAATTGTGAAAAGTCCCCATCGATCCCAGGTGTGCTAATTGAGTTATTCAAGGTCAAAGGTAAAAATTTTTGGGTTTTTTTTTACTTTTTTGGGTTTTTGTCAAAAACGGTACGGTTTATCGAAAAATATATAAGGACAAAGTTGTAGATCTTGAAATGCTCTATAAAAATCCTAATGATGAGTAGGACCCACCATTTCCCAGATACCGCGCTTGTAAGAATCACGTTATACATAATATGCACACATACGCCACGTATACACACAGTGTATGGCCTTTACAAGTTTTTTGTATACCTCGAGTTGTAGCCGGCCGATTTTTGTGCATGATAACAATTTTTTCTTCTTACAGAAAAAATCATTAGGATCATTTTTATAGAGCACTTCAAGATCTACAACTTTGTCCTTATAAATTTTTCGATAAACCGTACCGTTTTTGAGAAAAACCCAAAAAAAAGTTTTAAAAAACCCCAAAATTTTTACCTGTGACCTTGAATAACTCAATTAGCACACCTGGGATCGATGGGGACTTTTCACAATTTACCTGTAGAAAATCGTGGTCAAAGTACAGAAAATTGAATCTTCGGTACTTTTCAAGGCCGAATAAAAACTTATCCATCGTGGCCGAAGTTTGGAGTTTGGCTTAAACGATTTTTTTTTTTTTTTTTTTTATTTCATATGCATTTTATTTATTGGATCTTCTCTGAATTGAGACTAACAATAAGTAAATCGAATCTTAAATTAAAAAGCTATCTGACAGTCGAGATGACTGACGCGAGATTGAAAGCTCTAATAACTATTGCTGAGCTGGAAGGTCATTGCGTTGCAATCGGATCCGGTTGGAAACCCTGGCTAGGCCCCCGGCGAGCTGGTTTGGATGAGATTTTAGCTTGGTGTAGTAGGACGCTTTTTGTTTAGATATTTCGTCTTATACAGGTAGAATGCCAAGATCTCTGTGGATGTTTTCGTTACGAACATACCAAGGTGCCCCAGTGATAGTTCTCAGAATTTTTGATTGTGCTCGCTGAATAATGTCGATGTTGCTGCTGCTCGCGTTTCCCCACAACTGGGAGCCGTAAGTCCAGACTGGCTTAAGCGTTGAATTGTAGAGCAGGAGCTTGAAGTCCTGGCAGAGGGGGGAGCGAGCGTTTATGAGCCAATGGAGGCTATTGGATTTTAGTTTTAAATGAATTTTCTTAGCTTCGATATGTCTCCGCCATGTAAGTCTCCTGTCTAGGTGAACGTTAAGGTACGTTACATCGTCAGCTTGTGGCAGTGGCGTGTTATTCAGAGTTAGCGGGGAACACGTTTGCATCTATTTTTATACGCCAGTCTGATAACCACCTTTCCACTACCACGAGATGATCAGCTAGTTGTGCTGTTGCCTGAATTGGCATTTGGACCGACTTATGATCGCGGTATCGTCTGCGAATGTAGAAGTAGTTAGCCGCTCGTTTGTGCGAATATTTGCGGTGTAAAGGAGAAATAGAGTGATCGTCGTGTAATCGTCGGATGTTGTAGTGTTGCATCTCACGGCAAAGGCTCTGTTGTAATGGTACGATTCTAGTATCCTGTGAGTGTTTTCCGGCAGTATCGTTCTGATTTTCGTATTCCGTATTTCTGTTGTTAATCTGTTGACTTGCTCTATTGTTCTATGGCTATCTCGAAAGCCAAATTGATGTGCCGGAATAACGTTGTGCTCTTTCAGATATGGGATTATGCGCGTCAAAAGGCATTTTTCGAGCAGTTTTGACAGACACGATAGTAAACTTATCGGTCTGTACGAAGCTGATATTGTGTGATCTTTTCTTGGCTTTGGGATCATTATGACTACCGATTTTTTTAATTTTTTTGGGAAGTAGCTAAGTCGTGTAATCCCGTTAAAGAGTTTACAAATGACCTCAACTGCACTGTTTGGAAGTTCAATTAACCTTTTGGGAGTTATTAGATCACCCCCTGGGGCCTTTTTTGGTTTCAATTGCTCGCTGATGACTTTTGCAACTTTGTTTGGTTGAAACAGAATTGGCTCCTTCTCAGTTTCAATTCGAATTGACGGCGCCGGAAGTGCGAATGAATTAGTTGCAGGGTTTGGCTGAAAAACATTTCGAAGGTGTAAAGCAAATGTACAAGCTCTGTCTTTGTCGCTTCTGGCCCAGCTGCCGAGGAGTCTCTACTTAGATTTGGGTGGGCCCTTCACAAGGGATGCTTGGTGCTGGTGGGTGAAAGTTTCTCAATGAATTGTCGTTGTGCTTTTTCTTCTTCGTGCCTTAGAGCCCTGGTAAGTCTGCTGGTTTGCCAAGCACGTCTCAAACCTATTTTCTCCAAAACAAGCTTTTCGACTTCAAGGTTAGTTTTGTGTTAGTGTGTGTCCCTATCCCTCCCTTACGGTGTAGAGACTTTGGCTGCTGCGACGAGTACAGACTCCAGTGCATCGGCATAGCAGTCGATGTCCCCCTTGATGTTGAGCTGTGGAGTTAGTTCAATGTGGGAACTAGTTGGTTGGTTCGATGCGACGTCAGCCTGCAAGGGTGCTCGACTAATTTCGGGTTTTGAAGAAGAGTAATTAGCACTGGTGAGTGGTCCGATGATAGATCCAAAAGCGATTTTGCAGATATTAAAATGCGAGAGATATTTTTTGTCACAGCAAAATCAATTAAATCAGGTAGTTTCCTAGGATCTGTAGGCCAATATTTAGGGCTGTCTGGTCAATATGTCACAGCAAAATCAATTAAATCAGGTAGTTTCCTAGGATCTGTAGGCCAATATGTAGGGCTGCCTGGTGAAACGTAGTCCAGTTTGTTGCATGTTTTGATGAGTGCATTATACAGTTGCCTTCCTTTGGGGGACACAAGGCGGGAGCCCCTGTGCGTGTGCTTGGCGTTGTAATCGCCTGCTGCTATGAATCGCTCACCAACTGAATTGTAGAAGTCCGTGAATTGGTCTTCGGAGACTGTAAAGCGGGGTGGGCAGTAGACAGCGGGAATGGCAAGGTTGCAATTGCCCAACTGTAACTTTATCGATGTAGCTTGCAGATAATTTTTTGCAAACCTTTGGTGAAAGTGGTGTTTGATGCGGTCTCTTATTAAGATGCCGGTTCCGCCATGTGCTTTACCATCTGGATGATCGGTGCCGTAGAACGTGTATCCCCGAATTTAAAAGGTATATTTGCTGGTGAGATGCGTTTCTGCTTCTGGTTTTCGTTCAAAAATTGAGTTATTTCAGGTTTATGCCGTGAAACACCATTGGCGTTCCACATAGTTATTCGAAGGCTAGGCATGGTAATTTTGGACTGCTGAGCTGCAAGCATTTGTAACAAGATATTTTGATTTTGCATTAGGGTTTACATGGTGGTTTTCATAAAATTCCATCATATTTTGTTGCAAGGTGATCATCATAGTTTCCATGTTGCTTTTTGGCTATCCCATGGCCTGCTGGATATTGTCAGTTTTTGGCACTATGTGAGCTGTGCCTGATCTTAGAGCACTGGCGTAAGAAATGCCGTTGGTGGCAATTGAAGGGCCGAAGGAGGACCTGGCTGCTCTGCCGAAGAAAACTTCAGGCGTCGTTCGTGTGGTAAAGTGAGCATTTTGTTTGTTCTGGAAGCGTTCCGTTGTCGCTCGTTGCATCCGACTTTTCATCTCCTTGTGGACTGGACAGCCTCTGTAGTTTGCTGTGTGGTTTCCTTGACAGTTAACACACTTTTTCGAGAGATAGTCTTCCTTGTTGGCAGGGCAGGGTTTGGAGCCGTGAAAGTTTCCACAAGCTACACATACTGAGGTTGGCTAAAATCCTATAGCTGAACCCTCCACGAGGGTGCCAACTGGTAATGGTGCTCCAGTGTCCCTCGGGACGGCACCAGCTAAGATCTGGGATTCGTAGACTGGGGCGGAGCTTTCTCCATAGCCATGCCACAGGTTTCTGCGATCTCTTATCATGGCTAAGGTGAAGGGCTGGATCAAGGTGTCATGCGACCCGTGCCGATGATCAACCTGGCTGGGGGCCGTTTAAAAATAGCCCAGTCGCAAACGGAGCATCCGGATACCTGGCGGAGCCTTATCAGCTAGCCTTACCTCCCGTAGCGCGGATCTCTGCGGAAGGTGTACCACCCTTTCTCCGCAGCTCGTGGGAACAATTCTGTACCAAACAGAAAATAAAAAGACAAAGAAGGAGACCGGCACTCCCTTAAATCCGGCGAGGACCGAGGGTCCACAGACAGGGGTTACTGAACCTAAGGTCAACCAAACGGCAGGAGGAATGACAGAGCTCACTGGGGCTAAAGTCAACTCCACCCCGGCGAAACAGCCAACTGGGCTCAATCGCCCCCTGGTCAGAGGCAAGGTGGTGACCGCAACCGACACTCCTGTCACCTCGAGCGACCAGCAAGGTGCTACCACAAGCACAGCTGCAGCTCAGTCGGGTGCAGGGGCGAAGGGAAGGCCATCCACAAGCAAGGCCAAGATGGATAGGTACGGGGAAAGGAAATCCGCCGCGGCCATCCTCAAGAGACAAGCACACAGCAACATCACCACCCCCTCAGCGGAGTGGTTAAAGAAATTGGATTGGGCTAAGTCTGTGTTGCCCAACTTCGTATTGGAGAGGCCGAAGGAGGACCCTAAGATTCCCAAACGGCAACGCTCCCAGGAAAGTGCGGCTCAAAATGCCCCGAAGAAGATTCGCACGCACGTGCCCGTCGTGCCGAACAAAAGCTTCGCTGAGATGGCAAAGGACAAGATCCTCCTAGGAGTCCTGGACCAAGGCGACGCTGAGGGCAGAATCCCGAGAAGCCAGTGGAAGTGGGTTGAGGCAGCACTGGCTGTACAGTGCTTCGAGGTGCTGGAAGCGGACCCTGGACCCTCACCAATCTGCAAAGATGCAGGGTGCTACCAGGGTAACGTCAAGGTGATGGCGTGCGAAGGGGCTAGGTCGGCAGAGCTACTGAAAGCGGCCGTATCTAGACTGGGTGAGGTCTACCCGGGTGCCAAGCTGGTCGCTGTCGACTGGATGGACATCCCGAGTAGGCCAAAAGCCGTTATATGGGTCCCGTCCTCCTTTAAGGAGCCGGAGTAGATCCTGGCGATGTTGCAAAGATGCAACCCCAGCCTGCCGTCCTCCGACTGGAAGGTGGCAAAGGTGGAAGAGACGCAGGGCCCTTTGCGTCAGGTGTTACTTATCCTTAATAAGGACTCCGCTGCACCCATTGATGCAATGCACGGAGAGCTTACCTTCGGTTTTAGCTCGGTGCGCATCAGGGTGTACAAGTCGGACAGGGCAACGAGATGGAGGAGCCAGGCAGAGAGGAGGATGACTGCGAGTCGGTGATATCCGACACATCCCTTCTCCAGGGCTTTAGCAAGCTGGGTCATGGGAGTACTGACTCCATGGGCGAAGTTTTCGCTGAGGACCTGGATGCTGACGAGACGGTGGTGGAGACAAATCTGCACGATGTCTCTGAGAGTCGTGCAGATTAACCTCCATCATTGTAAAGCAGCCTCCGCTGCCCTCATGCTTCGTCTAGCGAGAGACGAAGCCGACCTGGTGCTGATCCAGGAACCCTGGATTGTATCCAATAGGATATGCGGACTCAGCACCCCTAAATACAAGCTACTAGTAGCTCAAGGAGAAGGTAAAACCCGTACTTGTATTTTAGCTAAAAGGCACCTTAGTGCATTTATGCTTTATAATTACAGCGATGCGGACACCACAGCGATAAGTCTAGAGCTCCAGGAAAGGGGGCTATGTGTGGTGTCAGCATACCTGGCGTACGACATCATGGACCCAATACCGGGTCACAAGCTGAGGGAACTTGTAAAGGTTTGCGAAGATCGTGGCACTGGCCTATTGATCGGATGCGACGCAAATGCCCACCATGAGATGTGGGGCAGCACCAATACAAACGAGAGGGGTGAGTTACTTTTTGAATACCTTCTCTCCACCAACTTACTTATCTGCAATAGGGGAAACGACCCCACCTTTGTAATCAAGGACAGGGAGGAGGTCATAGACCTAACCCTTACCTCAAACTTCATGCATGACCAACTTATAGGGTGGAGTGTTTCTAAAGAACACTCCTTCTCAGATCACAAATATATCGACACAAAATTATGTGCGCCCAATCCTGACCCAGTAACGTTCTCAAACCCCCGCAGAACCAACTGGCCAGCCTTCAAAAACAGACTGGCTAAGGCCCTACCAGCTCCTCCAGAGCAGATTCCTCCATCGGAGGAACATCTCACTTACCTCACGACAGCCTTCACTGAAGCCTGTAACAATGCATACAAAGCATCCTGTCCAATCAGCAAGCCGAGAGGCAAATGGAGACCACCCTGGTGGAAACAAGAAATAGACAAGCTGAGGGTAGAATGTAGGAAACTCTTCAATAGAGCAAAAAGACTAAGTTGTGAACAGAACTGGTCAGATTAGAAAAGTACTCTCAAAGTCATCCTCAAATCTGGGCTATCTCAAGAGACAGGACGACTCATGGACTTCTTCTAGCGAAGAAACACTAACACTATTACTAGATACGCATTTTCCAGGAAACACCTTAGGTCCCCAAACAAGCGACCCTCAACCATGCCACTCGGTCAAAGTATTGGATGGCATCATGACTGAATCCAATATTAAATGGGCTATAAATAGCTTCGCTCCCTACAAATCTCCAGGTCCCGATGGGATATTTCTGGCACAGTTGCAGCAAGGGGTAGATCTTGCTGTCCCTTGGCTAAAAGCCATTTTCACGAACATCATGGCGCTAGGCCATATTCCCCCTTCTTGGCTAACGTCCAAGGTAGTATTTATACCCAAGGCCGGCAAAGCCTCACACACAACACCGAAGGATCTCAGGCTCAGATGCTCAGTTGGTGAGATTAGTCACACAGCTGCTACTGAGCAGAAAAGTGACCTCTTCACTGGGAGCATCTACTCTGTGCAGGCATGTCAGCAGAGGTACTCCTCAAGGGGGGGTACTCTCTCCGCTTCTATGGAACCTAGCAGTAAACACGCTGCTTCGAGACATAGAAGATGGGGGGTGCAAGATTGTTGCTTATGCAGACGATGTGGTTGTTATGTTGCGGGGAAAATTTCCGCAAACCCTCTGTGACATTATGACAGTCAAACTAAGAAAACTGTCAAGATGGGCATCTGAAAGTGGGTTAAACGTAAACCCAAGTAAACCGATCTTATTCTCTTCTCCAATAAGAATAAGATCCCTAAGTTATCTGCCCCAAAACTAAATGATTCCGTTCTAGAGTTTAGCGATAGTGCAAAACACCTGGGGCTTGTACTAGACAAGAAACTGAACTGGAATCTCACTATAGCGGATAGAGTGCGTAAAGCCAACATTGCACTCTTCACCTGCAAAAAGGCAGTAGGCCTCAAATGGGGAATGTCCCCGTCTGTAGTTAGCTGGTTATACAGCGCCATAGTAAGACCCATCCTCCTGTATGGTATATCCATTTGGTGGCCAGCGCTGCTGTATAGTTCCAAACTCAAGGCACTCAACAAGGTGCAAAGGGTAGCTCAACTATGCATGACAGGAGCTCTTAGAACAACCTCTAGTGAAGCGCTCAACGCTATTACTAGCATATCCCCAATTCTTCTGGTGGCAAAGGAAATCGCCACATTCACAGCACGACGTCTGAGAGACGCAAACTGCTGGACAGTCCGTAAATACGGACACTCATCCATCCTACCAGAAGGCGCAAACATACAATTAACAGACTATTGCACACCCGTAGAACACACCTCTACAACGTTCAAAACAGCCTTCCCTTCTAGGGAGGACTGGGCGGCAAGCCCCTTTGGACAAAATGAATGTATAAATTTCTTCACAGGCGGCTCCAAACTCGACAATCGAGTTGGAAGAGGAGTCTTCTGTGAACAACTTAGTATCAAAATACACTTCCGTCTTCCGGACCACTGCAGCGTTTTTCAGGCAGAGATTCTCGCCATAAGCGAGGCTCTCAGTTGCCTACGCCACTCTAGCCGTACAAACGGAGTAATTAACATTTACTCAGACAGTCAGGCAGCAATAAAGTCACTTCGTGCGCTATCCTCAAACTCGACGATAGTGAACAACTGCCGCAAATCTCTTCAAAAGATGGCACAGCAGTTCGTTATATCCCTAATCTGGGTGCCAGGGCACCAAAATATTGAGGGGAACGAAATAGCTGATGAACTGGCCAGACGCGGCACTACCACAGTTCTCCTTCCAGACAAGGAGGACTTCCATATGCCCCTAGCCACTTTTAAGCTCAGGACAAGGGAGGGTTTCAGATCCCTTGAACAAAAAACATGGGACAACACCACTCACAGCAACATTAGTCGCCAAACATGGCCTAAGGTTGACGCCAAACGCACCAAAAGGCTTTTCAGTCTACATCGCACACAGTGCATAGCTGTAATTAGAGCAATTACAGGCCACTGGCTCGTAGGAGCCCACGCATCCCGACTTAACGTCCTAAACAACGACTTCTGCAGAAGCTGCAAAAACGAGGAAGAAGTAGACTCAGCAGAGCACTTCTTCTGCTCCTGTGTGGCCCTTATCAGGCGCAGGAAAAAGCATATAGGAGAATATTTCCTTGACAATCTAGCTGAATTAGCAGCTGTTCCCCCGAAGAAAATAGCAGGTTTCATTAGAGAAACGGGCTGGGATTCTTTATAAATTAGTGGTTTAAAGGGTATAAATGATCCATTGCGGTATCACAATGGGCCAGTGATGGCCTTAGTGGGCTGACCTTGTGTCAGCCGCCGCTCTAACCTAACCTAACCTACACATACTGATCTGAGAGTGCAGTAAGCCCTTGTGTGACCGTATTCCTGGCAATTTGTGCATTGCACTTGCCCGTTCCGTTTGTGCGGCTCTTCCACTGTGATCCTACGGTGCAAAAGGTACTGCAACTTGTAGATCGGGTGCACTGGGTTTTTTTTTCAAAGTTCTGCTGTATGGCTCCAGCTCGACCTTAAAGAGTGGTTGCGGCTTCTTGTTTTTGTTCAAATTGTTTATAAAATTTTTTGCGCAAAACCCGTTTTCTTTTAAGGCCTCTGTAATTTCAGAGGGGGTTACATCGGGTTCTATTCCCTTGAGCACAACTAGCAAGCCTTTGCAACTTTTCAGCTGGTACGTGTAGTTATTCTTTTTGGCATCGATTAAGTACTTCGACACTGCTCGGAAATCGTCTTCGGTTTTGGTTTGAAGTTTAGTTTCGGTTATATTCCCTTTCATAAGCGGAATAACATGAAAGTTATCTTTTCCGACAAGCTCAACTATTTTATTGACTATGACATTCGAGATCTTCTCCCGAATAAAGATAGGTGGGGGCTTTAGTTTTCTTGGGGCTAATTGTTCAGACTCCGACTAGTTTTTTTCAGACTCCGACTAGTTTGTTTCAGACTCCGTAAGAATGGAAAATCTAGTTTCATTTAATGGCCCGGGATTTTCAGCGCCTTGCGGTTGGAGATATTAATGTAGCGATCCATGCCTGTCTGCATGGCCGAACCCGCTTGCGGAACTTTCAGTTCTTTTACCGTAGCTTTGTTTTTGCCGTTTGCACCGATTTTTGCAATTGGTTGTGTTGTTGCTTTACCCGCTGCAGAAGAAGAGAATGGAGTCGTTATCGCATTGTTGGTGACAGAGACCGTTGTAGTTGACGTAGTAGTTGCTGTTGTTGTTGCACTAGGCGGTAGAAGCTCTGTAGGAGTTTTGCATTGCTCAATCCATGGCGTTTGAGCGGTGGAGAGCAGAGCGGGAGAGCAAGGCTCTCTGGTTTTCGGCGGTCAGTAAACTTGCACTTACTGGCACTTTCGGTTCTGCGGTATAACTCGTGTCCGAAATATAAGCGTTGTTTCGGGCCAAAGAGAGACGACGATTGTCTTGCTCTCTCTGAGCTTTTGCACGGGGTTTGTCTTGTTTTTTTTGTCGCTGAGTGCGCCGATCCACGCTGTCACTCATTTGTTTACCGTTAGTGCGCAAAGATTAATTAATCAATTGACTAAAACTTTAATTTACGATATGCGATTAGCATCGCGAATCACAAAATTGATCCCCAAAAGGTCACAGATATAATGAAAATGGTGACGTATGTGTCCAATGTGTCCCGACATTACAAAACTGTGGAGACCTAAATACCAGCTGATCGCGTTCGCGAGATAATTGTAAATGTAATTTTGTAAAAAAAAAAATACCTTACCAAACCCATAAGCATTTTTTCTGGTAGAGTTGGTTTTCTAGTTTAAGAAACAAACTATTTTTTTCATATCTTGAGTTGTAGTCTACCGATTTAGGTGCATGATACCAAATATCACTACCAACAAATCAATCTTCAACATTGTTGACTGAACATTTGCATACGATGAGTAATTTGAGTATCATGAGTATCAAATAATGCTATGGTATAAAATTACTCTATGCAAATGCACAATCTATATATTATTAACAAAACCACATAAAATATCACTTAAAGCTTGCCCCAGCACCAACGACGAGGACGTGCTGATATAATGCTCACCCTAAAAGGTGCCCAACGCGCCATAAGTTCAAGTTTTCACTCCTGCCTGCACTCCCGGAGTGCAGTTGATCTTGTTTTTTAAGGTAATATTTTTTTTTATTTCATATTTTGAAAAAAACTTTATTTTGTGTTTAAAATTAAATATTTTATCGGTTCGGTTTAATAATTTTTTTTCATGATGTAATTTAGTGTTGTAAAACATTACATTTACAATTATCTCCCGAAAGCGATCAGCTGGGATTTAGGTCTCTTCAGTTTTGTTATCTGGGGACACATACGAACCAAGATCCAAGCTTACTTTGTGTTACCATTTTCATCATACCTGTGATCTCTTGGGGCACACTGTGTTGGGGAGATGTTGCTGCGTTGGTAGAGGATAATTTAGTTTTTCTTCAGTGCAACATGGACCGATATCAACCTTAGAGTATTAAGCGATATTTAATTTACATCCCGCATCCGTGCGGTACTTGGTCACATCACCATTAAACAAATTTAAGAGATGGATGAAACTGCAGTGGCGTGTAAGTAAAAGTTGACACTTTATAGTGGCGTGAGTAAACATATAAACCCATGCGCAGTGCTGCCAACTTCTTATCAGAAAACAAGCTGTTTTGACTGGATAAGACCCGCTTTCCATTTGGTTACGTTACCTACTGCGTCCGATAATCATCGGATGCCCATTTGGGCCAGT
The DNA here is from genome assembly GCA_018150695.1 of Drosophila oshimai. NCBI lineage: Eukaryota > Metazoa > Arthropoda > Insecta > Diptera > Drosophilidae > Drosophila > Drosophila oshimai. The sequence goes on from JAECWM010000264.1 coordinate 1,001,270, forward strand.
TTGTTGGGAAGAGGGTGGAGGAATTTTCCAGCGTCAACTATTGCAGCAGGGCTGAAAAGTTGCTTCACTAGTATTTTTTGCAGTATTTACGAGGGGTGCATCACCTTATCGATATATTAGTGACTGTTGTATCCCAGAACAGCTGATTAAAGTTTAACAAAAACGGGAAAATAAAATGGATTGCGCTTACATCGAAAGTATCAACTTGATTTTTATTAAAAACCTTGTATTAAGAGATTGGGTATTTCGTAGGAGTTACAAAAATGGTGTCGACAACCGACGCCACCCTTTTTCTTTTTGACTTATGGGATGAAAACATAGAAGCGCTGCGGGGTTATCGCAAGAGCTCCCATATTTACAAGAAGATTGCAGACGAAATGGCTTCCTATGGTCCACGTCATTTTAGCATACAATTTAAAAAGGATAGAAAACTTGTTACCCTTAATCAACTAGAGCAAACAAAATAATGGAGTGCCATTTTTTATAATTGTAGTAATCTGTGGCACCTTGAGCTCTTCGTTTCTCGATATGAAAACTTTTTATTGAAAAGCGAATAATTACAAAAGGGAACCGAGACAGTTTATGCAGCTCCATTGCTCCAAATCATTGTGGAAATCCTATCTTCTCGAATCCTGCCAAACATTCTTTGTACTGTCCTACCTAGCGGCCGTTTATGTTTTTTAAATCTTACTAGGATCCGCTAGTGGTCTCGCCTAATCCTTCCCGGGCACTCTTGTCTCGTCCCTTTGCTCTCAGATGAAATTGACGCACATATCTTTCCATAGACAGGATTTTTAGGACTGGACTAGGCAAGCAGAGACGGGCTATAGTTATTGGGAAAATTGTCAGTTTGGGACTGCGGGGGGGTTCTTTGACTCTTTTCTTCAACAACACCCGCCTACATCAAAAAGATTATAAATCCCATTGCTCTGAAAATTACCGTTAATGAATCAGAATTAATTTAAAACAAAAAAACTACAACATCAAACAACTATCACACCTCTTATTTTGTTGGCTACCAAGTTGTTCCGGTAGCCTCATGTCTCCACCCTACCGTTTATTTTCTGATATTGTTATTGAAAATCCCAATGTTGCTTACGACGTCTACTTCCTGTTCACATTACCAATTAGGGATAATACCAAAACTCAGCACCTCATGTTTTAATATTTTAATCCAAATTATGTTTTCGCTTAATGACATTTTATAGTTTCAACTTAAATTTCAGTTCCATGTTCTAATAATTCTAATATTCTAAAAGAAGAAGGTTAATTAATGATCTAATGAGTAAAATATAATTCAGATGGTTCTTCCATAATTTCGGGGCTTTTGTCAGCGAACGATATAGTTGGTTAACAGCTAAATTTAATACTAGCTGTCCGAAATGCGATCAACAAAAATAATATATGGGGCAAAATATAGTTTATAACCACAATGCTACATGTTGTCACTCACCCTCTGTAGACTCCGTCGAAGGCCTTCGTCGTTCCGCAGATTAGGTTGCTAGATTGTTTTTAATTAGGTTTAGCACGGAGAGAAAATATATTCTGCACCCATGGAATTTAATCTTCGCATCGGATGCCCATTAGTTGCTCTAGCTATTTTTATCCCTTAATTTATTTGTAATTTTTAATCCAGGGCGACTGCGGCAGTTCCGGTTCTTCTTATCGGGTCGCTACTGTTGACTAATAAACGCCGTTGGGGCGTGCAGCTATACAGTTGAACAAGCCTGATGTGCGCTCCTACACAGTAGAGCTACAGTTTGACATCAGCGAGCGTTGAGCACCGAGAAAAGCACAGCAGGGAATTGGCACAGTTTTGTAAGCACGGTTTACAAGGCGCAGCTGCCGACGATTTATTGGGGTTAAAACGCACGCACACACGGTTAACGTATCCAGCTGGTTGAGCACGGTGACGTAATACTGTCTGCCCCAACAACGACCATGCACATTAGAACTGGTTCACATTCCTTGGTAGTACTTCACTTGAGTGTGGGCGTTTGCAAATATTGCCGCTGCCGTCTAACAGTTAGAAAGTCACTGCCGCGTTCAGGTAGATTGCTGTAACACGTTGTCGAAGTTCGCTGTACTGTGTTGACAATTTGCAGCCAAATGAACATATGTATTGGTCGGAACCAGTTCACTTCATGCCGTTTTGTAAAATCTTGCAGCTTTGTAGCCCAGTTTGACAGCCACTGCCTCTTAACGTGTCGCAGTATTTTCTTGCGCCGTTTAGTAAAATCTTTTGTACGGCGCTTATGTTTAATGGCCACGTAGGATGCTCCAATGAACAGGAATAACAAATTGTACACTTGCTAAAAGGTAAAATGTAAAGCAACTTCGCAAATGTAAAGTTTTCCAAAATCTTTTGGTAAACAAGCAACAAAAAGTAAAGAAAAGGTAATGGCGGCTTAAGGCAAAAAAATTTTTTTTAAGAAACTATTGAATTTTTTGAAAAACTTTTTTTTTTTTTTTTTAAACGCGCGTAGTCCCACGGCCCACTTACTCGCCCAACCGCCTAGGGGGCGCAGCCGTGTATCGTACGTCACGATTCGCGAGAAGATAGACGCGAGTTATGAAAATATAGGCAAAAGTCCGAGGAAAAAAGTTTGATCTAATTTTGAGCTAACGAAGTTAGTATAAGTCGTTTTAAGAGCGGCAGAGAGTCAGAATTTGAGATTATACGATAAAGTCTATTATAGTCAGAACATAATACTCTGAAAGGCTCATGCAAGTCATAGTTAGATCTACAATGGTTTAATATTAAGGGTATATAATTTCTAGTTAATCTTCTTGGCACAGAAAAGTTAAGCCGACCTACCAAGTCGGAACTGTCAATATCACCACGAATAAGATTATAAATAAAAATAGTACCAAGCATCGTTCTACGGTTAGCTACGGAGGGTAAATTAATTAAAAGTAATCTGCTAGAATAAGAAGGTAAGTTAAGGTTTGCATCACAGTTGAGGCGCCGTAAAAGAAAAACTAAAAAGTTTTTCTGAACAGATTCAATGTTATCTATATGTTCCGTATTGGCAGAAGAACTTTTCCGGAAATGGCATGGCGCTGACAATCACCTGAGCTCTGACATGGTCAGCTGTGGCTATCTATCGATATGTAACTATCGCCTTTCAGTGCAACTCTACTTCGTTACCTCTGCGAATGGCAAGGCGGTTCAGTAAACGTTAACTTTGAATTCAAACTTGAAGTTCCTAACTTCGCTGGACATTACATCTTGCACTGCAAGCATATCTTCGAACTAAGCACAGAACTCATGAAGTATTTTGCATACCACTGGTACTGATATTCAGAATAATCTTCCAATTGTCCTTTTCTCGAAAGATGATCCAAGCGATTAAAGGGCCACAGCAATACGCTTATCCAAGGGAAAAGTTGGGCGGCATGGAGATTCTTTTTTTGCAAGGCCAGGCAGGAGCTCTTCTAGCTCTTAAAAGGACTTTCGATCACATTTCTTGAAAAACTTGTCCGAATTTTGTGGGACGTCAGTCACCCAAAATGACCCATATCGATTCTATTGGAATATAGAGTTATAAACAATAAAAATAATTGTTTGTTTTATAACCTACGAATGTACAAACTCGCCGTGACAATGTCTGCCTCTGCCGCTGAAGCACAGCGCTAGATATGTTTCTTGCATTTATCATCGAGATCGTGTTTTATATACTACTGGGATGTGTTTGCTGATCTGCGATATACATAGTTTAGTAATAGGACGTTTTTTAAATTCATTTTGTTGTTTGTTTTGATTTTGCACTCGCCAGTCAAACAGCTGATTGGCCGCAACGTCATGACGCTGTCAAATGGAAACGGGTCTACGTCATTTGTTATCGATGACACATCGATAGCGAAAAAACCGACAAATGGAAAGCGGCCTTAAAAAAAAAATGCTTAAAAAATTCGCCAATAAACGCCTAAAAAAGCGAACCTTGATTCTTCCAATATGGAACGGTTAATTTTCTTAAATGCAAAGGAATAGCGTGTAGCTAATAGTTTTCCATAGGTCCGCTTTCCTTTAAGCTTCTACGTTCGATAATTATAGGGCGTTCGTCACTTCACATACAAAATTAGGCCGTTATACTCTGTTTAGGATGGGTCCGCAACCGCAACAACTTTTAATATAGTACATTTTTGTTATCTTTAGTATTTTTTCAAATATTATGGTAGAAATTCTTGAACGAGATGTACAGTGCACCTTTCTTAAAGCGAAATTATGCAATGAAAAAAAAAACATCCTATTAAACATTTGCTTCTGGTTTACAGGCAAGAACATTTTGTTCAATCAAAAACAAATTTAAACAAACCCTCTGGCCGAAATGCCAAAACCTAAACAGCATTTAATGAAATTTCTGTTTAAATTAAGGTCTAGTATCTGCGACAATTGTACATTAGTCTTTCTATTTTCGAGTCGCGCATACAATAACCCATTTTTCAACCATTTCAATGAATCCAATAATCAGATCTTCGGAAGATATACTTAGGCCAATGGTGGTGGAAAATCCTTTTTCAATGGAAGAGCTGTTCGGAATGCTGCGCTTTTTTGAGAAGCCAGGCAGATTTTTAGCAAAATTTGAGTTGCCTAAGGCAAAAAGTCAAATAAATCATTGGGGTAATGTTGACAGTGCTATGAGTTGCTACAAATTTTTGGACTATCACTAGGTTTTATAACAAAAAGTTATTTCAATTATGTTGATTATGCGTGTCTAGGGTCCAACAGCTGCAAGAAGGCAATGTTCGGATGCTGTCAAATGGAAACGGGTCTACATCCCTTGTTATCGATGAAACATCGATACCGAATATACCTTCAAATGAAAAGCGGCCCAAACGTAAATGTACGTAAATGTTAAAAACACTAAAAAGGCTGAAAAACGTAAATGTTGAAAACACTAAAAAGGCTGAAAAACAGAATTCCCGCAATTCCCGCTTCAAACATTTTTTTCCGCAGCTGGGGTTTAAAAAAAAGCTAGATTTGACGGAAAAAAAAATTGGCAGCCCTGCGATATATCGTAGCTGTTGTTGGCGACCATCACTATTAAATAAAATACGGTGCGTGTTTGGTGTTCGGCTTTTTATTTTTGGCTTCGAAACAGCGTTTTAATTAGCGGCCGCACTAAACAAACAATTCGGTAAACCATGTCAAATCAAAACAGTTACGGATATAAACAGTTTATGAAACGAGAGTGTGTGATTAGTTGGCAGCTTGTGCATAAAAAATTAGATTTCATACACCACAGTGAAGCGTCCATTCGCAGCATTGCCAGATGAAATTAAATTGTGGAGCATATAGAGTATTTCTAATTGTTTGGTATTTAAAATTTTTGGAGCCGCACAGATACACAAGCTAGTATTTTACGCTTGCGGATGGCAACATAATGTGTTATTTTTGATCTTTTATAAAATTATCAGCTGAACTACTTGTCTATTTTAAAGGAACGTCTCAGGACATATGACAATTATAATAGGACATATGACAATTATAATAAGTAAAATTGTTTTTAAGTTAGTGTTATTTATAATATGCTTTACTGTTTTTATAGAGTTCTTAACACATTTCACTTAAAAATCTAAATTTCAGGTTTACTTGGTTTTATGAAAAGAATGCAACCTTGACTCGTTGCTGCCTTCAAAACTTAATTTACCAATATTGTCTATACTGTTACTTTTCTAGCCATAATATGGAATGTTCAGAATTCGTGGGTCCATCCATGTCTTCGGGAGGAGAAATATCTGCATCAGATGATCTAAACAGCGAGGAGATCCTCGAAAGTGAGGGTCAGGTCATGAACTGTGCTAATCCGATTGCTATGGATGTTGACGACAATTTTGACCGTCACGTGGCCAGCAACTTGTCCGGCTTTCGATGGAAGCGGGTTCTTAACCCAACAGGACCCCAGCCGCGTCCTAGACATGGACACCGAGCAATAAATATTAAAGAGCTAATGGTGGTTTTTGGCGGCGGAAATGAAGGAATTGTTGACGAATTGCACGTTTATAACACTGGTAATAACATTTTTAGTACTGGTTAGTTGTTTGAAAATTAGTATAACTCAACACATATTTAAATGAACTTTTGCCTATGACACACTGTCCAGTTCATTAAATCGAATTTCTTAATCAATTTATTTTGCAGCTAACTAATGATTATGAAAAAATTCGCCAAGCCACTGACTTTTTTTTTTTGCTATTCCTTATTTTAAGCCATATTGGTAGCATAAAGTTTTAAAACACCCGAAAATACCATTTAAATTTTCTTTGTTTGCTCGGCCATTTAATTTTTTAGATAAAGTTTTTCCCATTGCTGTTAACGTTGAAAATGTCTGTCCGTCCGTACGAGCATCGAGATCTCGGGAACCATAATAGCTAGAGCCGCCAAATTTTGCACACAGACTTCTGAATACCCCACGTAGATCAAGTTTGTTTTCAAAACCCGACCACGCCCCTTTCAACGCCCACAAACCGCGAAACTTTGTGGTGCCTACATTTTTAATGCTAGAGAAAAGTGGCCTTCATAAATAATATTTGTATAGAAAACATCTACCCAGATATCTAAAAATTATGAAAATCTGTCCAGTTTTGAAGAAATTGTGTATAGGCAGTAGTGTGGTCCTTATTTGGACGATTTTGGAATTTGCAACGGGGCACTTTCGAATTCGAATATATACCTCAAAATATGAAATACCTTTTTTTTTTATTTTTTTTTATGTCAAGGTTTAGGGGCCGCTACCAAGGTTTGAATTTTAAGGGTTTCCATAAAAAAAAAAAAAAGTTAGATTTTTTTTTTTTTTTTTTATAAAAATTTCAGAATCTACGTAGCCGTATTGAAAAATGAGAGCACTTCAAAAATTGATTTCATTTTTTGGACAAAAATTATCGTATACAAATTTGCATAAAAAATTTTCTAATTTTTCAATCGAAAAAATCCTACGTCACTCTATATAAGAAGATGTGTTTTAATTTTCAAGTCAATCGATTGAGCAGTTTTTGTGTTATCATGCCCGCCGTCTCGAAAAATGTGGTTTTGAGAAAAACGCAAAAGATGGAAATAAAGTCTGTCGACGCTCTCCTGCCGCGCTGACTGCTAGTGAACATAACTTTCCTAATAAGTAAGATATTGTCTTCGGAGACAACTTGAAATACTCGCAAAAATATAGGCAATTAAACTAAGCAATACAAAAAAAATCGATTTTTCAAAAATTTCAGGGTGGCGTAACCCCTTAAGGGGGGAGTACACTTTGAACGTCCAAAAAGTAAGGCATTTTCGTTAATTTTTTTAAGCAATAAAACACTCAGGGAGGGCAAATATGTTATAACCCATTTATTACTCATCCTTTGAACTAAAATTTTTTTTTTTTTGAACTCGATTGTCGTCTCCATGTGGCCGGTGCACCAGGTCGCGTGGGGCGTCCTCGCGCGGAAGTCGGTATACGGCGGGGGAAAATCCTCCTTCCCATGTGATCCTGGAACAAAAATGGAACTAAATCCTGATTAGTAATGAAATTTGGGTTAGAAATACGCGGCCCGATTTAAAAAAAAAATTTTTTTTTTAAAGTTGTGGCCTTCGAAAAAAAAAAGTCAATTTTTCACCCTAAAAATGCTTACAAAATCGTGGATTAAAAATCCATTTTTGACAAAATCGTGGATTAAAAATCCATTTTTGACAAAATCGAAAATGTGGCCGCGTATTTCTAAGCAGAATTTAATTCTGATGATAACTGGTTAGAGTTTTTTCCCCCGCCAGTTTGAAAAAACCCGTTTCGAGATACACGCGTTTAAAGATGTGCTTGTACATGTACATGTATGGTACATGTTTTAGGAAATCGCTTCGTAAAGCGGTAAGGAATATTCTGGCGGACTGGAGTCTTTTCTAAATTAAAGTATACATCTCAAGGAACATGTTAAGCAAAAAAAATTTTTTGGAAAATTCAAAGTGTACTCCCCCCTTAAGAGGGCTAGCGATTTAAGCGTTTTTTCTTGTGTTGTTGTTTTAAAGAGGGCAATGAGTATCGCAAATTTGATAGTCGGAAAAAACAATTATATCTCAAGGCATATGTAAATATTTTTAAAAGCAACAGAGACACGCCCACGTGGCCTGATCTTTCCTATGGCAGTTATCGGATATTGACGTCCGATTTCAAAGATTTATTTTTATAAAATGTAGTTAAAAGTAATACTTTTTGCTTTGATTAAAAAACTAACTTTTCTTCTAATTTACTTTCTTAGTTGCTTTTAACAACACCCAATCAAATTTTGTTGCTGAAGGGCTCCGTTTTAGCTTTTTCGCCCCACAGTTCGACGTCCATGTACACCATGTGAAACACCAAGCAAATACTACTTATAGTCCGGTCAATCTAGACATAAAAATGGGTTTTAATAACATTAATTCCGACAGAGCTGAATTTTGGTGGAGGCCTTTGGTTTACCACAAGGAACAAATTGTGAAAAGTCCCCATCGATCCCAGGTGTGCTAATTGAGTTATTCAATGTCAAAGGTAAAAATTTTGGGGTTTTTTTGTACTTTTTTGGGTTTTTCTCAAAAACGGTACGGTTTATCGAAAAATACATAAAAACAAAGTTGTAGATCTTGAAATGCTCTATAAAAATGGTCCCATGAGACCATCTTACTACCACGTCCAAGTCGTTGGTCCTGTGGCAAGCTAGTGTGAGTGGTAGTGGTATTTTGATGTGAATTTGTTGACAATAAATAGATTGAATATGTGAATACAAACATATTGTTACAAAACATTATTTTCATCGAAATTTCTTCGAGAGTTCAAAAGTCGGTAAAAGGGCCGATAATTTCAGAAAGTTTGTGTTTGTCGAGCTCATGCAGTTCAATTAATTATCGAATCCACCAGATCAGTTAGGTAGTGTTGAAGATTGATTTGTAAGAAGTAAAAATTGGTATCATGCACAAAAATCGGCCGGCTACAACTCGAGATATACAAAAAACTTGTGTGTATACGTGTGCATATTATGTATAACTATTTCTTACATGCGCGATAACTTAAAAAAATGGTGGGTCCTACAGAAAAAATCATATAGATAATTTTTTTAGAGCATTTCAAGATCTAACACTTTGTCCTTATAAACTTTTCGATAAACCGTACCGTTTTTGAAAAACAAAAAAGTAAAAAAAACCCCAAAATTTTTACCTGTGACCTTGAATAACTCAATTAGCACACCTGGGATCGATTGGGACTTTTTACAATTTGTTCCTTGTGGTAAACCAAAGGCCTCCACCAAACTTCAGCTCTGTCGGAATTAATGTTATTTCAATGTCTAGATTGACCGGACTATTAGGCCTTAGGCCTTTTGAAAGCAAGATACAAAAAAATTAAAAAATATTTTTAGTGTAAATTTGTACACCCTTGCAGGGTATTATAATTTTAGTCTGATGTTTGTAACGCCATGCGTAACCATGCCCGTCTTTCTGTTTTAGTCAGCTTTTTTCGCTCAGTTAAGACCTATGAACATAAAACTTTCCTAATCGTCTTTTTTTACGTGCAGGCAGATCGATATCCAAGATTTTTACGATCGGATGACTATATCCTATAGCTGTCATTCAAATGTTTACCCTATTTTCTGTTTCAATAAACTTTTTTCGCTCAGTGTAAGACGTATCAACTCAAAACTTTCCAATCGCCTTGTTTTATGTCCAAGTGAGTCTAGTTTTAAAATCTGGACGATCGGATGACTATATCCTATAGCTGCCACACAAATCGACTAATATTTGTGTTTCGGTATACGTTTTTCGCTAAGTGTCTATTAGACACAATTTTTCCAAAATATGTATACAGTTTCTTTTATTGCTTAAAATGTCTTATCCTCTTTTTGCACGGGTATATTACTTTACTTTAACTTTCCTTCTCGTTTTATATGTACATATTTTTTAACATTTTAAGAATATAAAAAAAGAATAAAAAGAAAAATACCAAAAATTCGTTGAGATACAGGCCGTTGAAGTGGTGACATAAAAAAAAGGGTGCTTTCTGTTTGACATGACTTCAACTCTAGGTATCAAAACCAAAAAAGTCAAACAAATTCTTCATTATTAAGGGGGGAAATACAATTGAAAATTTATTTTTTTCGAAAAAATTTTGTTTGTCTTAATGTACTCTAAATATGTCTGGGAATAAGCCTTTAAAAGCATAAAGCCGTCCGGTACTTATTTTCAAAGTAATACGCAATTAAGTGAGTGCTTTTCACCTTACCTTTTTCACAAAGGTAAACTTTAAACGCTTCTACTGAAAAGTCGTGTTTTCAAAGTCGCCGTGCAATGTACAGGTCAGAGATTTCATTTTAATCGAATGCGGTTTTCTGCTTTGTGTTTGAAATGAAATTTTCCAGAACATGAATAAAAGGATTTTTCATATTTGTTTGTTATAACATGTTTTTTTTACGAACAAAGTCGAAAAATAAATTTGTGTTTTTTGAAAAATTTTTTCCAACTTCACATTTTTCATGGAAAAACCATTTTTTTACATATGAAATAATTCATGTTGTGCGCTGTACCTCTACGATTAATGCCCAGTTGCTGTTTTTTGTTTTAGACGTGATACTGGGCCTTGAGACTGCACGGCGCAAAGTTCATCCCTCGAAACACGACTCCACATTATTGATCATAAATGGGCTTAATTACAATATTTTTTAAAAAACTTGACTGATTTTCATTGCCCAATAATTTCCTAATAACATGCAAAAAGAATCGCTAAGATTCATTTAATTCCCTACTTGCAATCCACTCCCAAAGATAGGTCTCATTTTAGGCCTTTTAATTGTATTTCCCCCCTTAAAAGATGTTGCTATCGGGATGACTAGAATCAAAGAAAACAAAAGAAAAAACAAGAGAAAACGCAAAAGTTGGGTCAGATTCTCATTACTCATCTTTAGAAAAAAATGATGCCTACTTTCAAGCTCAATAAATTTTTACGCACTTGTTCACACAATTTCTTGAAAATGGGCAGATTTTCACAGTTTTTATCTGTGTATTTAATTTCAATACAAACAACATTTATTTAGGCCACCTTCCTCTAGCATTAGAAATGTGGGCACCACAGAGTTTCGCGGGTTGTAGGCGTTAAAAGGAGCGTGGTCGGGTTTTGAAAAAAACTTGATCTGCGTGGTGTATATAGAAGTTCGTTTTCAAAATTTGGTGGCTCTAGATCTTATGGCTCCCGAGATCTTGACGTTCATACGTAGGGACGGACGGACAGACACTTGCAACGTTAACAGTAGGTATTCTCTTTTACTCTACGAGTAACGAGAATAATAACAAAATGGAGTCGACTTGCAAAAAAAAAAAATGTTTTAGATAATTTTTTCGATCTTTTTACATTTTTTAAAAATACATAATATTAACAAGAAAGAACGCTATAGTCGGGGTTCCCGACTATAAGATTTGCGATACTCATTTTCCCTCTTTAAAAAAACAAAACGAAAAAAAAAACGATAGAGTCGCCACCTATGGGGCTACATTAATTACATTTGTATAAGGCATAGCAAAATGTTCTATAACTTCTTTATTATTTATTAGAGCACAAAATGGTTCGGAGTGTAGTAAGACAGTGCACATATCATTATATTTCTTTTTAAACCGTAACGATTGCATAAAAAATGAGGGCGCCACAGTTTGTGGGCGGTAAAAGGGGCGTGGTCAAGTTTTGATATATTACACCGGTATTTACCTTTTTATAATTAATTGTTATCCTGGGTGTTGGTTGGCCTCGCCTTGTTGGGCGCTGCTAACTTATCTTTTTAATTATATTTAAACAAACTTGATCTGCGCTTTTTTTCTAGAAGTCTGTTCCCAAAATTTGGTGGTTCTAGCTTTTATAGTTCCCGAGATCTCGACGTTTGTACGGACGGACGGACGGACGGACAGACAGACATTTGATCGTTTACAGTATTTGCTTACTCTTCGAGTATCGCAAATAAAAATGTATCTAGCAGACGCGATAGAGCGTTGTATAAGGAAATAAATACCTTATTTCAAAGGAATCGGTTCAGTAGAACTTGAAAATTCATGTCAACCACTTCAAAAAAAGTAATTTCGTGTTTAAAGTTTACAGATCGGCCGGCTCGGACGGACGACACGTCACAAAATCGGCTGTATCTCCAAAAATAATTCAAATTTTGAAAAATCCTTTAAAGATCTTATTTTTAGAAGTCTTAACTTTAAGAATATGCAGAAAAAGAAATTAATTTTTTTAAAATTTTGAGACCAGAATACACCCCTTAACTGTGACAGGTAAGAGCTCTGTTTGTAAATAGCCACTGGTAAAAAAAAATCTTATAAATCAAAAAAAACTTTTAGAATTCAATAGATGTCTCAAATAGTAGATACTTTAGGTCTTCTAGGGTTAAAAAAAAATCATTTAAGAAATTATTTTGGCTTATTTTAGAGAGCTGTCTACATTGCTGAAGAAGGTAAATCAAAAACATACTTAAAAAAGACACATTAGACTTTCTCATTCTGAAAAAGAAACTGAAATCGCAAAGCCACTCTAAAAGATATAGCTAAACTGAGAAAGTTTCTTAAACTTTTTGTTTAAGGGGTTAGGTGGGTTTCCCGGGCAAAAAAAAGGCACATCTTCAACAATTTTTTTTTTATATAAAGAATGAAATATTTTATAAAAACTTTTAGGTTTCTTACACATACATATTAAAAGAATAATTTTTGAATTAAATAAAAAAAAATATTCAGCGGTCAGCCATTGTGACGTCATTTCTGGTGACCCCTCGAAAAAAAGGTGCCTTCGCGTTGTCAGCACAATTCCTGACAGAATCATCTGAAATTAAGAAACTAAATTTTTTCTTTTAGTACAAACCTAAATCTCGTAAATGAACGAAGGAAAACAAAAAAAAAGTGAAAATTGGATTTTTGGGATACCTTTTTGCAAAAAAATTCAAATTTTGGTGACATTTTTTTCTTTTTTTTTTTTTTTTTTTATAAATAGTTGTTGTCAACGAAAAACAAAATCCTTCTTTCATTTACGAGATAACTATATCTCGAAAGCATATACAAAATTTCATCAAGATCGGTTAAGTAGTTTCCGAGAAATCTTGACAACCGACTTTGAAAACACAGTTTTAAGAAAAACGCATTTTAAGTTTTGATAAGCAGTGCACTTGGCCTCTCGCGTACTCATTCTAAGGACTGTATCACCGAAACTATTGTTCGGATCGACTTAAAACTTTGGGACAATAATTTTGGAATTCTATATTAATTTATGAGACAATAAAAAAAAATTGATTTTTTTTTTTGCGAAACCCACTTAACCCCTCAACCACAATCAAGTGCGATTAGGCGTGCACAAAACTTCTGTTTACCAGTGCAATTTATTTTATATTAAGGGGTTATATACCTTTTAAAAAAAAAAAAAAACGAAAATTTTTTTTGCTGAATCCTAAAGTATATCCCCTAGAGAAAATTTTCCCAAATTTTCATAGAGAACAGGGTTTTAAGGCGCGGTTCGTCACGCTACATATACTCAAAAAGGAACTTTGAATGCGATTATCTCAAAGTCGTGTTTTTCCAAAAGTGACTTTGCTGTGACCGCGATTGCACAAGAACTAATTGATCGATCTTCTTCAATTTTTTTTAAAGTTATTCGTAATGATTGTGCCGAGTTCTTGAACGATTCGGTTTTTATGCACCAATTTTGATTTTGCAGATCAGAATTTTTTAATAAAATTTTTAGAACTCGAAAAATGAACTTTTTGGAAAAATTCTTACTGTATGCAGAAAAAACCAAATATTCTTGAAAATAATCGTTCACGAACAGGAAATAATGCTTTACTAATGAACATTTTTTGTTTTTTTATTTAAGTTGACCTGCTGGACTTCCATCGTGGTCACCGCAAGTCGCTATAAAAAAAAGGGTTCGGAGAGAATTGCCATAACTTCTTAAATTATTTATATTTTTTCAAGAACAAACGCTTGTTGTTTCGATAAAAACATTTACTATCAATAAATAATAACTTCAGCGCCATAAAATAATTTCTACACACCTGAAAAAAAATCCAAAGGTCCCTAAATTTTTTCGCTCAAAAAGGTATACCCCCTTAAGGGGGACTTACGCCTTAGCCCTTTTTTTTTTTGACTCGATCTAATCTTTAGAATGTTAAGAACGCGCGTTCAAAATTTTATTGCGGAATTCGGATTTTTGAAAAAGTTTCAAGCAAAAACAAACTTCCATGTGCATGCAAATGGGTGGTAAACACAATCTTCAAACCCGTTTTTATCAAAACAGCGTTTTGAAAGTCGGTGCCCCCGAGTCAGAAAATTGTGCGCGAGATTTTAATGAAGTTCTTTTTGCATGTTGTTAAGAAATTTTATACCCAGTCGACTAGCATACATTTTTATTTGCGATACTCGAAGAGTAAGCAAATACTGTAATCGCGCAAATGTCTGTCTGTCCGTCTGTCCGTACAAACATCGAGATCTCGGGAACTATAAGAGCTAGAACCACCAAATTTTGCATACAGGTGTCTATAAGCAAAGCGCATATCAAGTTTGTTTCAAAACCTGACCACGCCCCTTTTTACGCCCACAAACCGGAAAAAACTCTGTGGTGCCCACATTTTTAGTGCTAGAGAAAATGGCCCTTACAAATGTTGTTCGTATTGAAAATATCTACCCAAATATCTAAAAAATTTTAAAATCTGATAATTTTCAAGAAATTGTGTATACAAATGCGTTGAAAATTTTTATTGCGCTCAAAAGTAGGCAAAACTTTTTTTTTAAGAGAGGGCGCTTAAAACTGATTACGCATGAAAGTAGGCTACACATTATTGAAGAGGGCTAGCTAGCTGTTTTTAAAGAGGGCAATGAGTATCGCAAATCTTATAGTCGGGAAACCCGACTATAGCGTTGTTTCTTGTTTTTTTTTATTTTAATATTACCATTTTTTTTAGTTTTGTTACACCACCCTCGAATTTTAAAATTAAAATATAAAAGAAAGTGAAAGGGACCTAACTTTATTAAGTAGACGGTAGTTAATTAGTTAATTTACTGGCCCGATCAAATTTTTTTTTGTGTTTATGAATTAAAGGCTACTTTAAACCCTGTAAGTGTTAAAAAGGAATACTCAGATCACCTTTAACTTAAAACGTTTACGTTATGTATCTTTTTAAAACATATATACCCACTTTTCACAGTCTTGTGGAACTAATCGTAAAAAAGTCTACATCGCTTTTAAGGCAGGTTATCACCTTTTGGGGTCAAAAAAATCGATTTTTTTTTGTCTTATCGTGTAGATATATGTTCCAAAAATGTGCTGTAAAAGTTTCAGATCGAAATCTGAAAATTTCGAAAGTCATAGCCCGTTACATAGAGCACTGTCGAGCACCGGCCGAGCCAAAGCCAAACTTTAAACGCGTTTTTCTCAGAACCATGTTTTCGGACCTTACGTGCAGGATTGAAGACGCTACAATGAACCTATCGTCATCAAAATTTTTTTTAAATGTTCCTTAGGGTTACCTCAAGTGAATGAACCTCGATCAGCCAAAAATATTGAAAATTGTTTATTTAAAAAATAATTAGTGAAGAAAAAAATGCGAAAATTGACATTTTTTCAAAACCTCATAACTTTTGGAATTTTTTTTTTTTTTTTTCATGATAAGAAACGCTTAAAAAATCGCTATTAATTATTCAAAAGACGGCCCACTTTAAAACAAGTGAATTAAAGTTTATTTTTATGGGAGCTGTGTGTGAAAAATATAATTGGTCAATTTCACACTGGCCCTTGGCTGCTATTCCGTTTTTAGACTTTAAAAACTTGATAGCTTGGTCATCAATGGTCTGACCTAAGACCATTTTTTTTTTGCCAATAGGGTATTGAAAATCAGATCAAATTGTTTTTGATTCATGGTTATAGAGTCTTCCGTTCGTAAGATTTAATTGTTTTGGAGTAATCCTTCTGTTGCAATTCTTGGGCGAATGAGTGGTCGTTTTTGCAAATTAAGTATGTAGTGCCCAACACTCCAAATAAAAATTTTCGATTTAAAAAAAAAAAAAAAAGTGGGGTGGCCGGGTTGATATGGAACGTCCCACATATAACCGCTTTTCACAGTCTTGTGGAACTAATCGTGAAAAAAGTCTACATCGCTTTTAAGGAGCTAGGTGGGTTTCGCAAAAAAAAAAATCTATTTTTTTTTCATTGTCTCAAAAATTAATATAAAATCTCAAAAATAGTGTCCCAAAGATTTAAGTCGATCCGAATAAAAGTTTCGGAGATACAGTCCTAAGAATGTGCGTGCACAGGTCAAGTGCACTGCTTATCAAAACTTTCAATGCGTTTTTCTCAAAACTGTGTTTTCAAAGTCGGTTGTCAAGATTTCTCGGAAACCGATCTGATGAAATTTTGCACAGGCCTTTGAGATATGATTATCTCGTAAATGAACGAAGGATTTTTTTTCTGAACAACTATTTAAAATTTTTTTTTTTAAATTTCATCAAAATTTGATTTTTTTGCAAAAAAGTCTCCCAAAAATCTAATTTTCCCTTTTTTTTTGGTTTTCCTTCGTTCATTTACGAGATTAAGGTTTGTACTAAAAGAAAAAATTTGGTTTTTTAATTTCCGATGATTTTGTCAGGAATTGTGCTGACACCGCAAAGCACATTTTTTCCGAGGGGTCACTGGAAATGACGTCACAAGTGACTAGCGCAGTAAGAAATAAGTTTCAAACTTGTGGCGCTAGGATATTTAAAACAATAAAATTAAATTAAATCAATGGCTGACCGCTGAACATTTTTTTTTTAAATTAAAAAATTATTCTTTTAATATGCACATATGTGTAAGAAACTAAAAAGTTTTTATAAAATATTTCATTCTTTATATAAAAAAAAAATTGTTGAAAATGTGCCTTTATTTTGCCCGGGAAACCCACCTAACCCCTTTAAAGGAAACACAGACTTTGCTCTTTGCTCAAAAATATGAATACCAAGTACCTTAATGATGGGATTCCGACTCTAAAATCCGTTTATTTTTTTATTTTATTGTAGTTACAAATCAATGGTACGTTCCCGTTTTAAAAGGAGACGTACCCAATGGTTGCGCTGCTTATGGATTTGTTGTAGAAGGAACTCGCATGTTTGTGTTCGGGGGAATGATCGAATACGGAAAATATTCAAATGAGCTTTATGAGCTACAGGCCACTAAATGGGAGTGGAGGAAAATGTATCCAGAATCACCGGATAGTGGATTGTCGCCATGCCCGCGCTTGGGCCACAGTTTTACCATGGTAGGCGAAAAAATATTTCTATTTGGCGGACTGGCAAATGAATCGGACGACCCAAAAAATAATATTCCGAAGTAAGTAATTTCTTCCCTACGCTGCAAAAGGACTATCATGATTGTAAAATATGTTATTCTAGATACCTGAACGACTTGTATATACTGGATACTCGTGGAGTTCACAGTCATAACGGGAAGTGGATAGTCCCTAAAACATATGGCGACAGTCCACCTCCACGTGAGTCGCACACAGGCATTTCGTTTGCAAGTAAAAGTACTGGAAATTTAAACCTCTTGATTTATGGAGGAATGAGTGGCTGCCGTTTGGGAGATCTGTGGTTGTTAGATATAGGTAGGTGTATTATATAAACCAATTTTTACTTTTTCCTATAACGTGTGTAAACTTTATCTTAAGACTCAATGACATGGTCAAAGCCGAGAACTCTAGGGCAAGCGCCATTACCACGGTCATTGCACAGCTCCACGATGATTGCAAATAAAATGTATGTGTTTGGTGGATGGGTTCCATTGGTGATTAATGATTCCAAGTCGACCACGGAGCGGGAATGGAAATGTACAAACACCCTGGCGGTTCTTGACTTAGGTAGGTACATTTTAAAAAATATGGTAACCGTGTATAATCCTACAATACTGTAAATTAAGAAACTACCGATAGAAATCGGTTAATGTGTCATTCGCAGAGATGAATGAAGCAAATTTTTCTCTTATTTTAAGATGACCCGATTGTTTCAATTGTTTTTTCTTGCTACCATGCACTATAGGTCGTTTGACTCCTTGTTTTCGGCCACACATTTTCATTTCCAAAAGTCGTAAAAACTTTCCTAGTTTTCATGAAAAGAAGACAATGTTATGTTCCAAAAGAGGGGGTCTCTGTAAAGATAGCAGCTGTAAACACTGTTTTTGTGATTTAGAAATATTTACTTAAAAAAAAAAAACGTAGCTTTCTAGAGGGGACTTTAACAGTGCACTATGGGGAAAATGACCACTTTATCTGGCATTTATTATTGTGAGTAAACTAAAAGAGATTTTTCACTGCGGTTTTTTTTTATTTTGTTGTTATAGACCATAAGAAACTATTTTAGAAAAATGGGCGTGTCAACGCCCCTTCCGCCCAAAAAATCGAAAAAATAGCATTTTACCAGCATTTTTAGAAGTAAACTTTTCAAATGTGGTCCCACATACACATAAAGGAGATTCCCCCCGCCCCTTTCCGCCCCCAAAATTATAAAAAACAAATTTTTTTTTTGTTGTTTTTTTTTTCTTATTGCTGCTTGAACTAGCAAGAAAACCTTATCACCTTGGGAGTTTGGTAGTTCTGCTGCGTCCAGTCTTTAAACTCTTTTGCCTTTCGATCCAAATAAATAAAGTGGCCATCCAACCAGTCTTTTACTTTTTTTAAAGGCAAAGTTGTTGTACCGTTTAACCATTGCGAATGTCTTCATTCAAAGTTCATGTAAGTGCTAATAAATTTTAGCCAATTATTATGAAAGTTATTCCAAATATTTATGGTTTTTTACTTTTAAAACGTTTTTATTAACATTATTGCATGTGTGCAGTTCAAAATTCCTTTTAACTGCCTTTCCTCCTTCGTTCCGGCCCCTCTCGCTATTCCACACAGCAAAAGTAATCTGCGTTGGAAAAATTTAGGTTACCTAACAAAAATGCAAATTGAAGCAAAATAGGGAAAAATAGGACAGTAAGACCAACACCTGTGAACTCAGAATTGAAAAAGCTATAACATAAACTAGGATTAACAGCTAAACAATTCTAAACTCTTGTACATAATCCTTTCCAAAGTTGAAATTTTAAGAAGAAGCTCTTATAAAACGACAAAATATGAATATACAGACCCACTATTTAAACGATTTAAACATTAAACGCAGTGTGAAAACCTGCTGAATCAATGTTCATGACTTGATTTTCTTCTAATTGTTTTGCCAAAAAATTAAAAACAAAACTCAATGCAAAAATATACAAAACTGAGCGCACGTGCTTTCATTTGGAACTGCTAACTTAACAGCTGTTATTCTCACATGGGACTGTTAAAATTAACATTTTGAGTTTGGAGCATAACAGTCTGATGTATTCTTAACAAAAAACATGCCAGATAAAGTGGTAATTTTCCCCATAGTGCAGTGGTTTGTGCAGTGCACTATGGGCCAGAAATTTCACATTTTGGCCAAAAATACGTATTTTTTTAAAAAGAATTTTAATAAAACTAGTATTAGATCTTGTTTAGAACACTTCAAGCTATTTTATGCCAACTTTTCAAACCAATTGATTTGTACGTTTTTTTATGGCATATTTTTAAAGTTAAAACTTCGTAAAATATTGCACAATTTTTTGAAAATTGCAGCCAAAATGTCGTTGCCTACAGCAATACGAAACATTTACAAAAGTTTCACACATAACTTATTTAGCAAATAAAAAATATAATATCGAAATTATTTCAAACACAAATTTTAAAAATTGAAAAAATCTATAGGTTTAGCTTTTTTTTTATAAAAATGTACTTTGCTTTATTTGTGCAAAAAAGTACCTTTCGCGATTTGAGTAAAACTTTTTTAATAAATAGTTTAATCAGTTGTTAAGTCGCCCGGGGGCGCGGGATTTGTGCGCCTCTCTTAGTTTTTTTTTTATAAATTTTTAAAGTTAGGCGTTGAGCATGCTCAAAAGCAAAAAAAAAACTGTCAAAGTCCATTTTTGGAAATTGTGCACATGTTAAAAGTATCCAAAACTCTTGGAATTTTCTTGTTTGGTAACTAAAATACATTATTTAAAAAAAATTGCGTACTTTTGAAGTCTTTTAAAAAAGTTGATTTTAAGAGCTAAAAAATTAAAAATTAAATTAAATTAAAAATATTTTTTTTAATTTTTAATGATGTAAAAATGTTAACTAAGCTAAGCCCGTGCTTAAAAAATTGTTTTGGTTTCGATTTTTTCATAAACCTTAACGTAGTTCCCACGCAAAGTTGGCATATTTAAAGGTTGATAAATATTTAACCACTTAATATTTTTTTAAGGATATATCTTTTTGTTAGTTGCGATCTTTTGTTGTTAAGTTTGTGTTAAATTGGGTTGAATCCCTGCAGTAGTTTTTTTTTTATAAATAAAAAACTAAAAAATAGGAAATATTTTTCAACTTTGGCTTAGATTATCTAAATCTTAAAAAAATAGTACAAAATTTAAATTTTGTTTTTCCAAAAGTTTAATCTTTTAAGAACATAATGGCCAAATTTCAGCTTTCTAGCTACGCCGTTGAAGAAATGCCAGATTTTTGGCCAAAATATGAACTTTCTGGCCCACTGTGCAGTGTTACAGTTATAATTTATGCCGTTAATCCAAAAGTATTCAAAAAGTATTTTTGATTTAAACCTAAAAAAAATAAAAAAATAAAAAAAAAAAAAAAAAAAAAAAATAAACCAAAAAAATATCACACTAATTGATATCCACTTTTGTAAGGCAGCAGCAGCACAATCTCAGGAATATCCTGTCAAAATTTCCTGTCGATCGGACTAATACTCGCTGTGATACCAATTATCAAATTTAATTGCTTTTAAAACGTTTTTAAGCGGACTCGAGGTCAAAGACGGTTTGGATTTATGTAATATAAATCTAATATCGGCTTTTTGTGCCACACACCCAAAGTTCTTGTCAAAGACAAGGAGCAAAGCTTGTAGCCTACAGCGCTGTTTCGATGTTTGCTAGACATCTCATCAGGACTATTTTTGCTGACTTTACCATTGCTCGGGTCTTGGTTACCATCAACGACGCTACAACCAGTTAGGAATTGTAGTGTCGCAGCGAAGGAACAAAATACCTCGGGCTTGGAAAAGTTACTTTGGTGTGTGGACTTTGGACCTGTATCAAATTTCCATCGGAATTAAATAAATGCCAGTTTTGCACAAAAAATTGTGCGTTTGTCTATTAGTCTAATATAGTATATTAGCTACCGTCCGGTGTGTCTTCCGTTTTTGGTTATTTTGGCTTGTTTTTGTGACCTATTTTGGTTAAGTACGTTTTTAAGCGTAATATGTAATATGTTATATAAATCTAAACCGCCTTTGACTTCTACTCCGCTTTTAAAACTTTTGACGCGTTTTTCTCCGATTTTTTAAGTCGGTGCATAACGTAACTGAAAAAGCAATGCGAGTAAGTAAACGCTTTTATTTAAAATTTTTTTGTTTACTATTTTTACAGGCAATATTAAGCTGATTTTTTAGGTGAAATTGGTACCTCCGGTACCTCCAAAAATTAATAATCGCATGTTTTTCAATATAATTTCGTTCATCTGTTCACTTATGTATTTCGAGACGTCTGCACACATTACACGAGCCAAGCTTAAGGGAAGGGTTCCTTCATTATGGACAAAAATAAGCAAAGTTCGTATTTTTGTTGTAGAACAATGAAAAGGCGTACGAACTTTTGGTTTTGATGATTATATTAGTTTATTATCAGAGAATTTAAAAAAGTAAAAAAGTTGAAACAATTCAAAATGGCGGCTACAAGATGCACATTTCCGTGGGCCCCTGCGCGCGAAACATGGTGTCCTAACTAAAACTCTGCCGCTTCTTGTAGTGGACTGAAATCAAAAATCGTTGTTATCACTTAAAGATAATAGGGGGGGGGGGGGGAAGGGAACCACTTTTTTTTTAAAAATATTTTTATAAAAAAAAATAAGGGGAGGTGTTTTTTTTATAAAAAAAAAAAAAATTTTTTATTTATTTTAAAAATAATAAAAAAAAATTTTTATTTTTTTTTAAATTTTTAAAAATTTTTTTTAATTTTTAAAAAAAACAACCCCCCCCCCCCGGAAAAAAAAAAAAAAAAAAAAAAAAAAAAAAAAAAAAAAAAAAAAAAAAAAAAAAAAAATTTTTTTTTTTTTTTTTTTTTTTTTTTTTTAAAAAAAAAAAAAAAAAATAAAAAAAAAAAAAAAAAAAAAAAAAAAAAATTTTTTTATTTTTTTTTTTTTTTTTTTTTTTAAATTTTTTTATTTTTTTTTTTTTTTTTTTTTTTTTATATTTATTTTTTTTGGGGTAATTAAATTCAAACATCCCCTTCCTCCTTTTCTTTTTCCTTTTTTTTTTTTTTTTTGTTTTTTTTTTCCTCTCTTTTTACTTATTTATATCCCCATATACTAATTCTTATAACCCCCCAAAAAAAAAAAAAAAAAAATAAAAAAAAAAAAAAAAAAAAAAAAAAAAAAAAAAAAAAAAAAAAAAAAAAAAAAAAAAAAAAAAAAAATAAAAAAAAAAAAAAAAAAAATAAAAAAAAAAAAAAAAAAAAAAAAAAAAAAAAAAAAAAAAAAAAAAAAAAAAAAAAAAAAAAAAAAAAAAAAAAAAAAAAAAAAAAAAAAAAAAAAAAAAAAAAAAAAAAAAAAAAAAGTAGTTGGGGGGGAAAGAAAAAAAAAAAAAAAAAAAAAAAAAAAAAAAAAAAAAAAAAAAAAAAAAAAAAAAAAAAAAAAAAAAAAAAAAAAAAAATAATATTTTCTATGACTGGTAGCAAAATTGTTACTATCCATATTTGCTATCAATTTTGCTTGTTTTTTTCCATTTCAACAACGTTAATGTCTGCTTATTCTTTGATTTTACGGTACTTTTATATGTTAACTTAAAGTATAAACAAGAACATTTGAACTTTGAAATCAGTTGACGGAAATATTTTCAAAATGCTGAACGTGCGTCGGGGAAAAAACTGATTTTTGCCAGCTAAGACTTTTTAAAAATGAGTGATTAGCCTATAAAAAGGGTAAAAGTAAATAAACAATATTGTTAATCAACGATTTAGCTAAATTATGGTAAAGTTAAAATATTTATTTTCAAAACTAGAGGGCGTGGCACCTTAAAATTTTTCTTCTCAGGCCAATAAAAAACGAATTGAACAAAAAAAAAATTTCAATTCTACAGGGAAAAAGTTGGGGTCGAAAGGGTTAAGTAATTTTCATTTGTTGCTACAGGGCGTACAAAAAAGCATGCGATTCCAAACAGTTCTTAGATAAAGAGAATCGGATCAGTAGATCAGGCCTGAGAGTTTTAGTTAGATCGGAAAACGTGGTTTCGAGATAAACGGGTTTTATAGCGGTAAACCGCCACGTAGCGCGCGTGAGATAGGTGTCTTCAAGACGTTGCCATTCGAAAAATGTTCGTCGGATCGAAAAATCCATTTACACACATATCTACACATATGTGGCTTTCAAAACAAAAAATCGATTTTTTGGTCCAAAACGAGGGAACCCTTTCCTTAAGGGAAGTTTTTATTTTAATTAAAAAAAATCGATTTTTTTTCTTCGCATTTCTGGAATGAACGACTATACGTTCAAGTGTATTCTCCAGGAATTCGAACGCAATCCGATAAATATTTTCGGAGATATAGGGGAGACCGGGGCTAGTTGGCACCTTTTTCACCTAAGAATTTTTTTTTTGTTTGTTCACACATAATTTATTGACTGGCACACGCCAAGGAATAAATCTAGGGGGCCATAATTAGAGGGGGCCATGTTACATAACTAATATTCCAATCAACGGGCATATTAAGGTGTGGGCTATTTTTATAGCTTAAAGATACACGTAAAAAACAACATTAAACGGGGGAAAAACACAAACTTAGAGATGTGTAGAGATAAAAAAACAGAAAATCTTTTATACTCGTCGAATTAACGGTATCATTACAATGAAACTGTGTGTGTGCGTTGGTATTCACAGTGCACATACACCATAAAAAGATGGCAGTTTTAGAGTAATTTAAAGTAATTAAAATTTGTTCTACTTGCCCCAGGGACCAACTAGCCCTGGTTTCCCCTACCTCAATTTTTAAGGTCATGCCAGAGTGTTAGACATTACTTTTGAAACTTTGAACTCGTGTTTCTCAAAAAGGTATTTTCAAAGTCGGTGATCTCGATTTCTCAAAAACAGGTCAACCGATCTGTCTCAAATTTTCACACAATCTTCTTAGCTTTATTCTCCAGGTATTGAACGAAGGAATACGATTTTAGAAAATAATTAATATATTTTTTTAAAATAATTTGGAACAAAAATTTCAGCCAAAAACGAAAAATTTTTTTCAAAGAGACGCCATTTTGTCAGAAATTAAAACTTCAAGTATCTTTTTGTTCAATACCTGCATTAATATATTCTTTAAAAGAATCTACCATATTTTTTGATTTTGGATAATTCTAACCGCCGAAATAGAGATCACCGCCAAGCGCTTTATCTTAGAGGTCGTTTGATACATCATCTACAGCAGTGGTGTGAACAAATATTTTTACATGATCGACGTGTTGTTGTCTTCTTATAAGAAGACTAACCGAATAACTTATAACTGTAATTGATGCAAGTAAACTGATACTTATTTTTTGAGCCTCGCAACTGCTTATAACCCCTTTACCGATTTGTTTGCAATAACACAATCATCCTCATTGAATAAATATTTTTTTTATTAGTTCTGTAAAGAAAGGTTCGCATTTTATCAAAATATATTGAGGTAACTTCATTTGTATAAAACATGTGGGCATTAACACCTGAAGGCCAAAAAAACTAGCAAAATTAATTTTAACTTATTATTTGCGATACTCGAAGAGTAAGCAAATACTGTAAACTAGAGCTGCAAAAAAAATCGACTGCTTTTCGATGTTTTCGATACTATTTTTGAAGTTTCTAGTATATATTTTCAGTCGACTACTATCGACTTTTTTTAATCAAGTCCCTTTTGCCTAAATGTCGACCAACCGAATGTTAATCCGAGTTGTTTCGTGCTTCTGTTTGTCGGAAATAATTTTGTTTTAAAAATGGACAAGTTCTTGTAGATACAAAAAATACTGCTTTATAAATAAACACATTTTTACACTCAAACGATTTATTCATTATTTTTATCAACAAAAAAATGTTAGCTTTTCTCCAAATGCCAAATAATGACTAGTCGATATTATCGATACTAGTCGACTGAATACCTGTCAAACTATCGATAGTAGAAAACATCGATGTTTTTGCAGCTCTACTGTAAACGTTGCAAATGTCTGTCTGTCCGGGAAATTTAGTCAGTTATCAAACAAGCAGAAGAAAGTTTCAAAAAATCCTCTCTAGAAAATTTTTTTATTTT
Organism: Drosophila oshimai; assembly: GCA_018150695.1. NCBI lineage: Eukaryota > Metazoa > Arthropoda > Insecta > Diptera > Drosophilidae > Drosophila > Drosophila oshimai. The sequence goes on from JAECWM010000264.1 coordinate 1,026,637, forward strand.
TATTTTGTTTTTATTTTGTTTTTATTTTTTTTTTTTTTTTATCCTTTAAAATTATTCACTCAACGTTAATGGTTTATTGACTCAACTAAAGTGGACATTTAAATATGATAATGAATGTACAATACTTAAAATTTTGACAAACATGCAAAAATTCTCTGCGTCGTGGAGTCAAAGAAGACCAGGCATAAATATAATAAATAAATAAACGTAATCTCAATTCTCTAATTTCAGACACAATGACTTGGGACAATGTCACCTTAGATACTGTAGAGGAAAACGTGCCGCGGGCTCGTGCTGGCCACTGTGCAGTTGGCATCCAAAGTCGTCTCTATGTGTGGTCAGGGAGAGATGGTTACCGGAAAGCATGGAACAACCAGGTTAGGGTGAGATATTCCGTTGCTGAACATATATAAATATTTTAAACGGCAAAACCAATAAGCTGACTTCTGAAAGACACTTCTGCGTAACTTTTGGAAGTGTCGCCGAAGTAGCTCATTTCTTCCCGTTAGAAATCACTTCCGCGATTTGAAAGCAATATCGCGGACGATCAATTTTAACTTCTAGAACCCACGCAGAAGTGTCTAGAAAATGTTTGCAGGAATAAAACTGTACAATTTGTGTCCATGTCTCTTGGAAACAAATTAGGCGCTTATTTGTAAACTGTATTCGCTTTGATCCATGCTTCGTACTCAAGCCTGGCATTTTTTTCGGACCTTTGGCGTTTTTTTTTGTTTTTGTAAACCAGAGCCAACCTATGGAATGCTTACCAATATTTTCGGTTTTTTTTTTATTTCCGATACTCAAAGAGTATAAGGAAATACTGTGCACGTTGCAAATCTCTGTCTGTCCATCCGCCCGTCCGTACTTAAGAGCTAAAACCACCAAACTTTTCACACAGATGATTTGGGAACTATAATAGCTAAAACCATAAAACTTTTCACACAGACTTCTATACACCCTACGCAAAATAAGTTTGTTTAAAAACATGACCACACCCTGCTTAACGCCCAGAAATGCCCTCAATTTTAAACGTGGCCTATGTAAATGTTGTTTGTATTGAAAATATGGACACAGATATCCAAGAGTTTTTGTGTATACAAGTGCGCTAAAAATGTATTGCGCTTGAAATCAGGCAACAATTTTTTTTAAGAGGGCGATGAGTATCGGAATATAGGAAAATCGACTATAAAGTTATTTCTTGCTTAGCTATTCCTTTTAGAAGCGATCAGAACTTTGCGGCTTTTCGATCGCGTAATTTTTGTTTAAAAATCACCAAACACCTTTTGATAGTAATGTTTCTGTTCTTTGTAAAAGGATAACCCTACTTTACATTACAGGGGAGTGCAACTATTGCAACATAGCACTTTAATGGGTTAGGTGGGTTTCCCGGGCAAAAAAAAGGCACATTTAAAAATTTTTTTTTTTTATATAAAGAATGAAATATTTTATAAAAACTTTTTAGTTTCTTACAAAATAAAAATATATAAAAAAAATATTCAGCGGTCAGCCATTGTGACGTCATTTCCGGTGACCCCTCGGAAAAAATGTGCCTTCGCGTTGTCAGCATAATTCCTGACAATCATCTGAAATTAAGAAACTAAATTTTTTCTTTTAGTACAACCCCAAATCTCGTAAGTGAACGAAGAAAATCCAAAAAAAGTGAAAATTGGATTTTTGGGAGACTTTTTTGCCAAAAAATTCAAATTTTGGTGAAATTTTTACCTTTTTTTTTTTTTTTTAAATAGTTGTTGTCACCCCTTAACCCTTAGGTGGGTTACGCAAAAAAAAAATTGTTTTTTTTATTGTCTCATAAATTAATATAGAATTTCAAAATTATTGTCCCAAAGTTTTAAGTCGATCCGAACAATAGTTTCGGTGATACAGTCCTTAGAATGAGTACGCGAGAGGCCAAGTGCACTGCTTATCAAAACTTAAAATGCGTTTTTCTTAAAACTGTGTTTTCAAAGTCGGTTGTCAAGATTTCTTGGAAACTACTTAACCGATCTTGATGAAATTTTGCACATGCTTCCGAGATATAGTTATCTCGTAAATGATCCCAAAGATCTAATTTTCTTTTATTTTTTTTTTATTTTTTCTTCGTTCAGACCCTAGTTTTAGATCTGTACTAAAATAATATATTTGGTTTTTTAATTTCCGATGATTCTGTCAGGAATTGTGCTGACAACGCGAATGCACCTTTTTTTCCGAGGGGTCACCGGTAATGATGTCACAATGGTTGACCGCTGAATAATTTTTATTTGCGAAACTCGAAGAGTAAGCAAATACTGTAAACGTTGAAATGTCTGTCCGTTCGTCCGCACAAACATCGAGATCTCGGGAACTAACAGAGCTAGAACCACAAAATTTTGCACACAGATTTCTATAAGCAAAGCGCAGATCAATTTTGTTTCAAAACCTGACCACGCCCCTTTTTTCGTCCACAAACCGCGAAACTCTGTGGTGTCTACATTTTAATGTTAGAGAAAAGTGGCCCTTATAAATGTTGTTTGTATCGAAAATATCTACCCAAATATCTAAAAAGTTTGAAAATCTGGCCATTTTCAAGAAATTGTGTATAAAGTGCGTTAAAAATTTGTATTGCGCTCAAAAGTATGCTTAACTTTTTTTGAGGAGGGCGTTAAAAATTGATTGCGCTCGAAAGTAGGCTACACTTTTTTTTTAAGAGGGCAGCGACTCTAGCGTTTTTTCTTGTTTTCTTTTTTTAAAGAGGGCAATGAGTATCGCAAATCTGATAGTCGGGAAACCCGTTGTCTTTGTTGTCCTTGGGATGACCTTGCAATGTCCTTCTCAAATTTGGAGGCCCGACTTTGTGGCAAGGTTTTTGCGATGTCGTTGTCAGAAGAAAGTAAAAAAAAAAAAGGTGAAGAAAGTAAAATTTGCTTATAATTATTTTTACGTTGGCTATGTTTTCCCGATCGTGATTTTTTGTATACCGAAATTTGTAAGTAATATACAACATTTACAAAAATTTGCAATTTTCACCATGTTTTTTCATAATTTGGAAGCTGTAAAAAATCGAAAAATTAAAATTTTTAAAATCCGGATCGGGAAAACATAATAATAATAATAAGTCTTACTAAAACTTAAAAAAAGGCAATTTTTGGGAAAACGCGTTTAAAGACAAAGTAGCGCTTGGAAACGGCCGCGAGTGCATGACACCCCAGTCCCGAATACCCATGAAGGACGTTTTTTCTGCGAAAAAAAATACTGGCGTATTTCTATGATCATCTTCTTCAAAATTATGCAAAAAAAAAAAAAGATTTTTTCAAACCGCGACGGTAAAGGACTGTCTTAACTGTAAGTACTCGATGGATAGCTACGGTATTCTTTTTTTGAAATAATGTATAAGCTTTGTAGTACTCCTTATAATTTGGCAGATTTTTGACTTTTACTAGGATCAGAAAAAGTTGACTTCCATTTATATTTATTTATTTATTTTTTTTTTTTTTCCAATAATTGCGAGTAGTGCTTTCCTTAACAAATTAAAAATAAATTTGATAAGTTTCCAAAAATAATGTTAATCAACACGATTGATAAATAGAGCAAACTTAATAAATGCGTCCTTATTTTTTAATATTGTTTATTTTTTTCTTCTTTTTGATGACCCTGCTCCCAGCACTACTTTAAGAACAGCAATTTTAAGGGTATTTTTACTAAATTATGAAAAACAAGAAAAAAGGGTTCCGAATGTAACAAAACTTAAGCGGTTTTAAAATGCTTACACTCCGGGCTTTTCAAAAAGAACGAAAGTGTTTCAAAAACAGTTTTGAAAAAGGTGAGGTGCGGCACTACTATTTCATTGAACACAGCTGTAAAAGGTGTCTTCTAATGTAAGAATAGTTAAATTGATATTTTTCGTGCACTAGTTATAATGCCCAGATCTGGGCACATCGCACTATCCTGTCCTGTCCTGAAGCTTTATACAGACAGACAGACAAGGCTTTTACATGGCCGAGTCAGTCCACTAGGTCCAATAACCCGATATTATTTTCTTAAGGCAGTCCTCTACCGTCAGGCCTAAATTTCAAGCTTATTTTCAAAAATTGATTGAAAAAGAACTACTGAAGATAATTTCATGAACTTTTTTTTCAATTAATTGGTACATTTGTCTACTTTAAAATCATTTAATCAAAAAGTATGCCCAGTGGTTTTGTTGTCCTTGAAATGACCTTGAAATGTCCTTCTCAAATTTGGAGGCCCGACTTGGTGGCAAGGTTTTTCCGATGTCCGTTGTCAGAAATGAAGAAAGTGAAATTTGTTTATAATTATTGTTACGTTGGCTATGTTTTCCCGATCGGGATTTGTTTTATCTCGAAATTTGTAAAAAATATACAACTTTTTAAAAAAAATTTCAATTTTCACCATGTTTTTTCATAGTTTGCAAGCTGTAAAAATTCGAAAAATTAAAATTTTCAAAATCCGGATCGGGAAAACATAGCGACATGTTTTCTAAATTATTGTGCCAAAAATGAGATGAATCCGATAAATATTACTGGTAGAAAGCTTACCATCCATTTCAAAAAAGTCAATTTTTGGGAAAACGCGTTTAAAGACAAAGTAGCGCTTGGAAACGGCTGCGAGTGCATGACTTCCCAGTCCCGATTACCCATGAAGGAACGGTTTTTCCGCGAAACGCTTTTACTGGCCTATTTCTATGATCGTCTTCTTCAAAATTATGAAAAAAAAAAAAAATAGATTTTTTTAAACTGCGACGGTAGAGGACTGCCTTAAGGGGATATATACAGCCAGAAGCCGGAAAAAAGGCAGTTTTTTCCGATTTTTTTCAGGAAAACTATGTACAATTTCGGATCGGGCGTTTTTCCATCTAAAAGTAAACACATTAAAGATTGATTAAAAATTTTTTTTATTGAAAAATTTTTACAGTGTAGCGAGTTATGCTGGATTCTTCCGAGCGTCAAAAAAAAAAAAAGGAAATTCGGTAGCCAACGCCGCTCCTTCGAAAATGATCGGAAACAAAAAAACCAAAACGATTACTAAATTAGATACTTGAATCTAGTCCTTGTCATAGGTGTTTTTGAAAATATTGATTTTTGACAAAATGGCGGACGTTTAAAAATGACATTGCGATTTTCGACTAAAAACTAGCCATTGTTTTGCCTATTAACCCTTTCATCCCCAACTTTTTCCCTGTATAATTAAATTTTTTTTTTATTCTATTCGTTTTTTAGAAGTGGCCTTAGAAGTATTTGAGCAAAAATTTTAAAGTGCCACGCCCACTAGCTTTGGCGCTAGTGGGCGTTACTTGTTGTATGGACATTTGTTTAAAATTGAAAATAAAATTATATTTATTATATTATTTATTTAGCTAAATTATTGATTAACAATATTGTATAATTGCTTTCACCCTTTTTATAGTAATTTTATTAAATAATCACTCAATTTTAAAAAGTCTTAGCTGGCAAAAATCAGTTTTTTCGCCGACGCATGTTTAGCTTTTTGAAAATATTTCCGTCAACTGATTTCAAAACTGAAATGTTTTTGTTTATACTTTGAGTTAACACATAAAAGTACCGTAAAATCGAAGAATGAGCAGACTATAATAGAAGACACGATCACCGTTAGCCCTTAAACATTTGAAATTGCTCACAGGCAACGCTGGGGACGAAAGGGTTAAAAAAAAACTAAGCATCGGAAAAAAAATCCTATGACAAAGACTAGATAATTATGTAAAGAACAAGCACACAAAATTTCATTGCAATCAGTTGGCTAGTTTTCGAGATATTTTGGCTACCGATTTCAAAGACGTGGTTTCGAAAAAAACGCGTTTGAAAATTTGGTAATACGGTACGGCACGCACGAACGTGACTCACTCTTCGGTCTATAACTTCGTTGTTTTTTGAGATATCGACTTGAAACTTTCACAACACGTTTTTGATCCCTTATGCTTCAAGAAAATGAAAAATTGATTTTTTCGAAAATGCTGGCTGTATATATCCCCTTAAAACACAACAACTAAACAAACCTCAGTAGTTGTCTTTTGATTTGATTAATTATGATATTATGAGAAAACAGGTTAAACAGGTATGGTTTTTTAGCAAATGACGTGGACACATTGTGTTGCACGCTACGTGTCGCTCACGTCTTATTATTTCTTCTTTTTTTTTCTGATAGTACTGTTTGTTGACAATGTTTGTGCAAAAATTTGTTGGCAAAATGTTAAGTGGATTCTAAGGCGTGGCTGTTTCCCCTAAACGCCTTTTTTTTTAGGGTGTTTGTGGTGATTTCGGTTGACCCGAACCGTAACCATAAAAGTAAAAAAAAAGAAAAAGTTTAGAGTTAATCCGAACGAATGTTTTTAATTATTTGCGATACTCAAAGAGTAAGCAAATACTGTAAACGTTGCAAATGTCTGTCTGTCCGTCCGTTCGTCCGACCGTCCGTCCGTCCGTCTGTAAAACCATCGAGATCTCGGGAACCATAAGAGCTAGAGCCACCAAATTATAACGCCCACAAACCGCGAAACTCTGTGGTGCCCACATTTTTAATGCTAAAGAAAAATGGCCTAAATAAATGTTGTTTGTAATGAAAATATCTACACAGTTATCTAAAAATTTTGATACACAAAAATTGTGTATACAAGTGCGTTAAAAATTGATTGTGCCTAAAAGCAGGCTACATTTTTTTAAAAAGGGGTTGGAACCATAGCGTTTTTTTGTGTTTTGTTTTTTTAATGAGGGCAATGAGTATCGCAAATCTTATAGTCGGGAAACCCGACTATAACGTTCTTTCTTGTTTTTTTTTTGTGCATACGGGAACGGTAAATAAAAAAATTTGTCGCTAGAGGTTCCACTAAAAATTCATTTTGGAGAAATACAAATTTTTCCACAGAAAATCGCTCGTTCAAATACACAAAAAAATTCATTACGAACATTTGAATAAAAAATTTGTCGTAGTTTTTTTGCCGGTCCATATCACCGCAGTCATTTTGCAAAAAACACCCTGTAGATATTTGCAGATTTTGGCAGCAAAAAGTTGGGAATTTGAATCGGTTTTTTTAGACTTCTTCTGTATGATAGTGTTGTCGAATGTTAAGGCCTTAATCGAAACCAAAAAAGGACCCTGGGTCACCTGATTTATCAAAGTCCTTTAAAATTATTATAAGTCGGATATATGTCGGATATCTAAAAACGCATATACACAAGGTTGTAGAAATAAATCTTAAATTACTCTTAACACACGTATCAACACTTCTGTAAACAAAATGTTGTTGTCCAACATCCGTGAGACAAAAAGAAAAAAACAATACCAAAGGTGTCGTATAGGTTTGATGCAAACTCAACTAGTCGAAAAAGTAAGCATTTTTGGCAAAAAAAACTGCTTATCTTCCAGGAGTGGATCTCTTCGGGAATGATGACTCATTTTTATTTGCGATACTCGAAGAGTAAGCAAATACTGTAAACGATCAAATGTCTGTCTGTCCGTCCGCCCGTCCGCACAAACATCGAGATCTCGGGAACTATAAGAGCTAGAACCACCAAATTTTGCATACAGGTGTCTATAAGCAAAGCGCAGATCAAGTTTGTTTCAAAACCTGGCCACGCCCCTTTTTACGCCCACAAACCGCGAAAATCTGTGGCGCTCTCATTTTTTATGCAATCTTTGCGGTTTTAAAAGAAATATAATGATATGTGCACTGTCTTACTACATTCCGAACCATTTTATGCTCTAATAAATAATAAAGAAGTTATCGAACATTTTGCTATGCCTTGAATCTAGTCTACATACATATTTTACATACTCGTGTTTGTGAATGTAAAATTTACAAATGTAGATAATGTAGCCCCATAGGTGGCGACTCTATCGTTTTTTCTCGTTTTGTTTTTTTAATGAGGGCAAATGAGTATCGCAAATCTTAAAGTCGGGAAACCCGACTATAGCGTTCTTTCTTGTTACACATTACACTATGTTCTTTCCAACTGCATTTAAAATTTCCTCTCACCGTGACGAACTGAATTTTGGCGAGGGCTGAAACAAAACCTTATGCCTAATTGTGAATAATTCTCTAAAAATTGCAAATGAAACGGAGAATTAAGGGGGGAGTACACTTTGACATTTCAAAAAAATTCATTTTTTTTTTTTGTGTTCCTTGAGATGTATACTTTAAATTAGAAAAGACTCCAAGTCCGCCAGAATATTCCTTACCGCTTTACGAAGCGATTTCCTAAAACATGTACCGTACATGTACATGTACATGCACATCTTTAAACGCGTTTATCTCGAAACTGGTTTCTTCAAACTGGCGGGGGAAAAAACTCTAACCAGTTATTATCAAATTTGGATATCGCCTATGTATTCTTGTTCAGAATTAAATTCTGCTTAGAAATACGAGGCCACATTTTCGATTTTGTCAAAAATGGATTTTTAATCCACGATTTTGTAAGCATTTTTAGGGTGAAAAATTGACTTTTTTTTTCTAAGGCCACAACTTTTGAAAAAATTAATTTAAAAAAAATCGGAACTCGTATTTCTAACCCAAATTTCATTACTAATCAGGATTTTGTTCCATTTATGTTCCGGGATCACATGGGAAGGAGTATTTTCCCCCGCTGTATTCCGACTTCCGCGCGAGGACGCCCCACGCGACCTGGTGCACCGGCCACATGGAGACGCCAATCGAGTTCAAAAAAAAAAAAATTGTAGTTCAAAGGATGAGTAATAAATGGGTTATAACATATTTGCCCTCCCTAAGTTTTTTATTGCTTAAAAAAATTAACGAAAACGCCTTACTTTTGTACGTTCAAAGTGTACTCCCCCCTTAAAAAGTAACTTTCATTTTGTGTAGCGTTCAACGCAACACATAAGGAAGCTGTGAATAATAGAATGCATATAAAGCTTTTTTGAAGTCAAAAAAGTTTATGATTTTTTAGCAATCGCAGTGAACGCATTGTGTCATTCGCTACGTGTCGCACTCTACATTTTTTCCATCGTTTTATTTGTGTTCATAAGTTCAAGTTTTCACTTTTGCCTTCACTCCCGGAATGCAGTTGATCTTGCTTTTTTTATATCCTCTTTTTAAAAGGTAGTTTAACACGTTGTTCACGCCATGTACGCGCTTACTTTTGAGCGGCAGTGTCGAGCTGTACTTTCTCAAGATCTTCCATCTCGCTCGCTCGCACTGCCGGGAGTGTCCCCGGTCTCCCACACTTCGGCTGGTAACGGCTTCTTCGCTCCGTCCTCTCTCCGCCTCTTCCGCTCCGCTCTGGAGCAATTACTTTAAGCTATTACTTTTAGTTAATATTTACAAGTGTACAAATGAACATAAGCCGTACGTCGCGCAACCCCAACAGTTTCGATATTCGTTATTATTTCCACGGGGGAAACTCGCCTCCCCCTCAACACTCATCCTAGCATTTCTACAATCTTGTGCCCTTCAGAGATCAAGCCACCCCACTCCATCATTTGGTCCTTTGAACCGGATAATCCGGACCAGCCGCTTCGGTGGCTTTTCTAACCGCACAGAATAAGATTCATTTCCAATAGTAAGTGCCGGTCACAAAGTCAGTTTTTCGAACCCCATTTCGTTAAACAGTCTTTGCGATTTTTTGTCATAATCCAAGGTCGATTATTTCCGACATCTGGCACTTAATTCGCACATATTTATTTGCGATACTCGAAGAGTAAGCAAATACTGTAAACGCGCAAATGTCTGTCTGTCCGTCTGTCTGTCCGTCCGTACAAACGTCGAGATCTCGGGAACTATAAAAGCTAGAACCACCAAATTTTGCATACAGACTTCTATAAGCAAAGCGCGATCAAGTTTGTTTCAAAACCTAACCACCCCCCTTTTTCCCCCCAAAACCCAAAAAAAATTTTTGGTGTCCACATTTTTAGTGTAGAGAAATCCTTACAAATGTTGTTCGTATTGAAAATATCTACCCAAATATCTAAAAATTTTGAAAATCTGACCATTTTCAAGATATTGTGTATACAAATGCGTTGAAAATTTTTATTGCGCTCAAAAGTATGCAACCTAACCTAACCTAACCAAACCTAAAAGTATGCAAAACTTTTTTTTAAGAGAGGGCGCTTAAAACTGATTGCGCATGAAAGTAGGCTACACATTATTGAAGAGGGCTAGCTAGCTGTTTTTAAAGAGGGCAATGAGTATCGCAAATCTTATAGTCGGGAAACCCGACTATAGCGTTCTTTCTTGTTTAATTTAGTTTTGTGCGTTTTCTTATTCCTTCCTTTTAGGCACTTACGAAAATTTACATTTCCATTGTTGTAAATATTTCTTACATCCAAGTTCCTAAATCCACTGCTAAAATTTCTAAAAAAGTTTGTGCATATCCGTTTAAATAAACAAGCACAAAATTATATATTTCCAAATTCCAAAGGTGTGTTTTAAAATATTTGCCACAAGCAACAGTGAAAGTTAAAGGCCTGCTTTTTCTTTCATTGTGTTCCAGCGCTTGCATTTATTTACTGATAAAAAACTTCAAATACAGTCCGCTTCGCTATTTTCCGCAAACAAATAATTAAATATATTAAGATATATTCGGGGGTGCCACAGAAACCGTCGACGGTTTTGGGGAGTAATTTTTCGGAAATTCGGAAAAAAATCGTCGGTGCTACAGAAACCGTCTCGAACTTGTTGTTGGGACTAACGATTCGGAAAAAAGACAGGGCTGACTTCTTATTTTTATTTGTCATTTATTTGCTATTTTTCAATAAATTCAAGCCAAGTTTTACTTATTTTTGCAAGACAATACCAATAACTAAAAAAAACTCTACACATAAATCGTAACTAACAAAATAGTTCAACATTTTAAAATGACCGCCAACCTAAACAACAGAAGCCATCCCTGTATTAGATGGCTTCTTACGAGAGGCCGCTACATAAAATCAGTCCCCCAGAGCGAATCCTTTTGCGAAATCGGCGTTTTCTATTATAAAAATTAAGAGCACGGTGGCTTGCTTTGATTTCCTATGCTTTCCCCTAAAACTAAACAACATTTAGGCAATAATATTTAAAATTTGTTGAATTCACTGACATTTTCAAACAATTTGTCTTTTTCTTCGTCGTTTTTTAAGGTTTTTACCCAAGCCGGTATTTTTTGCCACACGCGGTCACACTTAAGTGCAATGCAACGATTTGTTTTATTAATTTCACAAGAAGTACAACTTACTTTCACTTGAAATTTTGACACGCTATGGTTATAGTTATAAACAATAGTATAGCGTACCATAACAATAATTACAATCATATTTAAAATATGAAAATTACTCCGAAATTTGGCATTTTCTATTTGGAGCAAGTTGGCATTTTGGTTTCTCGGGTTGAATTTGGCCGGAATCACACAAGCAATTTTTGAGGTGACGGTTTTTGGAGATTTATTAATTTAAAATATAAAAAGATCAAAACATAAAAAATGTTGTATGCAGATAGCACATACAATTCATTAACGTTGTTTTAAAAAATGTTTCATTATTTATAAAAAGGTGCAAGTATGCTTATTTTATAAAACTGTCGTTTAAAACATGGGGGAAATGATAGAGTTTTCTGTGGCACCGACGGTTTTGCCTTGGGTTGGAAGTTGGGCGGACTACGGGAGGAACGGTTTCTGTGGCACCCCCGATTAAGATAAACTGTTTGACAAACATACATTATTCTTTGCAACTCCTTGCATACGAACTCCCGCTACCCCAAGTGCAATCACACATCTGCATATACAGACATATATTTCTCCGCTTCTCCGAGCGAGAACATTTACATACACACATACATATAGACACCGCTGCAGCTCCATATATATATATATATATATATATATATATACATATATATACATATATATACAGCTCCATATATACATTTATTTTCTGTCTCCAAGCGTTTTGCGTACGCAGCGCACCGTGGTTCAAGGGCACGTGATAAATTAAATCAAAAACACTCGTTCCGAAAAATATTTTATTATTTTATCATAGACTGCTCCTAAGATTCGAATATTAATAAAAACGGATATTTTCTCCAAAGTGACCATATATATTTTCCGGCTGACACATTAATTAATTATTTAATTAATTTGTTAATATTTTTTAAAAAATTACAAAAATAAAACAAATAAAAATACAAAACTGTAAAACTATATTTATCTAAAATTATTTCGCCACTTAATTCCATATATTTTCCAGTGTGGCCGTATTTAAATAACAGAATTTAATTGCTTTCTAAATTCTAAATTCTACGAATATTCATTAATATCAGTTTTTCTATCGGGCCACAAATACTCCGAATTTACAAACAACTTGTGACCATATTTCCCACAGCTTATATTTTCGTTTATTATTGAAATCAAGAAGAGCCTTTTTGCTTCACCCGCAAGCAAATCCAAATCCACGCTTTCACCGCTGGCAGCTCAGAACAGCAAGAGCGTTTCCAAAATTGTGGTGAAGCCAGCTTCGCCGAAAACACCAAGTTCGAATACCAAGTCCGATCTTCAGCACAGAAAATGGCTGTTACCGCGCCAACTGTCGCATTAAACAAAGTCATTGGCACAACTGATCGTCTGTTCCACTTTGTGGTCAGAATCAGCGTTCCAGAAGCGTCAAGTCCATCTCCATAGACGTGCCAGGTCCGTCGCGACCAAGTCCGGGCACTTTGGGACAAAGTTGAAAAAGAACAAAAAGCTTGCTCCGACCTAATTTCAGTTGGTGTTGAGGGTGCGGCAGACACCTTGCCTACTCTCCGGGCAAAACACGACTACTGTTACTCAGTAGGGGAGAGTTGGGTAAAGCGGGCCGGCGGGTAAAGCGGGCTACCTTCGATATTTCAATTACTAGTGATGCCACCTATCAACCGAGCTAATTAACTCTTCATTAATAACCCATGAGTGTTATTATGGACGGTCACATTTTGTTTTTCACGTTTATTATCAAGTAAATCCCTGACATGGTTAATGTAAGGTCGCAGCACCGATGTTTTGGTGAAGTGTAATTGAAAATTGACATATTTCGCCTTACTTTTTCTGCCAAGTAAGTAACTTTTCTATTACTCCAGTGTCTTTCGCGTATTTTAAAAGCTTAACCTCAGAAAAAGGTTATGTAGTTATCGAAAAAATATGAGTTAAATAAATAATGTCCGAGTTGGGTAAAGTGGGCTCGTTCTCGGTCGGGTAAAGCGGGCTACTTTTAATTCAACGTTTTTCAGTGTTTTTTTTGACGTAGAAATTCAACATCCAAATTACAAATCAATATCCATTTCTTGAATTCATGTTTAGAAGAAAAAAGGAAGAAAAAGGAAGAAGAGGCAATGGCAAAAAGACAAAAACAAATCGAGACACTTTCGAAGAAATCGAAAACCTCTTCGAAAACATCCAAAACGCGTGCTAAAAAACTTAAAGGAAAGTAATGGATATCGCCGACAAAAATAAAACGTTTTGTATGTATTTGTAATTAGAATTCACTAAAAAACCAGAATTAGTAGACATGTTCCGCAACAAATACGTTTCCGTACGATTTAGGACAGGTAGCCCGCTTTACCCGACCAGTCGGGCAAAGCGGGCTACTTGGAACTTTTTCGAAAAATCACTATAATTATACTTCGAAAAAATTTTTTAACCAAAGCGGTTCAGTATTATGTTCCCCAGGCTTAATTTTAAAAGTTGAAATAAAATTTGCGGTTAATTGTTTATGAATTATTTCTTTACCAAAACATTGCCCGCTTACCGACTTAAAGCTCAGCTCGGAGAGCAAATCGAAAAGGCTCAAGTCCAGCCTATTCCTACTCAAAATTCCATTTCGTTTGGCTGTCGGCTCCCTCCATGCGATACGGAAGTTTTCTCGGGTGATTATCTTCGCTGGCCGACTTTCCGGGACCTTTTCACAGCCGTCTATATAGACAATCCAAGGCTGACTCCTGTTGAAAAGCTGTTCCATTTAAATGCCAAGACAAGGGGCGAAGCTTATGCCATAGTTTCTAATTCGCCTCTCACCATCGATGGCTTCCGCTTAACTTGGGCCAACCTTACTGAGCGCTTCGAAAATAAGCGATCCCTGGTAAACAGCCAACTGAAAAACTTGTTCAATTTACAATCCATAGCGCAAGAGTCTGCGTCGTCCTTGAGGGAGCTTCAGAATACCATTCAAAGTTGTTTTACTTCGTTAAAAACGTCCGGCATCACAACAGAGACTTGGTACTCTCTTCTTGTTTATCTATGCTCCACAAAGCTTCCAATGCTCACTCTTTCATTATGGGAGCAATCCGTAAAAGATAAAACGGAAATTCCTAAGTGGCTCGATCTGAATGCATTTCTCACTGAACGCCACAGAACCTTAGAGGCCATAGATTTCATTCAACCTTCCAAGATATGTGTCCCATGAAAGCTTCAGTCTAATGCAGAGAGCTCTTATTTGCCGGAGCCAAGAATAAATTCTTTTACTACGAAGATTATTCCAATGGTTCCCAAAAGCTGCGATTTGTGTTCCAAAGAGAACCATCCAGTACGCATATGTCCACGCTTCCTACAGATGAACGTAAGTGATCGGTCATCCTATATCCAAAAGAAACAGTTTTGCCTAAATTGCTTTGCAAAAGGCCATACACTTCAGAATTGCACCAGCGCCCATAGCTGTTCCACTTGCCGTAGTCGACATCACACGTTGTTGCATCCTTCAAGGCAAACATCCGCCACAATCCAAACCAAGATTTCCAACTTCTCGGCGCGAGTTTCCAACGCTCCGCATTCGTCCAATTATTGGGTTCAATATCCCGCCGCGCAAAGCAGACGTTCTCGAGGTTTTTTATCCTACCAATGCCGAGTCTGCCAGGGGAATCATCCACTAAGAAAATGCCACTGTTTCCTGCGGCTAAGCGCAGAGGCACGGCTCTAGGCAGTACACAACAACAATTATTGCGCCAATTTTTGGCCCACCAACATTCCGAAGGATCTTGCCGCAGTGGCCATCGCTGCCAGACGTGTGGACAGGACCACCACACTCTTCTGCATATCCACGAGCGCTCAGCGTACGCAATGCCGTTCCTATTTACAAGTGTACAAATGAACATACGCCGCACGTCGCGCAACCCCAACAGTTTCGATATTCGTTATTATTTCCTCCCGTTATTATTTACTCCCCTCCCCCTCAACACTAATCCTAGCGTTTCTACAATCTTTTGACCTACGGAGATCAAGCCACCCCACTCCATCACATGTTAACTGTACTTTGTAAAAAAAAATGGCATCATTATTTGTCATTCTAACCGCAGAAAACAGTAAGAGAAAATTAAAAAAAAGAAAAGTTTTTTTGTTGATTTTAACCTGTTTTCTCATAAAATGTAATCAAATTAAAGAAAAAATTGCTAAGATTAGTTAAGTTTTTATTTTTTAAAATGGATTAAAATCGGGACGAAATATGTTTAAATTCGTTTTACAGTTTTTGGGCCATGTGGGCTTATTCTGGGAAAAGCCCATATATATTCTTTATGATTTGTATGGCTTGGGGTTGCTTTGGAAAACTATAAATAAAGATCCCATGTTTTAAACATTTTTTACAAAAATCCGATTGTTAAAAAAAAGTTTAACTCAGTAAAAGTTATAAAAAAAAATATTTTCATAAAATCTTTAATCCTTTTTCATTTTAGGTTTGCTGTAAGGACTTATGGTATTTGGAGGTATCGAAGCCGCTGTACGCTGTTAAAGTTGCGCTAGTCCGCGCATCTACTCACGCACTGGAGCTCTCATGGACTGCAACAACTTTTGCAGCCGCTTATGTTTTGCAAATTCAAAAAATAGAGCAAACAGCAAATCCAAGCTCGAAACACTTAAGCCACCACATTGTTCAGCAAGGAACTACAACAGCTGCAGAAAATACCGTGCAAGAAAAATGTCCTGAAACTTCCTTGTCAGTTGGAGTCGAGCCTACATCTACAGCGGGTGCCGCCGTCTTGAAGTTAGAAAAAAGTACGTTGCAAAAGGCTGGCAATCCAGCAGAAACAAACGTTCAACCAGCTGTTTCTGCAAGCAGCTCTGCTTTCACCGACTTGTTGCAGTCAATTTCGCCACCAGCATCGCCAGCATCCCATTTTCAAAAGAAACTTGCTGTTTCAGTTGGCGAAACCATGTCCTCTTCGGTGCAGCCTCAAATATCTGTAATCAGCAGCACTGCCGTTGTAGCCGGGAGCAGTGCTGCGTGCAGTAGTAGTACTGTTAGTAGTATATTGCAAAAGTTTCGTCCTGCTGTACCTACTTTAAGATCAGCGAGTACCACCACGGTGACAGGTGTTACCAGCGGAGCGGATACTGTGGCTATGCGTGTACCAAGTTCTATGGCAGCGAACGTTGTCCTCAGCTCAGTTGCCTCAAGTACCGCCTTACGTATCGTCCCTAGCGTGACTGCTTCGCAAACACTGCGCCTAGCTTCAACTCAGCCCAGCGGAAGCAGTAACATCGGTAACAACACTCCAGTCAACATATTAAAAACAGCTCTACCAAATTCACCCGCGCAATCGCAGCCTGCGGCCCCGGCCACAACGTCCATTGGTGGCAAGCAGTACTTTATCCAGAAGCCTCTTACGCTGTCTCCGAATGTTCAGCTGCAATTTGTTAAGACAAGCAGTGGTGGCATGACTGTGCAAACCTTGCCCAAAGTTAATTTTAATGTACCCAAAGGAGCTACTTCTCATAATCTTTCAATTGCGAACCCGCAGTTGGTGTCTGGGGCTACACAAATTCAGGTGAGCAATTGCACTTTACGGTTAAGTAAAGTTAAAAAAATAGTAACAGAAGCAAAAATCTGTAAACATCTTATGAGGTCTTTTTTGAAGGGATGTAAATATGGTTATGGGCTAATACGAGAAATTTTAAACCAGCCCGAAAAATTAAAAAAAGCTTATTAAAATATATTTCTGCAAGATTTTGTCCTGACATTATTTTCTTAAATCAAAGAAAATCAACTTACCTAAGCAATTGACAAAGAACTTGATGAACTTTTATGGCTTAACTGATAAACAGTAACCAAATTGTTTTTGTTATTGTTGTTGTTATTTTTGGCAGTTTTTTTTCGTATAAAAATGACAATATATGATACAACTTGGTTGTCGTTTACATGTTGAACTATTTTCTCAAGACAAAAAAACTACCAAATCGTGGCTAAAAGTATAGAAAGCCACATAATTTAGCTTGATGGTAGAACTGTAACATCCGCAACGTAACGTCCGCAACATAATAAAATTAGGATTATCTTAATTAACGGAACTACTTATCTCTCTTTTTTAAGCTGCATTGGTATGATCATACATTCCACTTCAATTTAAGTCGTCTTACTTTTTTGGCTAACTATTCTTAATTCGCTAAAAAATGTGCAAACGCACATGAGCCACCACGGAACTTTAAGCAAGCATAACCTTCTTTCAAAAACAGTTAACCTATCATTTTTGAATTAGTTCAAAAGTACACTCAAGAATCTGCATATGCCAAAAATTTCATAAAGTTATACCCACGTCAACGGCAGTTGTATCAATTCCAACGATCGAAGTATCTCTATTCTTTTTCAATATTCTTTTTTGTCTGCTTAAGGCTAAGTCTCGTAGCTGCGCTGCTCGCAGATGTTTAACGGATAACGGTAACCGTTTCTTCTATTATAGTCTGCTCATTCTTCGATTTTACGGTACTTTCATGTGTTAACTCAAAGTATAAACAATAACATTTTAGTTTTGAAATCAGTTGACGGAAATATTTTCAAAAAGCTGAACGTGCGTCGGGGAAAACACTGATTTTTGCCAGCTAAGAATTTTTAAATATGAGTGATTAGCCTATAAAATTACTATAAAAAGGGTAAAAGTATATATACAACATTGTTAACCAACGATTTAGCTAAATTATGGTAAAGTTAAATTATATTTGATTTCTATAACAAAACAAGAAAGAACGCTATAGTCGGGTTTCCCGACTATAAGATTTGCGATACTCATTTGCCCTCATTAAAAAAACAAAACGAGAAAAAACGATAGAGTCGCCACCTATGGGGCTACATTATCTACATTTGTAAATTTTACATTCACAAACACTTGTATGTAAAATATGTATGTAGACTAGATTCAAGGCATAGCAAAATCTTCTATAACTTCTTTATTATTTATTAGAGCACAAAATGGTTTGGAATGTAGTAAGACAGTGCACACATCATTATATTTCTTTTAAAATCGTAACGATTGCATACAAAATGAGAGCGCCACAGATTTTCGCGGTTTGTGGACAGACAGACAGACAGACAGACAGACAGACAGACAGACAGACAGACAGACAGACAGACAGACAGCTAGAAAGTGTAGACAGACCGATTTTCAGACAGACAGACAGACAGACTAGACTTTCAGACAAAAATATGGGGACAGGTACAGTACATTATGACAGAAAGAAAAACAGACAGACAGACAGACAGACAGACAGACAGACAGACAGACAGACAGACAGACAGACAGACAGACAGACAGACAGACAGACAGACAGACAGACAGACAGACAGACAGACAGACAGACAGACAGACAGACAGACAGACAGACAGACAGACAGACAGACAGACAGACAGACAGACAGACAGACAGACAGACAGACAGACAGTGCTTAGGGTCATTGTCCTGATATAGCTTGAAAAGGTTGAATTTGCTTTCATCCAAGAACATGACGTCGACCCACCAGCTTTGGGGCATCTTGGAGTACTCCTGGGCGAAATTTTTCCTAAGTTTTCGGTTGCGCTCAGACAGCAACGGCTTTTTCCGAGCGACTCTGCCGTTGCACCCCTTATTTTTTTATGGTACGCCGGATAGTTTGCGCTGAATCGGTCTTCCCGTGGTCAGCAAAGAGTTCCGCCTTCAATTCCGAAGCACTTAGTCGAGGATTTTTTGCAACTTTTCGGACTTATTCTGCTTCATCGCGATCACTAAATTTTTTTAGCTGTCCTTTTTGCTTGATTGAAGCCACTCTTCCCTCATTTTTGAATCTTCGGACGATGTCACCGACCGTACTCGGCTTCATTTCCAGGATTTGGGCAGTTTCCTTATATGTCTTGCCCTCTAAATTTAATTGGAGGACAAGTTTTCGCTGCTCCAAGGACGATTTTTTGTTTTTGCGGCCCATTTTGAAATTCGAGGCTAAAACTCGATGTTTTTGGTTTTTTTTGCTGTCACTTAATTCAAGGCGGAGTTGGCTTTTCTGGAAAACCCATTTTTTCAGCGAATTTTGGCTTTTTAGGGGTTTTCTTATACGAAATCTCAATAATACCGAATATTAAAGTAATGTAAATTTTGATCTTTTTTTGTTTTAGTATTTTTTTTTCTTTAAATTCAAAATAAAAGTTTGTAGATATATATATCTATGGAAAGGTAATATAACAAGCTTTAAGACACAATTTTTTAAATGTTGTTTTTTCTTAATCTTATACATTTTATTCGGGCTTGAAGTTGAAAAAATAAAAAACCGAATATTAATGTGATCCACTGTAAGTAATATTCGCGCGAGCCGCGATTAAAAAATGCATAATTCCAAAAGTACTAAGAATTCCATCCTCAAATTTGGACAGCATTTAGAAAAATGTTTAGCCAACTCATAAAAAAAAAAGCAAAATAATCATGTCCAAATTTGAAAAATTTCCATTTTTTTCCAAAAATGTACTTTTTTTTGGTCGAAAAATTCGAAAATTGAATTTTCGTATATTTCTGTCAAAAGTGCTCAGAAAGGCGGAAATTTCATATTTGGGGTAAATTTTTGTAACTTCATTCCATATTGGATGAACGATTGAAAATGTCAACTTTTTTAAATGAGTGAAACTTCAAAATTCATTTTTTCGAAAACTCCGTGTAATACATTCAAACGAAAAAATACGTATCTAATATTTTTGGCGAAAAAACAAAGTTTTTTGGAAAAAAAATTTTTGGTGGCCGATTTTGCGTGGAATGCCCCATACACAATTTCTTGAAAATGGCCAGATCTTAAAATTTAGATATTTGGGTAGATGTTTTCAATACAAACAACATTTATTAGGGCCACTTTTCTCTTGAATTAAAAATGTGGACACCACAGAGTTTTGCGGTTTGTGGACGTAAAAAGGGGCGTAGTCAGGTTTTGAAACAAACTCGATCTGCGCCTTGCTTAAAGAAGTCTGTGTGCAAAATTTGGTGGCTCTAGCTCTAATAGCGAGATCTCGATGTTCGTACGGACGGACAGACAGACAGACGGACAGGCAGACATTTCAACGTTTACAGTATTTGCTTACTCGAAGTATCGCAAATAAAAACTGTAAACGTTGAAAATGTCTGTCTGTCCGTCCGTACGAAGGTCGAGATTTCAGGAATCATAAGAGCTAGAAAAAAAAATAAATACCCCACGTGTATTATTTATATACGTTTTTTTTTTTTTCTTTTAAGCCCAAGGCAGGAGAAGATTAGGGTAGAAAGTCAGTTTTTAACGCAGTTTTAGGTTGGAATATCCCCAGAACATGAAAATAAGCCGGAGCTTGTAGCTATGTGGCGAGGAATTTTAAATAAACAAGAAGTAATATTATGAAAAATATTTAGTGTTCCTGTTCTGGGGATAGTCCAATCTAATCTTCTCTTTCCTTGGGGTTTTTTTTTTTTTAAACAAGTTTTTTATTTTTTTGTTAAATGTTAAGGCAGTCCTTCCGTAGGTAAATTTGTTTTTTCAAAAATTGATTGAAAAAGAACTACTGAAGATAATTTCATGAACTTTTATTTTTTATTTAATTGGTACATCTGTCGACTTAAAAATCATTTAATCAAAAAGTATGCCCAGTGGTTTTGTTGTCCTTGGGATGACCTTGAAATGTCCTTCTCAAATTTGGAGGCCCGACTTGGCGGCAAGGTTTTTGCGATGTCGTTGTCAGAAATGAAGAAAGTGAAATTTGTTTATAATTATTGTTACGTTGGCTATGTTTTCCCGATCGGGATTTTTTTTATCTCAAAATTTGTAAAAAATATACCACTTTTTACAAAAACTTAAAATTTTCACCATGTTTTTTCGTACTTTGGAAGCTGTAAAAATTCGAAAAATTAAAACTTTTAAAATCCGGATCGGGAAAATATAGCGACATGTTTTCTGAATAATTGTGCCAAAAATGAGATGAATCCGATGAATATTACTGGTAGAAGTCTTACCTACACTTTCAAAAAAGTCAATTTTTTGGGAAAACGCTTTTAAGACAAAGTAGCGCTAGGAAACGGCTGCGAGTGCATGACTTCCCAGGTCCGATTACCCATTAAGGAACGTTTTTTCCGCGAAACGCTTTTACTGGCGTTATTCTATAATCGTCTTCTTCAAAATTAGGGTAAATCCGGGACAAATGCCCCACGTTTTTTAAAATCGAAATGGTTGTTTCACAAATATGTTTACGAGGGCTTTTGTGATTGTTGTAGGTCGAGTAGTATATCCAGAAGTAAGAACAACATTTTATTCATCAATATTTTACGTTACAAGCTTTCTGTGGGATGATTAATAAAAAGTAGCAAATTTGCTAGTTCAAAAATCTTCAGGGACAAGCGCCCCGCTTTTATG
Organism: Drosophila oshimai; assembly: GCA_018150695.1. Taxonomy (NCBI): domain Eukaryota; kingdom Metazoa; phylum Arthropoda; class Insecta; order Diptera; family Drosophilidae; genus Drosophila; species Drosophila oshimai. Next base: position 1,048,186 of record JAECWM010000264.1, read on the forward strand.
CTTAGGATTTAAATTATTTTGCAAACAACAACTCGCAAAAAAAAGCCATTACATTGATTCTACGGTATTTTCTAACACACATCAACACTTAATAATAATGATAAAAATAACAGATCTGGTTTTTAAAAATAATAAAAATAAAAGACTGAATTTGTCGATCGAGGTACCAAAAATACCGAAAAATTTTATTTATACAAAAAAACATTAATAAACAATTGTAAATTATGTAAAAACACCATATAGAATATTTTTGTTAATAAATAATAACAAACGTTTACAACATAAAGTGCTCAAACCAGATTATCAGTAGGGCGTTTGTCCCCGAGAACAAGTGGGGCGCTTGTCCCGATTGCATAGCATATGAAAATTATTAATTAAAAAAATATTGGCGAACAGTAAATGTAAAAATAGTTATCTGCTAAATGATCTTGCTACATAGGAAGGTTATGATACTTCATCTGACGTCTGTTGACATTTTGACGATGAAATAACAAACATTTTTGAATCGCTAAAAAAATTTTCGCCTGTTTTTGGACCTACTGCGTATGGATTTCATAAATTGTGAATAGTTAACTTACCAAAGTACGAATTTTCCACACAAGTTTTTCATTTTGACACTTAAACACAAGTTTTCCCGAGATGGCGCTGCAATCTTATCGATGCATGATAACAATAAACAAAGTGGGGCACTTGTCCCGGCGGGGCACATGTCCCGGATTTACCCTATGCAAAAAAAAAAAAATAGATTTTTTTAAACCGCGACGGTAGAGGACTGCCCTAAGGCGCAAAAACGCCCTTCGCAGACTTTGATAGGATGCAGTGTCAAATCTAATAATTTTATTTTTTCTTGGTGTACGCAGAGTTGTGAGGGCAATTTGTCGTATTTTTTTATTTCTTTATTCATTTTGTACTTTGTTCGAATAAAGACACTCGTTTTTAAATATGCTTACTAGCCCCTACATTAATGTGGTTCTCAGCCAATGACTTTATTTACTTTTAAATAACTATACATATTAAATGACTTTCTACATATGCACGTAAATTCAATAATGATATAAAAGAGGAATATCATTGAGATAATCGCGTTTATCAGTCACTAAGTCATAATCTGTTACCGAAACAAGTGTATCTGTCACTGGCACAAAGCTCTTTGATGAAACATTTATATTTATGAATATTGTTGTTCCATCTCGCTCGGTCGCACTGCCGGGACTATTTTTTTGCAAAAAAGTCTCCCAAAAATCCAATTTTCACTTTTTTTGGTTTTCCTTCGTTCATTTACGAGATTTAGGTTTGTACTAAAAGAAAAAATTTGGTTTTTTAATTTCCGATGATCCTGTCAGGAATTGTGCTGACAACGCGAAGGCACCTTTTTTCTGAGGGGTCACCGGAAATGACGTCAAAATGGCTGACCGCTGAATATGTTGTTTTTATTTAATTCAAAAATTATTATTTAAATATGTATGTGTAAGAAACTTAAAAGTTTTTATTAATTATTTCATTCTTTATATAAAAAAAATTGTTGAAAAATTGCCTTTTTTTTCCTGGGAGACCCACCTTACCCCTTAACTTTAAGCTAGCTGAAGGGGTTAGGTGGGTTTCCTGGGCAAAAAAAAGGCACATTTTCAAAAAAAATTGTTTATATAAAGAATGAAATATTTTATAATAGCTTTTAAGTTACTTACACACGTCAATTTCAAAGTTTTTAGTCGATCCGAATAATAGTTTCGGAGATACAGTCCTAAGAATGTGCACGCAGAAGGTCAAGTGCACTGCTTATCAAAACTTTAAATGCGTTTTTCTCAAAACTGTGTTTTCAAACCGGTTGTCAAGATTTCTCGGGAACTACTCAACCGATCTTAATGAAATTTTGCACAGGCCTTCTGGATATGATTATCTCGTAAATGAACGAAGGACTTTAAATTTACGTTGACAACAACTATTTAAAAAAATAAAAATTTTAAAAAAATTTAACCAAAATTTGAATTTTTTTTGCAAGAAAGGCTCCCAAAAATCCAACTTTCACTTTTTTTTTTGGTTTCCCTTCGTTCAGATACGAGTTTTAGGTCTGTACTAAAAGAAAAAGAGGTGAGGTTTTTTTAATTTCCGATGATTCTGTCAGGAATTGTGCTGACAACGCGAACGCACCTTTTTTCCGAGGGGTCACCGGAAATGACGTCACAACGTCTGACCGCTGAATATATTTATTTTTTTAAGTCGAAAATTCTTTTTCTAACATGTATGTACCTCAGGGAAAGAAGTATATGTGCACTTTTTAATTTGCTTGTCCTTCCTATGAATTTAACGGTATATTTTTTGTAAGCATGCCAGTTTGTACTATTATCTGTCATGAAGTTCTTGCACTCCAGTATTATTTTTCCGCTTCATTCTTTGTACCGTTTTTAAAAAAGTATGTGTTGCAACTCTAGGTTTTCAAAGGAAATAAGTATATGTGCAAGCTGATATTATTGCGCTTTCGCGTGTCGGCAAGCTTAGAAGTGTAACCATAAAATTTCTTAACTTAGCAGAAACTAAGTTAAATTGTTTTTATCCGTTTGGAAAGAAAAATGTGCATTGTATGTTTAATTTTTACGGTAGAATGCCACGTGGAACGCATTTTTCGGGGAAAGATCGTGGGCTGATCAATGGGCTGGCCAAATCTGGCAAAACATCTCTTATATTGCCGCCAGACTTAATCGGCATATAAACACAATTTCGAGCTTCCTTAAAAATCCGGAGATGTATGGGAAAATAAAGCGTAGCGACAGACCTTCAGAAATCGATGTAAGTTGCAAGAGGCAAATTTGGCTTCTAGCTGTTCAAGACAGCAAGTCTTGCATGAAGATTAAAGGTCAACTGAAGCTTGACATATCTCAAATCATATCAATCAAATTTTAAAAGAAAACGAGACCACTACATATGCTTCCCGCGACGCTGTACCGAGATTATTGAAGCGACACATAACAACAGTGAGAATTAGCTGAACAATACAAGTTTTGGTCAGAGGAGATAACAAAAGTTATATTTTGGGACGAAAAAAAATGTAACTTAGACGGCCCTGGCTCCTGCCAAAAGTATTAGCGCGACAAAATGCAGCCACGGCAGCACTTCCATAAACGAAATCATGATGGGTGATCACTTTTGGTTTGGGCAGGATTTGGTTATGCTGGAAAGTGTACCCTCTGTTTTATACAAACCAGGACCTATGCAGAAATGTATGTAGAGTTGTTGGAAACAGTGCTGATTGAATTTTCTGGAAACCGTTACGGGGATGAGTGGATTTTCCAGCAAGACAACGCTTCAATCCAAACGGCACGAAAAACAATATACTTTTTTGATGACAGGAAAATATATTTATTGCAGTGGCCCGGACCTAAACACAATTGAAGATCTTTAGGGAATATTATCCACCAAAGTTTACAAGAACGGACGCCAGTTTGATACGGTAAACGACCTGAAAAAAGCATTGCTCCAGGAATGGGATCAAATTAACCCTACAACTCTCCAAAACATGGCAACCTCAATGCCAATCCGCGTTAATCAAATTTTTATTAAAAAAGGAAAGCATATAAACTAATAAAAAACTAAAAATAAAAATCTACAAAATTTATTTTGTAAGTGTTTTTAATTTTCACTTACTATGCACATATACTTATTTCATATGAACTTGGTCTTTTTTACTAAATATTTAGTCATCCATAAAGCTAATAAAAATAATATTGTTGTTTATTTGTTAATATGTACATATACTAGATAAATAAAATAAAATCTAAAAATTCTCTATGTTTTTACTATTGTTTTTTTAACAAAATATCAATGCACATATACTTCTTTCCCTGAGGTATGTGTAAGAAACTTAAAATATGTTAAAATATTTCATTCTTTATATAAGACCCAAGGGAGGATTTACAATACTCATTGCCCTCTTTAAAAAAACAAAACAAGAAAAAACGCTAGAGTCGCTAGCCCTCTTTAAAAAAAAGTGTATTCTGCTTTTAGGCACAATCAATTTTTAACGCACTTGCATACACAATTTCAAAAAACTGGCCAGATTTTCAAAATTTGAAGATATCTGTGTAGATAATTTCAATACAAACAACATTTATAAAGTCTACTTTTCTCTAGCCTTAACAATGTGGGCACCACAGAGTTTCGCGGTTTGTAGGCGTTAAAAAGGGCGTGGTCTTTTAAATATAGAATATAGAAGTCTGTGTGCAAAATTTGGTGGCTCTAGCTCTTATGGTTCCCCAGATCTCAGCGTTCGCACGGACGGACGGACAGACAGACATTTGCCCGTTTACAGTATTTGCTTACTCTTCGAGTATTGTTGAAAATGTGCCTTTTTGTTGCCCAGGAAATCCACCTAACTTCTTAAGGGGTTATACGCAGTTGCAAGGTTAGAATTTTCAAAAAAACCTTTTTTTTCTTTACATTTCTGGAATGTACGTTTCGTCAAGTGGATTCTCTAAAAACTTGAACTCAATCCGATAAATATTTTTTTCAAAATGGTATTTTCTAGTAGTTGATCTCGATTTCTCAAACGCAGAGCAACCGATCTTCACACAATCTTCTCAGATTCTCCAGGTATTGCACAAAGGAATATAAATTTAGAAAATTAAAAATATTTTTTTAAACAATTTGGAACGACCATTTCAGTCAAAAACTAACTTTTTTTTTTTCAAAGAAGTAATTTTGTCAGAAATTAAAATTTTAATTAATTTTAATTAAACCTTTAAAAGAACCTACCAAATTTTTTGATTTAAGATCATTTTAACCGCCGAAATGGAGATCACCGTGAAGCGCTTTTTTTTTTGGAGGTCGTTTGATGCATCATCAACAGCAGTGGTGTGGACAAATATTTTTTTATGATCGACGTGTTGTTGTCCTCTTACAAGAAGACTCTGTCCAAATAACCAATAACTACAGTTGATTCTGTAGAGAATTCATAAAAATACGTATTTTTTGAGCCTCGCAACTGCGTATATCCCCTTAAGAATATGTTAATGTGCTTTATAGTGTCGGAAATGTCTTCTTCAATGCAAGAATATTCTTATTCTTAATGCAAGAATATTTCAAAGTTTAATAGTTTGATAATTATAATGATTTTAACTCAGTTTGTTTTTTCTTCCTTTCCAGGGATCAACATTGCCCGGAAATCAACTTCAGAAACCAGTTGTGTCAGGAAACGTTTTAAAGCTGGTATCGCCCCATACTATGGCCAGTGGAAAATTGATTATGAAGAACTCAAACATTTTACAGATGGGAAAGGTAACGCCGAACGTAATGGGAGGAAAGCCAGCTTTTGTAATAACAAATAAGCAGGGAGCGCAATTGGGAAATCAACAAATTATCATAGTCACCACCGGTGGCAGTGTCCGAACCGTTCCTGCTAGCACAGTAATGAGCACCGCTGGTGCCAGTGGCACTGCTACCAATATGACAAATATTGTTAGTATAGTTAGCTCAACGTCGACATCTGCTAGCCCACTGTCTGCATTAAGTGGTCAAAGAACCTTACTATCTAACCAAAGCGCAGTTAAGATGCTTCGAAATATATCATCGGTACAAACATCGTCTTCGGTTGCAATAGGACAAAAAGCAAGCGGGACTCCCATCCATCAAAAAACTGCGTTGTATATTGGCGGGAAAGCTGTTACTGTTATGAGCACTAATGCTGGTGTGGCTAGCTCTGGAAACCTCTCAAATAAAGTAATGGTGCTGCCAGGGACAAACACGGCCAATGCTCCTGTTTCTTCGACTACTCTTAGCGCCAGAAAAAGCTTTGTTTTTAATGCCGGAGGTAGCCCGCGTGCAGTGACCTTAGCATCTAAAGGCATGCAAGCCAAGATCATACCACCAGTGCAAGCAATAAAGGAAAGCACAGTTCCAGTTGCTAACATGAAAGACTCTGATCCCATGGACGATATAATTGAGCAGTTGGATGGAGCCGGAGATATATTAAAACTGTCTGAAAGTGAAGCTCAAACAGGATCGGAAGAGGAAGACAACAATGATGACAACGCCACATCATCTTCAGCATCTGCGCCTGCTTCAGTGTCTACTGGTGCAGACATGACAGCTCCATCAAACGGTCAAAGTACCATTTCTATGGAACAGCCGGTTGAGATAGTTGAGGATGTCTCCGGGGTAAGCAGCACAACTGGTGTAAGGGAAACGGCGACTGCACAAGACGAAAGCGCGGAAAATGAAAAATTAACTGAAATGGAAAAGATTAATGTGGAATCTATGGTAAGTTCATGTTTTGAGCTCATATTTAACTTTCGAATCTATAACTATGACGTATTGCACGTCGTGTTTGTACGATTTTGAGAATGAAAATGTAATATTTTTTTAAGGTTTCTTAAAAATAAACAGTTACATTGTTTTGATATTTACGTTCATGTTAGAGCTCTGCATAAGTGCAGGCAAAACATGATTACATGATACAGTATGACTGTAATATTGAAAAAATTTTGTAAGACTAAAATCACAATGTTTTGCATCAGTTAATTATTATTTCATTAAAATACTTGTATAGATACCTGTTTAAGTTTAATATTAATTAAAAGTGATATGTGCTAATCTCGCGTGACCACGATTTTCTAAGAATTGGTACGTGATGAAAACGTTTAAGTTCCAAATCTGACATAGTATTTAGGCGGCTGCTTTTTCTGGCATGAGATAAGTCTATCGCGTTTGTATAATTTATTGCGCGCTTCTGACGCATTTTCGCCGAGAGCTCCGAGAGGAAATACGGAGGTTTCCATAATTTGGTGCCAATGTATTTGGTGCCAATACCTTGTGCACAGTTGGAGACATTGGATACCACTCATTAGTTTAAACGTATAAGTTAAACGGTTTTGTACATAACTCTTCTGGTGGTATTTCCATCGTTGCTGTTGCCACTTCCATTATGCTTAGGATTTCGTCCCATTATAATGTCCAAAAAATAGCCATGTATTATCCAATAAAACAGCAAGGGATTTTAAGTTGATTTTTACTTTATTTTTTGTCGGGAGCGACTCGATAGATCGCTCTCAAAGTTCTGTTCTCAATTGTTCTTAAATTCTATTACATATTTGCATAAACCTAAGATCGCCCGGCTATGTCGGCAGAGACGCCGGCAGAGCCGCGGTCGACGCTTATGAATAATTGTATATACATATATAAGAGAGAGAGATATTATGTTCACTTGGCTGACGGAGCGGTCTCACATATAAAACATGCCGACACTGTAATGGTCAGTCCCCATGCACTCAAGAGCGGTCATATAACCGGGCATTCGAGGAACTGCTAGGGTTGTAGTTTTGTGTGTTGGTATTGTGGCCAAATGCTACAATGTGTCTGTACTTAAACTAATGCTTAACACTGAGTACAGTGTGCATTCGATATGTGAACATACCACATCTCCCTCCTTTTGAAAAATAACGTAATTTTATGAAGTTATTTTCTAAGTGTATATTTAATATGATGAAAAATATATATATATATATATTTTTTTTTAAGTGAAACTTCTTTAGGCGCATGGGAGTAAAATTTGTACAAATGAAACGTCATGAAAAATGAAATGAAAAGTCGAAAAAGAGAGATAGAGCGATCGAGTCCGATTGAGAGAGAGTAAGACAGGGCCATGGTGAAACTATACAAGGTGAATGTATAGTTTCACCATGAGACTACCTATATAGTTTCACCATGGTTGAGACCACCTTACACATATAGTTGCACCATGCGCTCGCACAAAATTGAGAGAGTAAAATCTAAAAATAGAATGAGCTTGCTTGTGTGAGAATACGATTTTAAGCCGAAATCACTTTAGACTGCGAATCAGCTGCAGCGCACAGCCTTCGAATTTCAAAGGTAAACAAACCAATCGAGAAGAAGAAGAAGACAAATTACCAGGGTTATATTTTAAAAATCTCAAAATAATGATTATTTTTCATTTTTATTTTTTGGTTATTTGCAATTTTTAGGCTAATTGGTTTGAAGGTTTTAATATTTACAAATTACATGTTGCATTTCAACTTGCCACTCGTCATTTAATAATTTAATATCTCATTTTCCATAAAATAAAAATGTTTGATAAAACAAAATTTAAGGGGTTATATACCTTTTTGAGCGAAAAAAGTGGGGGAACTTTGTATTTTTTTTCAGGTGTGTAGCAATTATTTTATGACACTGAAGTTATTATTCATTTGATTGTACATGTTTTTATCGAAACAACAAGCGTTTGTTCTTGAAAAAATATAAATAATTTACGAAGTTATGGCAATTCTCTCGGAACCTTTTTTTTTTATAGCGGCTTGCGGTGACCACGATGAAAGTCCAGCAGGTCGACTGAATTCAAAAAACCAAAAAATTTTCATTAGTATAGCATTATTTCCAGTTCTTGAACGATTATTTTCAAGAATATTTGGATTTTTCTGCATACAGTAAACATTTTTCCAAAAAGTTGATTTTTCGAGTTCTAAAAATTGTATTAAAAAATTCTGACCTGCAAAATCAAAATTGGTGCATAAAAACCGAATCGTTTACGAACTCGGCACAATCATTACGAATAACTTTAAAAAAAATTGAAGAAGATCGATCAATTAGTTCTTGTGCAATCGCGGTCACAGCAAAGGCACTTTTGGAAAAACACGACTTTGAGATAATCGCATTAAAAGTTCCTTTTTGAGTATATGTAACGTGACGAACCGCGCCTTAAAACGCTATTTTCCTATCGAACTATTATTCGGATCTACTTTAGGATTCAGCAAAAAAAAAATGTTGTTTTTTTTTTTTTAAAAAAAAGGTATATAACCCCTTAATTAATAATTTCTAATATTGACAAATAACACGTGGCATTTTTATTTACAATTTTGCATAAAATTTAAATAACAATATTTCATAAATTCTCTTGGCAAAATTTTAATTTAAAATCTGGAATTTCTATAGTAATCAATAATTTACAATAATTTTGTATAAATTTAAAATTGAGGTCAGGTATTTTTACTATTTACAAAAAATCACGAGGAATTTTAATTTAACATTCAACATCTGAGATTTTATAATTTATATTAATTTGCAACACTTTTAATATTTTAATGACAACTAAATTCCTAACATATCTTCCTTTTTCCGTTTAAGTCTCAGAAATCTATAAATATAGACAAGACTGATAAATTAGTACGCCAAAGAAGTTTCACTTCTGACATGTGTACTTTGTACGCACACATTTTTTTTGTGTATATGGGACGTTTCACGTCAACTGGCCCAGAGCTCTGCCCAAAGTTCTACTGAACGAAAATGGACTTATTATAGCTTAAAATTTTCGTCAATTCATACCCTTTCGAATGAAAAGTGGCGTTTTGAAAAATTCAAAATGGCGTCCTTACTGTGACTCTAAATGCACAAGTATTTGTGGACTTAGCAAACAAATATATTAAATACTTTATGAAAAACAGTATATCTCGATGGATAATGACTGATTCTTATAGTTTTGAGGTTGCTGATTACGAATCTGAAGTCAGATATTTAAAATTCAAAATGGCGGATTTTTATAGTTTTATAGTTGATTCTTATAGTTTTGAGGTTGCTGACTACGAATCTGAAGTCAGATTTTTAAAATTCAAAATGGCGGATCCAATATTTTTTTTTTTTTTTTTTTTTTTATGCATAGGATGTGAAAACCTGCTTTTAGGTACCCTGTAGCCATGCTTCAGGGTTATGCGGGTTATGAAGCATGGCTACAGGGTACCTGAGAGCAGGTTTTCACATCCTATGCAAAAAAAAAAAAAAAAAATATATATATATATTGGATCCGCCATTTTGAATTTTAAAAATCTGACTTCAGATTCGTAGTCAGCAACCTCAAAACTATAAGAATCAGTCATTATCCATCGAGATATACTGTTTTTCATAAAGTATTTAATATATTTGTTTGCTAAGTTCACAAATACTTGTGCATTTAGAGTCACAGTAAGGACGCCATTTTGAATTTTTCAAAACGCCACTTTTCATTCGAAAGGGTATGAATTGACGAAAATTTTAAGCTATAATAAGTCCATTTTCGTTCAGTAGAATTTTGGGCAGAGCTCTGGGCCAGTTGACGTGAAACGTCCCATATATATTTTTTTTTTCGAAACATAAAGTATTAATAAAAATCTTTTTTTTTAGGTAGTTTTTCCATTTAAACTATGGTTCTTATTTTAAGTATGGCCATAAGTGATATAATTATAAGAGAATTAAATTGTTTATGAAATGAAAATTTTTAACCTATCCTTATGTACTGTTTGTTTTTTATTATTTAAAATTACTATGTTATCTTTTTCTTCTATACTTTCTTTCTTATATGGTCCAGTATATTTAAAGTCTAGCTTATGCCCTGTTTCATTTTTCAATAAAACCTGGTCTCCTATTTTTAAATCAAAGTTTAAAATATTTCTGTCATAGTAAAGTTTTTGTTTCTGTTTATGGGATTCTAGCATTTATCTAGCTCTTAAATGCTTGTTCTAGTCTAAACTTAGATTCTTTAGCATAACCATCTGTGTTATATTATGGTTTTATATATACTATTGAAGTGTTTGGGTAAATTAGATGTTTTACTCATTAAATGTTTTGTGGCTTCGCTCCACGGTTCCTAGTCTGGTGACGATGTGCAGTAGAAGTTATGTTTTTGGTATTTAAGTTTTTACATAAATCGAATATTTATATTCTGTTCCCATGTTTGTAATGAACGTCTTCATTGGACCGTACTTCAGAATAAAATCTTCGAATATAGCTTTTGCTACTGTTTTTGCACTTTTGTTTTGAATTGGTATTGCTACAAGGTACTTAGTTAAATCGTAAATTAGCGTTACTATGTATTCATTTCCTTGTTCAGATTTGGGTAGTGGACCGATTGTATCCACAGTTACCCTGTCGAAAGCCGTTTGTGGCGTTTCAGTGAAAGTCAATGCGGTAAAGAACATACAAAGGTATGTTTTGATGTTTTTGATTTTTGGCATTTAGGACATTTTCTTATAAAATTTGATATATGGGCTAATCCGAGAATTTTGAAACCAGCCTGAAGAACGCAAAAAGCTAATTAAAACATATTTATATATGGTTTTCTAACAAAATTTTTTTCCTAAATCATAGGAACTAAACTTGTCTAAGCAATGAACAACAAAACTTAATATTTTTTTTGGTACAACTAATTAATGTTAGCAAAAATTATTTTTTTTTGGTATTTTTGTCTGTTTTTTAGACCTGTTTTCATTTGTCATTTTCTCCGACTAGAATGACAAAGTGTGATAACATTTTGTTCACAAAGTGTCGTATACATGTTGAACTATTTTCTCAATTCAAAAAAACTATCAAATCGTGGCTAAAAGTATAGATAAACGCCTATTTTAGCTTGATGGAAGAAGTGTAACGTCCGTAACGTAACGTCCGCAACAAATTTAAATTAAGATTATTTTTATTAACGGAACTACTTATCTTTCTTTTTTAAGCTGCATTGATATATATGGTAATACATTCCTCTTCATTTTTAGTTATCTTACTTTTTTGGTTAACTATTCTTAATTCGCTAATAAAAGTGAAAATGCACACAAACCTCAAATTTTACTTCCATTTTTTGCAACGTCCGCAACGGAACTTTGAGCAAGCATAACTTTCTTTCAAAAACAGTTAGCCTCTTGTTTTTAAATTATTTTAAAAGTGCACTCAGAAACTCATATGGGCTAATCCTGCGTTGCGGACGTTACATTTGTACGCAAATTTGATTGTTAGAATTGACACAGCTGCCGTTGACGTGGGTATATTTTCATGCAATTTTTGCCATATGCAGTTTCTTGAGTGCACTTTTAAACTAATTAAAAAACAAGAGGTTAACTGTTTTTGAAAAAAAGTTATGCTTGCTCAAAGTTCCGTTGCGGACGCAACAAAAAATGGAAGTAAAATTTGAGGTTTGTGTGCATTTCCACATTTATTAGCGAATTAAGAATAGTTAACCAAAAAAGTACGATAACTAATAATGAAGAGGAATGTATGACCATATTAATGCAGCTTAAAAAAGAAAGATAACTAGTTCCGTTAATAAAAATAATCTTAATTTAAATTTGTTGCGGACGTTACGTTGCGGACATTACACTTCTTCCATCAAGCTAACATACATAGGTGTTTACCTATACTTTTAGCCTTGATTTGATAGTTTTTTTGACTTGAGAAAATAGTTCAACATGTAAACGACACTTTGTGAACAAAATGTTATCACACATTGTCATTCTAGTAGGAGAAAATGACAAATGAAAACAAGTCCAAAAAACAGACAAAAATACAAAAAAAAATACTTTTAGCTAATATTAATTAATTGTACCGAAAAAAATATTAAATTTTTTTGTCCATTGCTTAGATAAGTTTAGTTCCTATGATTTAAGAAAAAAAATTTGTTAAAAAACCATACAGAAATATGTTTTAATTAGCTTTTTTCGTTTTTCGGGCTGGTTTCAAAATTCTCGGATTAGCCCATATCTCTGGACATGTTTTTTTTTTTATAATGCCTTTTTATTTAAGCTATTGTTCTAGCTATGCCTGTATGACATCCTTATAATGGATCATCATGGTATGTAAACAGTATTGCTTCTTTTTCTTTATCATTATTTGATAATAGGGTCACCGGCTTAAGTAGCGCTACTCTTAATGATTGTAATTTTTTATTGCTCATAATTTAAAAAGATATCATTGAAATGTTTTTAAAGATCTTTTCGCTCGGTGCCACTTTGTTGAGTTGGCTGATATTAAGTATACCGTCTTCTTTTTCAAGCCTTTGAAAGGATAAGTCGAAAATTTCATTGGTGTACAAATCGCTTACATCAATTCTAGCTATAACTTTTTTTTTTCCATGCTTTAGTAAGCAAAGTGAATCTGAATCAGTTATTCGCAAGGTCACTACATTTTGTACCTCGTCATTAAAAATGACTTCGTATACATTGGGCTGAGAAGCTTTATTTAGAGTATGCCTAGTCAAATCTATTTTTCTTTTCCGGAATTTTTCTGTTTACTTTGATTTCTGGTAGTGACTTTCAGAATTTTATTGCTTGTCTGGATATTTTTTAAATCCGTTATTGTTCTTCTTGATAGCGCATCGGCTATATGGTTGACTTTTCCCTTGAGGGGGGGCTTAGGTATTTAATTTTTTTTTATTCACTTTTTTTTTTTATTTGAATGTATGATATCTAAAGAATATTGTGTTAAAATTTCAAGTCAATTAAAGCAATATTGACGAAGTTATGAGCATTTTTATACCTTTAAATGTACCATTTTATACCACTTTAAAAACTTCAAAGCGTTTTTCCCAAAACTCACGTTTTCAAAGTCGGTGCCCCTCATAACTTCAAAAGCTTGGATTTGTCATTGAAAATAAGTAGGTTAAATGGCTTATGGTCTGTTTTGACTGTGAAATGTTTTCCATAAATATATGGTCGAAAATGATTTATTGCCCAGTGGATAGCTGCTAACTTATGTTCTGTTGTGTTTTTATTACTTTCTCCTTGTTGTTTACTTGCATCTGTTGTTATGCAAAATTCTTTATTAAAATCGGGATATTGCAATAATGTGGGTTTCATCAATTGGATTTTTAGGTATTCGAATGCGTTTTGACATTTGTCTGTTCATTCAAATTTAACATTCTTTTTACATAATCTAGTTATGTGACGTGAGTAATCGGACAAATTTTCAAAATGCAACGAATCTTCTAGCGCTGTCTGCGTCCGTTGGGACTGGGTATTTTTCTATAACTTCATATTTTTTACTAATCTGGCAAAATACCTTTGTCAGTACACTTGTGTCCAAGGAAAGTCACTTCGTGTCTGAAAAATTAGATCTAGACATGAAAAGTATTTAGCTCTTCCTAATTGGTCAAGAATATCGTCTATTCTTGGTAGTGGAAATTTATGTCTTCGTTGAATAGTTTGTTTCCGTAATGAAACTATTCCCACTTTGTTAGGTAACTTCTGTACGATACTTTTAATACAAACTCGAAGAATTTTATCCATGCATGAGGGCTCACTCCATGTTTAAGGCTTTCAGTATAGATCTGAAAATTTATTGAATCAATATTTTTTGTCTTCAAAAGATGATGAGCACCACATAATGGGCAGGATTGGCATGCATTTTTACCAGTTAAAACATTTTAAACATTTCCATCGATTAAAGTCAAATGTGCTTCAGAATCGGCAGAATCAGACTGATTGTGGAGAATGATTTAACAAAATAATTTGATGTTGGCAATCTATTAATTTTAAGGTAACTATTTTTGGAAACAGTAATTGATCCAATCCAACATGATTTTCCGTGTTAAATCGCTGTTTGTATATACTTTCTCCAGTTTACCCATCGAACAAAAAATTTGCAACGCGTTGCTTGCGAATGAGCAACTACATATTTCTGCATATTTCCGCATTTCTGCGATACTTCAACCTTCGTTTCAGAATAAGTTATTTTGTCTTGTTCTGGTCTGCGTTTTAATTTCATCTTTGTAAGTTCCGAATACGACGGATAAATATCGCATCCATTCAGCTAATTTATGGCTTTTATAGAAATGTGTTGTTGTTTTGTAAAATTATTTTCTATTAAAAATGTTAAAGCCTTTTTAGGACTTTTGTTGGTGAATTCATTCTACTCAAATCGGTTCGCTATGCTAGCTATGTTTTCGCTATTCAATGCCTTCTGAAGTTACTCTTTAACTTTAACTGTAAAGTGTCGTCCTTTTTCAATTTTTATTTGCCGATACAGAGCCGCAACAACCGAGGCGTTGAATTCTCTGTTTCAAATGCCAGTTCTGATACTAATTTACGCTTTAACCTTGGTCCTGCCTCAGTACACGTCAAGCGTTTGCGACTAGGCTTTTCGCGTTTTAAAAAAACTCAGCTTTTAACGAGGACGCAAGCCTTTTGGCAAATAAGTGTTAATGAATCCGAAAAACTGCCTAAGCATATCTTTTATTAGGTTTTGCTGAACATAACTAAAGGGGTTATGCGCAGTTGCGAGGCTAAAAAAATAAAAAAATGGTCTTTTTATGAATTCTCTACAGAATCAGTTCATTTGTATCAATAACATTTATTGATTATTTGGATAAAGTCTACTTTTAAGAAGACAACAACACGTCGATCATGTAAAACTATTTGTCCACACCTCTCCTGTAGATGATGTATCAAATGACCTCCAAAAAAAACGCTTGACGGTGATCTCCATTGCTGTTGTTTGTATAATCTGAAATTAACAAAACTTGTAGATTCTTTTAAAGGATAGATTAATGCTGGTATTGAACAAAGAGATAATTGAAATTTTAATTTTTGAAAAAAATTTTAAGTTTTTGACTGAAATTTTCGTTCCAAATTGTTTAAAAAAAAATATTAATAATTTTCTAAATCATATTCCTTTGTTCAATACCTGGAGAATATGTAGGGGAGAAGTGGGGGTTGTGGGCATGGGGGGGTTGTGGGCACCCCTACGTATCTTTTCACAAAATGAAGATTGACTTTTTTTGGTAATGTCATTCGCAAGCAATTACCTTATGTATGATTTATGCCAAATATCAAAGTAAACGAACGCGTTTGCTTTTTGAAATGAACGAATTGGTTTTTTTTTGTGCTTGGAAAAGGTGGTGAAGTTTTTTTCAAAGATTTTCAAAAGGTTATTAATTAAAGTGAATCAATTAAGAAGGTAAGTGTAATGCATTTTTATTTAGTCAAAGTATTATACTAAATGGAACAATATCGATTTGAACCAAAAAATTTATGAAAACACATTTTTTAATTACTTCTTAAAATGTCTGCTAAAGTTGGTTGTGGGCACCAAAATTGGGGGGGTTGTGGGCACCCGTTTTTTCTTGGCAAATTTTTTTATAACCTACAATTTCTTGTAAAATTGTTTTCAAAATTTGTTTGGAACCCTCTAGAACATTCTTGTAAAAATCTTAGGCCTTTTGGAAAAGGATCCTCTCTCGCTGAGAGGGATTATCACCAAGATTTGTAATTTTGCGATCGAGCTTTTCGTCTGAAATGTGTTGACATGCGGGCCAGTCATTACACATGTCAAAATTGTGTTTCCGACGATTAATAACGCCTATGTAGTCTTTGAAATAAATAAATTGTCGTTATGTTGATATTGGTTGCGGTTTTTTTTTTCCATATTTTTCCATTTGCAGCATTTTTTCCCAGGGTGCCCACAACCCCCCCAAAAAAAAATTTTAGCTGAAAATTACGGTTTTACAAAAGTCCATATGAAATTATTTCGCATGACGAAATCAAGTATGTTTCTTCATAATTAGTTAGTTTAGGTCTCTAGCTTTACACAGATACCCATATGTCCAAATAATATGCACTAGTTCGGTAATTATAAGCCAAAAACTATGCCCACAACCCCCACTTCTCCCCTATATGTATATCTGGCATG
The DNA here is from genome assembly GCA_018150695.1 of Drosophila oshimai. Taxonomy (NCBI): domain Eukaryota; kingdom Metazoa; phylum Arthropoda; class Insecta; order Diptera; family Drosophilidae; genus Drosophila; species Drosophila oshimai. Next base: position 1,064,605 of record JAECWM010000264.1, read on the forward strand.
ACCTTACAAATTGAGTAATATCTCCGAAATTATTTATCGTATAGGGTTCGAATTTTTCAGAGAATACACTTGACTCTGCGTACATTCCAGAAATGCAAGGAAAAAAATATAGATTTTTTTGAAAATTCTAACTGCGTACAACACCCATTAATTCAGTTTTATCGATGTGTTGCAAAAGAAACTACTTCACAGTAGCTTGTTGGCGGTTGCTGTCGCTCCAATCATCAATCAACACTAAATGACAAAACGTAAATGCAACTGCAAAATTGAGTATTGCCTTAAATCGGACAAAAATGTTTTCCACTATTTGACTGTTAACAGTTTAATTATTAACATTCAGCTTAAAAAGTGTCCTCAACGTACAAGTTACACTCCACAGAAACATAAATAACACACAAATAGTGTTCTTTAATTTTCTCCGTTAGCATTGTAAGAGCAATCCTTCTTTTTTGAGAAATAGGACATGTGACGGTACTCTATGTGAAAAAGAGCGCTTGAAGAGAAAATAATAGATAAGTTAGAACAGTTTGAATGGCACAGTGGTGCCATTATTATTGCCGCAATTGCATTTCTACCCCCAAGTTTGGGGGTTTCGGGGATTATACTTGGAGGTTTATTGGATTTGGATTATACAGCCAAACTTCAATAACTCGACCCGTTCGTGTTGTGAAGGTACCGAGTAACATAATTGGTTTTGTATTTATACTCTTTGCTTCCAATGAAATATGTTCGACCTATAGAGACTTCGAGTTATGAGTGTTGGAGTTCGACTGTTGTTAAAAAGGCGATGGTTAGGAGATTTATTGTTTAAATTGGACCCTTGTTTGAAATAGTAGAACAAATATTATTACTATTATAAAATATATATATATGTATAGAGAAAGTAGAATAGGGCGAATTCCTTTTATAAAATCCCCTTTTTATTTGTCTTTAAACTCCAACCACGCCCCTTTTAACGCAAACAAACCACAAAACACTGTGGTCCCAATATTTTTAATGCTATAGAAAAGTGGCCTAAATAAATGTTGTTTGTACTGAAAATATCCACACAGATATCTAAAAATTGGAAAAATCACGCCAGTTTTAAGAAATTGTTCGCAATGAGTATCGCAAATCTAATAGTCGGGAAACCCCACTATATCGTTTTTTTTTTTTTTTTTTATAACTTCATTGCACTTGCTTAGGGCACATTTGAACGGGGTGGCAACGCCATCTGAGAGTAGCTTAAAAAAAGGATTTTTTTTTAAGGGGGGGCATCTGAGTAAAATTTTTTAAAAATCGAAATTTTTTTTTTGTTTGCTTAAATAATTCTTTATGGTCTTAAAAATAGCATACCAAAAGATAGAGTCCGGCAAAAGTGTCTAAGTGTCGAAATTTTCCATTCTGCGGCGATGCCTCACAAGTATATCCCATGGAACCTTTTGTGTTTAAACGCGTTTTTCTCGAAACCACTTTTTTTGAGATGGCCGGACACATAACTCAAACAAATCTTAACCGATCGATCTGAAATTTTGACAGTATATTCAAAATACCTTTGTCTATCGACACTCGTAGGATTTTTTTTTTTATATTGCTTACTTTTATTTTTATCAACATTTTTGTGACATTTTTATTCGTGAAAATTGTTTTTTTCAATCACTCACCATTTTGCAAAAAATCAATATATCGCAAAAATCCTAAGAGTATAGATAGCTGTTGATGTAAAGAAACTAACCAAACTTGATTTTTTGTTCTACATCAAAAATTAAGGAAGTTAGCTTTCCTGCCATGGACCCCCTTCAACAAAAAAGGGCCTACGAAGAAATGCTGCACAGCCGCCATTTTGTTTTCGATTTATTCGAAAAAAATTTATTTTGTACTTCATCTAATATTATAAAACCTACTTTACAAATTTTCGATTGGCTTTTTCAATTGGCCAAAAAAAAATTTCAGAAAATCCGTTTTTTTTTTTCCAGTTACTCAGATGCCCCCCTTAATATTAGCCCCTCGCTCTTTAGCTTAGCTGAAGAACTTTTTTTGTCGATGTAAGTTATAGGCTTAACATCAAACAAGTCGATGTAAACTGCTGCGAACTCCGTTTTTAACCTAAAGCAGGTATTTGATAAGAAGTATTATTTACTAAAAAGTTATAAAAAATGTAAAATTTTTAATATTTAGGTAACACACTTTTTTTTTTTTTAATTTTTTAAATATTATTTATACTTTTATATTTTTTGTAGGTTAAGTCAATATTACCTGCGGATACTCGGAATCAGCCGACGACGACAGAAACTGAAGCTGCCACCATACTGACCACAATTAAGTCTGCTGAGGTATTAATACTGGGAAGTACGGAAACTTGCAGAAAGGACCCTGCCACCTCTACTTTTGGTTGTGCAAAAGCAGATATAGGGCAAGATTCAGATGACCAGCATAGACAAGGTCAAGAACCCGTACCATTACCACCGTCTCAGAATCCACACCAATATCAAAACGGTTTGTTTCTATCCGGAAACTATGTACTTGTTAAGAAATGCTTATTATTTTTCAATTTAGTTGATGGCTCACACTTAGATGCCCTAGCATCAGCTGCAGTGTTGCAAGCTGCCACGGCAGACGCCACAACTTTGGCGAACACAAGCTTTGGAATCAAAGGACTGCAAGAGCAGCCTGGAAGTCAAGCGCATCCCAAGAACAACAGCGTTGCTGATAATTCACAAAGTCATGTATGTCCAACCCAACTATATATTGACTATTATAATTTTATTCTTTACTAAACGAGAACAAAAGGGCTATATTTGGGAATCCAATTCCAAGGTAAAAGGTATTTGTTTATTTAGTGGAAAATTACATATAAGACCATAATAAACCGTTTTTATTTGCGATACTCGATACTTCAAACATTGAAAATGTCTGTCCGTCCGTCTGTACGAGCATCGAGATCTCGGGAACCATAAGAGCTAAAGCCACCAAATTTTGCTCACAGACTTCTGAATACCCCACGTAGATCAAGTTTGTTTAAAAACCCGACCACGCCCCTTTTAACGCCCACAAACCGCGAAACTCGGGTGCCCACATTTTAAATGCTAGAGAAAATAAGCTTTAAGGGTTAAGGGGTTCCTCAGCAAAAAAAAAACATATTTAAAAAAAAAAATTTTTTATATAAAGAATTAAATACTATATAATAACTTTTAAGTTTCTTAAACATACATATTAAAAGAAGAATTTTTGAAATTAAAAAAAATATATATATTCAGCGGTCAGCCATTGTGACGTTATTTCCAGCGACCACTCGCGAAAAAGGTGCATTTGCGTTGTCAGCACAGTTCCTGACAGAATCATAGTAAATGAAAGAGCCAAACATTTTCTTGTAGTACAGACCTAAAACTAGAGTCTGAACGAAGACAAAATAAAAAAAAAATAAAAAAAAAATAAAAAAAAATTGGATTTTTGGGAGACTTTTTTGCAAAAAATTCAAATTTTGGTAAAATTTGTTTAACATTTTTTTTTTAATTTAAATAATCCTTAGTTCAAACACGAGAGAATCGTATTTTAAAGGCATGTGCAAAATTTCATCAAGATCGGTGGAGTAGTTTCCGACAAATTTTGACAACCGACTTTGAAAACACAGTTTTGAGAAAAACGCAATGAAAGTATTGATTGGCAGTCCACTTGACCTCGTGTGAGCACATTCTCAAGACTGTACCTCAAAAACTATTATTCGGATCAACTTAAAACTTTGGGACAATATTTTTGAGATTCTGTAGAAACTTATGAGACAATAAAAAAAAATATATTGTTTTAACGTGCAAAACCCACCTAACCCCTTAATAAATGATTTTTGTATTGAAAATATCTAAAAATTTTTAAAACTTGGCCACAGTTTTAAGAAAATGTGTAAACAAATGCGTTAAAAATTTATTGTGCACAAAAGTAGGCTTATCTTTTTTTTTAAAAAGAGGGGTAACGACTAGCGTTTTTTCTTGTTTTGATTTTTTTTAAAGAGGGGTATTGCAGATCTGACAGTTGGTAAACCCGACTACAGCGTTCTTTCTTGTTTTTTACATATTCAATACATTCTAAACTATCAAACAAGAGAGGACGGTATAGTCGGGTTTCCCGACTATCAGATTCTCGTTATTCATTGCCCGCAAATTCAAGCGCAATTAATTTTTAACTCACTTGTATACACAATTTTTTTAAACTGGCCAGATTTCAAGATTTTTAGATATTAGCTGTTTGTGGGCCTAAACAGGGGCGTGGTCGGGTTTTGAAACAAACATGATCTGCGTGGGGAATTTTTGAAGTGAAACTTGAAACCTGTCCCTCTCTCACCGTTACAAACGTTCTCTCTGTCCTCTATTTTCCTTTTTTCGCTCTCAGCGCGCTCGCACAAAAATCTAAAAATAGAATGCGCTTGCTTGTAAAAAAAAGAGAAATGAAATAAAAATCTAAAAATAGAATGCGCTTGCTTGTAAAAAAAAGAGAAATGAAATGATAAGAGAGAAAGAGGAATACTAGAAGTTTCACTTCTGTCGTGCGTAGGCTGGACACACCCCTTTTTTGTTATTTTTTTATATTTCATTTATTTATTATACGGCTAAGAACACTTATAACTATTAACAGAATGGGATTAACAAGTGGTTGGAAGATGGTGGGGGCTGGATTTGAGGTTTAGTGCATGTAGACCAGAATCGGGCGGTACGGCCGCTAAGCATCGCATCGCCCGACGTGGCCAAAACTACACCGACGACCTCTTCTCTCGCTCTGACTGCCTTAGCGCAGTCATGACCGTAGCCGCGAAATCGGCGACTAGGTTCCGTGCTACTTTTTTTTTTTTTCTTTTTATTTTTTATTTACAATCTGTCTGTTTAAACAATAAGTAAATTGTATCATTAATATTCAATTAAAAGAAATATAAGTTTTCCAATGAGCCCTGCTATTATTTATAACATCTTTTCTGTTTTGTTGAATTTATCTATGAGGGAGATCGAGAATATGATATCTTTTCAGTCTTCTTACTGTTAAACTGTTGTCTACTAGACTTAAGGCTAAATTATTTTCGTGGTTGTGAAGTCTGTCGATATACTAGTTTTATTTATTTCTTCTTTTATGGTTGGAATATTAAGATCTTTATGAATATTTGCATTGGATACGTAAAAAGGAGCATTGACAATTTGTCGCAAAGTTTTTGATTGGTAACGCTGAAGTATCTCAATATTTGAGTTGCTAGCACTTCCCCAGAGCTGTATAGCGTAGGTCCAAACAGGCTTCAGTATGGATTTGTAGAGGCGAATTTTGTTTTCCAAAGTGGTTTCCGATTTTCGACTTATCAACCAGGACATTTTTAGTGTTTTAAGTCTGAGCTGCTGGCATTTTGCTTTAATGTGGTTTTTCCATGTTAATCTGCGGTCGAGATGCAAGCCGAGATACTTCAACAGTGCAGTTGATTGTAACTGGCATGTCGGCCGTATATAGGGTGAAGAGAATAGGTCCCAAAACGCTTCCTTGTGGGACGCCTGCGTTGATGAGAAAAAGTGTTGATGTGTCGTTTGTCTGTTGCACGTAAAAGCATCTTTTAGTCAGATATGACTTGATCAATAAAAAGTACGGAGCAGGTAGCCATTTCTTTATTTTGTACAATAAGCCATCGTGCCAGACTCGATCAAACGCTTGTTGAACATCAAGGAATGCAGCAGTGCAGTATTTTTTGTTTTCAAATGCAGATACTATATCATTTATGACCCTGTGACATTGCTCAGGGGTCCCATGACCTCTCCTGAATCCGAATTGGTATGCAGGAATGATGGAAAGTTCGTCCAAAATGGGCAAAATTCTCTTCAATAGTATTTTTTCAAATACTTTCAAGAATATTGTCAACAGACTAATGGGACGGTATGATGTTAATTCCGTTTCTGTTTTGTTTGGCTTTAGGATCATAATGATCTCTGCGCATTTCCATTGACTTGGAAAGTGGTCTAGTCTGAGGATCGCGTTAAATACAAAAGTGAGAAGCCGAATGCATTTTGGTGGTAAACTTTTTAGGGTGATGCCGTCTATTTTGTCAGGGCCTGGTACTTTTTTTATTGTTCAAGCATTTGATTTCTGTCACAACTTCTTCATATTTGATGCTTTTAATAGGTAAGCTCATTTGGCAGGGTGACTCAAGAAATTGTTCTACTTCAGTCTCGGTTGTAGAATTATTTATTTCGTTTGGCTGAAATACAGAGTGCAGATGTTGTGCAAATGCTTCAGCTTGTTCAATATTAGACCTACACCAAGTTCCATTGCTTTTACGAATATTTATGTTTCTTTTAGCTGGTCTCTTAAGGTATTTAGTTGCCCTCCATAGGTTGTATTCGTTGTTGCAGGAATAAGGGTCTAAGTTTCTCAGATACGCATCTAGAGATTCATTGCGTAAGTTCGACAGCAGTTGTCTAAGCTCTGAAGCAGCCTTGTTGTACAATCTTTTGTCAGCAGGGTAGTGAGTTTCTTGCCAGCGTTTTCGCAGATTCCTTTTATTTTGTATTTTTTGTCGAAGTTCGTTTGAAAGGTACAATTGATTTGGTTGTTGATGATTAAGAGCATGATTCGTGTTTCTGTAGCTTGCTGTATGAATTGTATTTGTAAAGTGCTCCACAGCATTGTCTATTTCCTCTCCTGTTTTTAACGAAATGTCCAGGCTTATAGCTGATTCTAAATAGCTTTTAAATGCGTTGATGTCAGTAGAGGCTGTAATGACTTTATAGGGCTTTTCCAGCATATGGGCTATTGTGCTGTATGTTGCTATTATTGGAGAATGATCTGAGTTAAGGTCAAAGCTCTCCATTACTCACATGTGTGATAGTGGGATTCCAGAGAATAATACAAAATCAATCAAATCTGGTATTGTGTGACTATCAGTTGGCCAGTATGTGGGCTTACCAGTTGACAAACTTGTTATGTTATTGTTTCGTATGCATTTGTATAGCTCCGATCCCTTCGGGTTAGTCAATCTGGAGCCCCATCATGGATGTTTGGCATTAAAGTCGCCTCCCACGATAAACTTTGTTCCCAGCCCTTGGAAAAAGTTCTTAAAATCGAGTTCTTTTATTGTGAATCTAGGTGGGAGATATATCGCTGTTATTGATACATCTGCGTGCATACATTTTATTTTAATTGTGGCAGCCTGCATAGCATTTTCCCTAGTACTGTCCATTATTTGAAATTTAAGGCCCTGCTTGACAATGATTGCAGCACCTCCATGAGCTCGATCTGACGGATGATCAGCCCTTACTGTGTCGACCTCCGACGTTGTGACCTCAGCACCACTTGCGAGACGGGAGTCGATGGCCAGTAGCTGGGTCACCTGCTGGGAACAGCGTTTGCACTACATGTTGGAGCACCTGGGGGTATTTTGGGGCTCGACTTCCCGCGTTGACCCCCTTGATAACCCGCTTGTAGCCGCTGCCCCAAGGGTATCTTCCGCCCTGTTACAGAGCTGCATATAGCGATCTTGCGGGCTTTCTTTTTTGTTTTAAAACCGAGCTGGCACGTGCCGAAGCTTTCGGTGTCTCTTGACCGCTGGAGCTGCCTTCTAGCTCGCAGGCACGTTCTCCGGTGCTCCGCTATGTCTTCGTTCCACCAGTAGACCGGAGCGTGCTTTTGCAGATACGTCTTCCTTACCTGCATGCCATTATCGCAGGCTGACTCCAGGCGAGCTGCAATGGCGTTTGCCGCCTTATCGGCACCAGCAGGAGTGACCGCGTCGCTGCATACCGGTGACCTGGTTGCTGTTGGACGTAATCCTACCCTACAGAGTATAGCGTCGTGATCACTGGCTGTAAATACCTCTCCGATCCGCCACCATGCGTCGCACGCCAGGCTAGGGCTTGCAAGCGTTAAATCGATTACCGATCCTGCTCCTGCCCTGTTGGGGTATATTGAAATGTCTGTGCAAAATTTGGTGGCTCCAGCTCTAATGGTTCCCGAGGTCTCAACGTTCGTACGGAGTACGCACGTTCATAAAATTATCTTTTACTCTACAAATAACAAGGAAAAAAAAAGTTTAAAAAAAAGGACCAGCGACTCTAGCGTTTTTTCTTGTTTTGTTTTTTTTTTTTAAGAGGGGCAATGAGTATCGCAAATTTGATAGTCGGGAAACCCGACTAAAGCGTCCTCTCTTGTTTTTTTTTCCTTTGTATGGAATGCCCCATAAGCAATCCTAGGGGGTAATATGTGTATAAGCAATGCTGTGGGTTAAAAGGGTGCGTAGTACCCACGGGTGTTATGTCATTTTTCAGAGTGACATACACCCACTCCCAAAGTATCAAAGCACCCTTGGGCGTTATCACTCTTAAAAGTGACATAACGCCCCCCAATTTTAAATACTTGTAAGGGGTTTTAAAAAAATAGCGCTAATTGTGTTATTTCTCTAGCATTTTTCAAGTTTTCGGCACAAGCTAAAAACTTGTAAAGTGCATCAAGAATCAGTGAGATTACCGATAAGGGAAATACCATTCATTATGTTGTCTCTCTAAGACAGTGTTTATGTTTTCGGCACAAATGCTCTCTAAGTTAGTTAATCACTGATCTTTGTACAAAGTGCACGCAAAATGAAAGCTGTCGGTTCTTATGCATATGAATTTCTTTTTAGCTTTCGAAAAAATTCAAAGCTTCTTCCAGCCGAGCAAAAATTGTTAAAAGTGCATTAAAAACTAGTGTTCTTGTTATATTAAAACGTTGTTATAATTTAATGGGTTCACTTATACCTCTCTATTACTCCGCCAATATTGCATATTGCTTTTTTTTTTTTTTTTTTTTTTTTTTGAAACATTACTGCCTACAGCGCTTTTCTGTTCTTCCGGTTCACAAATTATTTTCATTAGCTTGGGTTAACCCACAGACAATAATATTTTTTTAAAATATCGCTCGATTATTTTGGAAAAAATATTTGCCTGCGGCAAATAAACATTCTTTTAATTTTTTTGAGTACAGACACAGGCAAACATATGTTTCACAAATTTCGCGCGATTTTTTAATTCTTTTAATCACTTTGGGTTTACGAAATTACGACATCCCTGCGGCGCATTATCATAATTCCTTTTCTTTACAATACCAACTACATAAATGCACCTTAACAATTTTAATAACTAATCCTAAAGCAGCCAATGTTCCCTATTTCTTTCCAATTTAACATTAATTGCTTTTTATTTGCGACACTCGAAGAGTAAGCAAATACTGTAAACGTTGAAATGCCTGTCTGTCCGTCCGTCTGTCCGTCCGTCTGTCCATCCGTCTGTCCGTCCGTCTGTCCATCCGTACGAGCTCCTAAATGTCGGGAACCATAAGAGCTAGAGCCACCAAATTTTGCACACAGAATTCTATATACCCCACGTAGATCAAGTTTGTTTCAAAACCCGACCACGCCCCTTTTAACACCCACAAACCGCGAAACTCTGGGGTGCCCACATTTTTAATGCTACAGAAAAGTGGCCTAACTAAATGTTGTTTGTATTGGAAATATCTACACGGTCTGGCCATTTTCAAAAATTGTGTACACATGTGTGTTAAAAATTGATTGTGCCCAAAAGCAGGCTACACTTTTTTAAAGGTGGAGGCCTGGCGACTTTAGTGTTTTTTCTTGTTTTTTGTTTATTAAGGTCGTCCATATTAATGCTCAGAGTCTCATGAAGAAAATTGATGAATTTAGATACTTGTTTGTTCAGTCTAATGTGGATGTTATTTGCGTGTCTGAAACTTGGTTCTTGTCCGACTTTAGTAATCTGTCTATTGCGTGTGATGATTATGTTGTTTATCGTGCAGATCGTTTTAGTCATGCTGGTGGTGTCGCTATTTATGTAAACAAAAAATTTAATTGTACTGTTAAATGTAAGCACCCAATCGAAAGTGAAATTGAATATTTATTTTTAGAACTTTCAGGCAAAGATCTTTCTGCGAAAGCATTGATTGGAGGCATCTACCGGCCGAATCGTCATATTGACTATGCTCCCTTTTTAAATGTTTTATGTGAAATATCTGTTGACTATACAGATGTTATTATTACTGGCGACCTGAATAGCAATATCCTAAGGGAAAGACATCTGATCGATAGTTTCGAATCTATTGGCTTGTCGTCCGTTAACGTACAAACTCCGACACATTTTACTAATACCTGTGATACTCTTCTTGACTTTTTCTTGTATGACCAAGTCTCTGTACCAGTTTTCTCTAAGCATGACCTTATCTTTCTGACGTATGATTTGACCTTAGCTTGTAAATCTGACACCTTTGAATTTAGGAACTATAAAAATGTTAACTACACCGAACTTGAACTTGAATATAACAATTGTGATTGTTCCCAATATCGAGCATCAATTGAATATTTTCAACAGTAACATTCTTTACTTATATAACAAATGTGTATCAATCAGGCAAAAGACTATCCTTCCAAAGAAAAATCCCTGGTTTAACCATTATATTAAAAGAAACATACCGATCCGTGACGCATCCTACAATAAGTGGAAGCGATACAAAACTGCATTTTTTAGAACACAATACACTCGGGCGCGTGATAATGTTAGGCAGATCATCAGATCAGCAAAGTCTGACTTTTATGGGTCCAAATTTCAAAATCTTACAATTAAAAAAACATGGCGTGAACTTAAAAATATTGGCGTTGGTAAAAGCAAGAAGCTGACCCAACACCCAGTGGACGTCAACGACCTGAACAGGAAGTTTGTGCAATTCAATGTACCTGAAGCTACATGCAACACGTACCTGAATGCCTTACCAAACTGTGATAATAGATTTAGTTTTATGTGTGTTAGTCAATGTGATGTTCTTGAATGTTTACTTAAGGTTAAATCAAACGCTGAAGGCCTGGATGGCATCAGCCCAAAATTTGTTAAATTGCTGTTACCTCTAATCCTCACCCATATAACACACATTATGAACACCGCAATAACCACATCCACCTTTCCCTCCGCATGGAAGTACGCAAAAATTGTCCCTATCCCGAAAAGTCAAACCGAGTTCAGACCCATATCCCTACTTCCTTTTTTGTCAAAAATGTTTGAAAATATACTTGCGGCACAGATATAACCCTTTTTGGACAACAATTCTATGCTTAGTGAAAAGCAATTTGGATTTAGAAAAAAGAGGAGTTGTATAAGTGCCATTACCGATGTAGTTGAGGACATTCGATCGAAGCTTGATACAAACTGGATCACGTTTTTGACTCTACTCGATCACAGCAAGGCTTTTGACACCGTCAACCACATGATTCTATGCACTAAGCTGAAAAACCTTTTCAATTTTTCGGACTCTGCAGTCACGCTCTTGAGGTCGTACCTAACAGGTAGACAACAAGCAGTCGTGTCAGAGTCGAGTACTTCTTGCTTTGTTTCGGTGACTAGAGGTGTTCCCCAAGGATCTGTGCTAGGGCCTTTATTGTTTTCTATCTATGTTAATGACTTACCTAATGTTCTGTCCCCTTGTGATGTCCATTTATACGCTGATGATGTGCAGTTCTATGTTAGTAAGCCTCTATGTCAAGTCAATGATTGTATTAGTATGTGTAATACCCTGCTTTTCAAAATTAATAACTGGGCCATTGAAAACGGACTTTGTCTGAACCCAAATAATTTTAATAGTTTTAAAAAACTAAAAGAAACGCTTTCCGGTTTAAAAGAGCGCCCTTTTTTAAAAAAAAAAAAAAAAAAAAAAAAAAAAAAAATTGGGAACCCAAAAAAAAAAAAAAAAAAAAAAAAAAAAAAAAAAAAAAAAACCACCAAGTGAAACTTATATAAAGCGTTTAAAAAAAGCAAATGTTTAGTAATTTATAAATAACCTTTCAACACAACACAACTCCCTTAGTTGATTATTGGTAATAGCCCAATCCAATATGAAGATTCTGCAGGTAACCTGGGTACCACCTTTAACAACACATTTAGACGGAGTAAACATATTTCAAAAGCAGCTGGGCGAACATACGGGCTTCTGAGACAGCTTTCAACTTCTCAGTCGTTCTTGCCAACCCAGCTACGAATGCTAGTGGCCAAAACCATTCTAGTTCCCACCCTGTTTTACGGTGTTGAGATTTTTGGGCATTGCGATACTCATGATACGCAAAAATTAACTGTTGCTTGTAATTCAATCGTCCGTTACGTGTTTAATCTTCGTCGTACTGACCACACTTCCCATCTAATCAACAATATTCTTGACCTTAGCCTTAGTCAGTGGATTGACCTTAAGACCCTAATTTATTTTCAAAAAATTGTGTGCACCCGTGAACCATCCTACTTGTTTCAGAAACTTTTTCCAGCTCAATCGCAAAGAACACAAAACTTTATTATCCCCAGATACAAAACTTTGTGCTCAAAGAAGCAATGGAACAATCTACCTCATACCCTTAAAACCATCAGAAGCGCGTCTCAGTTTACCTCTAAAATCCAAGACTTCTTGAGTTCTTAAAGATAGTTGCAACTTAACTTAACCTACTTTATTTTATTTTAAACAAAAATGTCATGTTCCTAGACTTAAAACTTGTTTGTATTTGTAAACTCAATTTTGTTAATATTTAAGTAGTAAATTTAAGTTATTTATTTAATTTATAAATCTTTACTGAAACCGTTGTGACTAACGCAATAAATATAAGTCTTCACTTGTAGCGTTAGGATATAAATAAATGAAATGAAATGAAAGAGGGCAGTGAGTATCGCAAATCTGATAGTCGGGAAACCCGACTATAGCGTTCTTCCTTGTTTTAATTTGAATTTAAAATTTATTCGCTTCAGGCGTTAAAGTGTCATAAGGACCAGAAAAAAAGCACATAACGCCCTGCGGGCGTTATCAAACCAAGATTGTCCAGGTATTATTTTCCAATTTTTCAGTAAAAGGGGACAACATTAAAATTCAATTTATTAAAACTGATGAATTGGGACCATGCACACACCGCCGCCTCCAGGATGTGTTTCGTTAATCTTTCCAAGTGGCTATTTCGTTTCACTTGTATCTTAAGTTTTTATTCTTGTTAATCGTAGAGTAAACGAGAATACTGCAAACTTTGGAAATGCCGACCATAACTCAGCCGGAAGTCAAAGAAATTATTCAAACATTTTTTTATGTACAGTCAACAAACGTCCTAAAAGCGTGCTAAAAGTTAACAATGTAAACAAAAATAAAGCTAAAAAAATGTTTTGAATATAAGCCATTTGCTGAGTTTATCTTGCACTTTATGCAGATGTTTTTTCGTTTCGCTTGTCTAAGGTGCAGCTCGTACCGCTCCGTTTGACTGGCAATGTTTACCGCTCACCGTCGAATCCTTGCCCAAAACACAACTGTACGTCGTTAGGAATTGATTTTTTTTTTGGCGCTTATCGCGTCTTTCACACCGTTTTCACTTATGTATCTACTTGTTACCAAGTCCTTATGTACAAGCAATTTTAGGTGGTAATACCTGTTAATTATTTTAATGTGCAAATGCCTGTCTGTCCGTCCGTCTGTGCCTCTGTACGAACGTCGAGATCTCGGGAACCATTAGAGCTAGGGCCACCAAAATTGTAACACAGACTTCTATATACCCCACGGCCTAAATAAATGCTGTTTGTATTTAAAATACACTTGGCCCTCGCTCGAACCTTTGCTACTCGGTCTTCGGTTGCTTTCTCTTACACGCTAAAACCTGTCTTACACGGAACGTAACCCCTTTAAGAAATACCTACATAGATTTAAAATTTAAAAAACATTTTTTTTAAGAGAGCTAGCGAATCTAACTTTTTTTCTTATTTTGTTTTTCTTAAGAGGGCAATGAGTATCCCAAATCTGGTATTCGGGAAACCCGACAACTATTTTCTCAATTCAAAAAAACTATCAAATCGTGGCTTAAAGTATAGATAAACGCCTATTTAAGCTTGATGGAAGAAGTATAACGTCCGCAACGTAACGTCCGCAACAAATTTAAATTAAGATTATTTTTATTAACGGAACTAGTTATCTTTCTTTTTTAAGCTGCATTGATATGGTCATACATTCCACTTAATTTTTAGTTATCTTACTTTTTTGGTTAACTATTCTTAATTCGCTAATAAATGTGTAAATGCACACAAACCTCAAATTTTACTTCCATTTTTTGTAACGTCCCCAACGGAACTTTGAGCAAGCATAACTTTCTTTCAAAAACAGTTAGCCTCTTGTTTTTAAATTATTTTAAAAGTGTACTCAAGAAACTGCATATGGCAAAAATTTCATGAAAATATACCCACGTCAACGGCAGCTGTGTCAAATTCTAACAATCAAATTTGCGTACAAATGTAACGCCCGCAACGCAGAGATTAGCCCATATGGATGGTGGATAGTGGCCAGTGGGAATCGAAGTTGCACATCTTTCGAAAGTCCTTACAGTTCCTTAGGGATGTGCTCTGTGGAATTATTGTATAAAAATTAATGCCCACCTGAGGGAATAAAGTGTAAAATAATGTGCAACGAAACCACCCACATTCAAAACGTGAAAATTTGTGGCAATGGAAATGGCTGAGCATATTTGAATTCCAAACAACCAAGTCAAAATGTTTGTTGGATACCCAAACACAGTTTTTAAGATGTACATGTACAGAGCTTTTAATTACTATTTTGACCACAACGTTGCCTGTGAACAATTTCAAAGGCTTGCGGTAATCGGTTCCTTTTATAACTGTCTGCTCATTCGATTTTACGGTACTTTTAGGTGTTTGCTCAAAATGTGATCAATTTTAATTTAGCTTAAAAAGCTTTACGTGCGTCGGAGAAAAATATTATGTCTGTCATCTGAAACTTTTAAAAAAAGAGTGATTTACTTATAAAATTAATATAAAAAAGGCAAATTTAAAATTGAAGTTAAGAATAATTATATAATAATATAAATTATTTTAAAAAACAACCAAATGTCCATGTCACAAGCAACATCCATTAGCGCTAAAACTGGTGGGCGTGGCGACTTGAAATTTTGATCAAGTATTTCTTAAACCATTACAAAAAGAAAAATTAATAAAAAAATTTTTTGATTCTTTAGGCAAAAAGTTGGGGTCGAAAGGGTTAAAACCATTAATGAACCCTACAACAGAAATTTTTACTGTATTTACTTTTTTTTTTAGGTTCCATCCAACTCAACGGTCGTCACTGTCCCTAACACGTTGCAAAACGAGAATCAAAAATGGCACACAGTGGGCGTGTTTAAGGATCTCTCGCACACAGTTACTAGCTATATTGATTCAAACTGCATCCAAGATTCCCTACTTGACAGTTTTGATGTGGATAATCTTCCAGATTTTAGCAAGTTTCCACGCATCAATTTAGATCCTGGAACGGCGTATCGTTTTCGACTGAGTGCTATTAACACATGTGGACGAGGGGAATGGGGAGAGGTTTGTAAAACACGTGTTTAATTGCTTTAAACAATAATCTAAAGATTTCAATACCCTTGCAGGGTATTATATATTTAGTGTAATGTTTGTAACGCATAAAAGGAGGCATTTCCGACCCTGTAAAGTTTATTTATTTTAATCAGCGTCACTAGACGAGTCGATAAGCCATGGCCATACTGAGGGTGTAGCGTTGCACAAATGCAAGAAGATAAGCGTTCTAAACACATACTTGAATCTGATTTAATCCATAAAATAGGTTCAAAACTTAAAAAAAGCTTTAATTTGAATCGATCTCTTTTTTTTTTTTTTTTTTTTTTTGCGCATTGTTCTACGGCCCACATACCAACCGCCGCGTATCGTACGGCACGATTCGCGAGAAGATAGACGCGAGTTATGAAAATATAGGCAAAAGTCCGAAGGAAAAAAATAGGATCTAATTTTGTGCCAACGAAGTTAGTATAAGTGGTTTTAGGAGCGGCAGAGAGTCAGAATTTGAGTTTATAGGATAAAGTCTATTATAGTCAACACATAATACTATTTCTAGTTAATCTACTTGGCACAGAAAAGTTAAGCCGACCTACCAAGTCGGCGCTGTCAATAGAAAATGTTACATAACCTAACTAACCCACCCAAGTAATTAAAGATTTTAGCTGTTGCTGTCTTTACTTGAACAGTTTTTGGTACTCATATACTGTATTTATACGTAGCCCATTTCGTGCAATCAATTCATGAAATGGTATAGGAATGATTGCATGAAGCAAGTAGGCTCCGCTAATTTGATTACATGTATTCGTCTCCATCGTATAAACATAGTAATAATTATCAAAAATTATAAGATCGATTCAGAACAAACCTTTTTTTTCTTAAGTTTTTTATGTGTTAAGAAAATGCAAGTTACTTATGGAACGCTTATCTTTCTGCATTTGTGCAACGCTACATCCTCAGTATGCCCAATTACATTGAGGTACTAAAAAAATCAAAAGGTCTCTAAACATATTTTACAAAAATTATCAAAAAAATAGGTTGCAAAACTGTAACATTTGACTTTTTTTTTCTTTTTTTTTTGTCATATATCTTCCAGCTTATCAAATGGCATTACATTTTTAGGAAACATATCTTAATAAGTCACCAATAATATGAGACTAAGATAATCTTAAGCATGCGTTGCTTAGATGAGAACATATTTTACAAAAATTATCAAAAAAATAGGTTGCAAAACTGTAACATTTGACTTTTTTTTCTTTTTTTTTTGTCATATATCTTCCAGCTTATCAAATGGCATTACATTTTTAGGAAACATATCTTAATAAGTCACCAATAATATGAGACTAAGATAATCTTAAGCATGCGTTGCTTAGATGAGAAGATACGGACCGTGAGAAAATAAACTGTGTTACAAGACAGTGTAAACTAAAATGTATTGCATATTTTTGAAGGCTTTTATATATTGATTTTAAGAGCTATCATATTAAATAATTCGATTAAATTAAAAAATTTGTTTTAAAGATTTTTATTTAAAAAAATGTTAATTAGGGGTTATTCTCTAAAAATTCGAACTCAATCCGATAAATATTTTCCGAGATATACCTCAATACCGCGATGGGCTTATTTGAACGCGTTTTTCTTAAAAGGGGTTTTTTTTTAAAGTCGGTGATCTCGATTTCTCAAAAACAGATCAAATTTTCTAATCCGAAAAGAAACTATAAAAATGTGTAGCTTAGGACAGTACCTAAATACATTTTTAACAGTTTTCGCAATTCCGCTCCGTTTTCGATATTTTGGGCTTCAAAGTTAACAATTTTTTTTTAGGGTTTTGGAGAAAAATTCATAACTCTAGAACGGTTTGACATATATCGACAAAGTTTTTTTTTGGGTGTAAGAGAATCGTTTTGGCTTAAACAAAATTTTTTTTTAATTTAATTTGTAATTTAACATAATTTTTAACAATAATTGTTTAAACAAATAGGTTTTTAAAAGTGTTCTAGGGCAGTTTTTGCTTTGAAACTTTCGCACAGTTATCGTCGATTTATAAAGCAGCAAAACAAATTTTTTGCACTTTTGCTTTGGTCAGTCGGAATCGTTTTTTTTGTCCAGTCGCGCGTGGTTCCTTCATAGGAAATTCGCGCCAGCAGCTTTGGCGTCGCCGTTGACGTCATACTATTGGCGATCGCGCCGACTGCGCTGCCGGCGTCTCCCACGACGCTGCGCTGCTGGCTCGAATTTCCTATGAAGAAACCACGGACAAAAACGCGATTCCGACTGTCCAAAGCAAAAGTGCAAACATTTTTTTTTGCCAGGTAATAAATAATAGTTTGACAATAATTAATAGTTGATACAAGTGTTGATACAAGTGTTGATACAAGTGAACCGATTCTGTAGAGAATTTTTAAAAATACGTATTCTTTGAGCCTCGGAACTGCGTATAAACCCTTAAGCTTAGACCGTGTTTTAAAATATTTTTTTTATAAACTTTTACGTAGTGCCCTCCGAAAGTGGGCATGCTTGAAGGTTGATAAACATGGTTGTATGTTTAATATAATTAATATTATTTTAAGGATTTTTTTTTTTAAGGATTTAGTTTTTTTTTTAGTTTTTGTTTTTTGTTGTTAAGTTTGTGTTAAATTGGGCTAAACCTCTGAAATAGTTTTTTTATAAATAAAATATAAGAAATTGGAAATATCTGTAACGAATTAAGATCATATAAAAAATGTTTAGGTTCTAAATGTGTTTTAAAAAAAAGTCCAATTAGTTATAATACAATTTTTGATTTGATGTTTCCCCCAGATATCCAGTTTTAAAACCTGTTTGCCCGGTTTTCCTGGAGCGCCCTCGGCTATAAAGATTTCAAAGGATGTTAAGGAGGGCGCCCACTTAACATGGGAACCGCCGCCGGCTCAGAAAACTAAAGAGATAATTGAATACTCAGTATATCTGGCAGTAAAGCCTACTGCCAAGGACAAGGCGTTGGCCACTCCTCAACTGGCATTTGTGCGGGTTTATGTGGGTGCGGCGAACCAATGTACGGTTCCCAACGCCTCACTCTCCAACGCACATGTCGACTGCTCAAATAAACCAGCAATTATATTCCGGATTGCTGCTCGAAACCAAAAGGGGTACGGACCTGCAACACAAGTTAGGTGGCTTCAGGGTAAGTTTTCTGTTTGAACATATTTGTACGTCTTCTAAATTGAATTTCGCAGATCCCGCAACCACAAAACTGCAAGTTCCCACAAATACGCCAAATTTAAAGCGTGCGCAGGAAAAATCAACTATTGGAACCAGCAGCGTTGCAAGTCCCTTCTGTTCGCCGCATAAACGTGGACGCAATGGATTGCAAGAATGACCGAGCTATTTAGCTTTTAAATTCATATTAAGGCATTAAGATGTTGTGGTAAATATTAATGCTCAGTAATAATTATGCCATTAATATCGCTGCAACTGTCAAATAAAAAAAATGTTGTACGCTTTGCTAAATTTGATGTGCTTGACAACGATACTTGAATATTATTGATTGCAATTAAGGCAGCATACGAAGAGTTGGCTATTACTAATGTATGTACATTAGGGAAATTGGTCTATGTGAAAAATGTTTAATTCAAATGTAATTATTTTATTGACAACTCCAAGCAAGCACTTTCGATAAAAATAAAGATTTTAAAAAACAATACAAAAAATTTAGTCTTCCCTGTAAACAAAAATTTAAGTGGTGGCCAACATGTAGATGTGTATTACAGTGTTCGCAAATGTGTGTTGTGAGTTACAATTATCAAAACTTCAATTCTAATGTAGGCAATACGCGTTTAATGCTAAAAGGTGTGCAAATTAAATTCTTGCTTGCGGTTTTGCTTTAACAATTCGACCCTAATGGACATGCTGAACAAAAGCCACAAAAAAATGTATGAAATAAAAATATAAAAATAAAATATTGTAATTTTATTTAAAAAGGAGGACAAGCTCTTGTTTAAAATTTTAAACGTAAGGATATTAGTAAACTTAAAATTAGAGACCTGCACGAGTGACTACTACTTGCCAATTTGATGAGTAAAAATAATAATTTTTTCCGATTACAGTTACTTTTTTGTATCATGTTTGGTAATTACGAGTAGGGGAAACCGGGGCTGCAGAAGGGGTAAGTGTGCCGAGTGCCCTTTTTGAAAAGAGCTTAAAGCGCAGTGGCGTCATCAACACTTTTTTTTGTCGAGTATTTGATCGGCCTTTTACCGACGTAATTTGGATTATTTATGTGTTGCGGTTTGCCCAGGAGCACACTTTTTCTGTTTTCGACGCCAGTAAGCAAATTATTCATGTAATTTTTCCAAATATTCTTAACAAACAATTACACAGGGCAACACTAAAAAAAATCCACGGATCATTTGCACTTTTTCATAGCATTTGGGTTCTCCTGAGTTCAAGTCCCATACAAAATTATTTTCCATCACCTATAGGTTCCGCGGTATAGCGACGAATAGAAAAGTAGCATGTTGGATGACCATTTGAATTATGTCGCCTTATCCATAGAAGTAACCGTGATATTTTTAGCTGAATTATACACTCAAAACACCACTACACTGAACAAAAATTGTCCCCGGCTTGGACATTTGCCATGCCTTTGAAATAAGACGTCAAAGTTGAAATCTCTCGTATAAGTCAAGTTTTTGTCACATTCAAGGGCCTTTTAACAATATACCTAAAATGGTAGAATTTTTTATTTTACCTAGATTTTGTAGCCCTATGTTCGCTTCAATTTTGGTTTTTATGCCTATCGTGATAATATTTTATTGGAATTCTTATAGCAATAAAAGTAATTTTTTTTTACTATTTCTACTACTATATTTTCTCCCAATTTTTGAAAAGTCATGGCAATCTTAAACACACATGCTTATATTATTTTGGAGTTAAAAAAATGTTTTCTTGATGGACCAACTAAGCATGTCATGACTTTTCAAAAATGGGGAGAAAATTTAGTTGTTGGCATGTTGGTCGAGTTGAAAATGTAATGTGGAGCAATGTGCGCTTTCATTCGTTAAATGCTTACCTTCATCGACCAAAATATGATATTATGTGAATATCGATGATTACAATTAAAAATAGAAGAACATGTAATAATTTTTTACATTAAAAAATAATTTCTTCCCAAATATTTGTTTTTTCTAAGAAAAAGACTAAAAAGTAAAGTGGGGAGTTTTTTTGTACAACAATATTGTTATTTTAAACTTGTAAACTTATATACACTAACTTTTTCAATCAATAAACATTATACGTTCATGAATTTCATGTGTTCAATTGACTTAACCAAACCAGGATACTTACCCCGGCCCTGCGGTCCTGGGTTCAGGTGAAACTGAAGAAATCGCGATTAAAGTTTTTTTTATTCAATCTTTTAATTATGTAGGTATGCCAGCAAAGACCATGCTAATCCTCTTGTGCTCAAGAATTCAAAGAGATGTGATTCTAAAGAGCTCGCGGTCCATGGATGACAGTTTTTGGAACTGGCTTATCTATCGCTACATGCTCAAAAATCCTAAAAAAAAAAAGGACCAATGAATCGCGGTTTCTGAAAAGTTTTTATTAAGTTCACATTTGGCCAAAAATCTGGCATTTCTTCTACTGCGTAGCTAGGAAAACATACATTTTGTACTATTTTTTTAGATACAGATAATCTGAGCCAAAGTTGAAAATTATTTCCTATTTTTTAGTTGTTTATTTATAAAAATAAAAACTACCGCAGAGATTCAACCCAATTTAACACAAACTCAACAACAATATATCGCAACTAAAAAAAATATGTCCTTAAAAAAATATTAAGTGGTTAAATTTTTATCGACCTTTAAATACGCCAACTTTTCGTAGGCACTACGTAAAAGTTTATGAAAAAATCGAAACAAAAAAAACTTTTAAAGCACGGGCTTAGCTTAGGTAACATTTTTAAAACATTAAAAATTAAAAACAAAATTTTTTAATTTAATCAAATTTTTTAATATTTTAGCTCTTAAAATCAACTTTTATAAAAGCCTTCAAAAGTATGCAATTTATTTTAAATAATGTGTTTTAGTAACCAAACAAGAAAATTCCAAGAGTTTTGGATAATTTTAACGTGTGCACAATTTCCAAAATTGGACTTTGCCAGTTTTGTTTGGCTTCTAAGCATGTTCAACGCCTAACTTTAAAAATTCATTAAAAAAAAATTAAGAGAGTCGCACAAAACCCTGGAAGACTTGACAACTGATCAAATAATTTGTTTGAAAGGTTTTACTCAAATCACGAAGGGTACTTTTTTGCAGGTTAAAAGCAAAGTACATTTTTATGAAAAACACTGATACTTATAGATTTTTTAAATTTTTAAAAGATGTGTTTGGAATAATTTCAATATTATATTTTTTACTTGCTACATTAGGTATGTGTGAAACTTTTGTTAATTGTTTGCTGTAATTTTCAAAAAGTTTTCCAATATTTTACGAAGTTTTAACTTTAAAAATATGCTATAAAAAAACGTACAAATCAATTTGTTTGAAACGTTGGCATAAAATAGCTTAAAGTATTCTAAACAAGATCCCATTTTAGTTTTATTAAATTTCTTAAAAAAATAAAAGGTAATTTTGGCCAAAATGTGAAATTTTTGGCCCACAGTGCGATGGATACGCTTTGCTTTTCGCGATTCTTGAGGTGTAGGCACCTTTTCTAGACCATAACTGCAACACATTTAGGACTTGCATTCAAAAACATTCTTAAGGGGGGACATCTGAGTAACTGGCAAAAAAAAAGCGGATTTTCTAAAATTTTTGTTGGCCAAATGAAAAAGCCAATCGAAAATTTGTAAAGTAGGTTTCATAATATAAGATGTGAAGTACAAAATAAAATTTTTTTGGAACAAATCAAAAACAAAATGGCGGCCGTGCAGCATTTCTTCGTAGGCCCTTTTTCGTAAAAGGGGTCCATGGCCGGTAAGCTAACGTCCTTAATTTTTGATCTAGAACAAAAAATCAAGTTTGGCTAGTTTCTTTAACTCAACAGCTATCGACACTCGTAGGATTTTTGCGATATTTTGATTTTTTGCAAAATGGTGAGTGATTGAAAAAAAAGTTAACGTTTTCACGAATAAAAAGGTCACAAAATTGTTGATAAAAAAAAAAGTAAACAATATAAAAAAAAAATCCTACGAGTGTCGATAGACAAGGGTATTTTGAATATACTGTTAAAATTTCAGATCGATCGGTTAAGATTTGTTCGAGTTAAGTTACCGGCCAACTCAAAAAAAGTGGTTTCGAGAAAAACGCGTTTAAACACAAAAGGTTCCATGGGATATACCTGTAAGGCATCGCCGCAGAATGGAAAATTTCGACACTTAGACACTTTTGCCGGACTCTATCTTTTGGTATGTTATTTTTAAGACCATAAAGAATTATTTAAGCGAAAAAAAAATTTTCGATTTTTAAAAAAAGTTACTCAGATGTCCCCCCTTAATTCAAGACACAATAACAAAAAATTATGTTAAAAATAATAAAAACGAGTAAAAAGTAGTAAAACGTTACGATTCCTACGATGCTAAACTGACAGCTTCGGAATCGTAATCTAATTTTATCGTACTCGGCGAATAGTAATCAGCTACTTTTAACACATGAGTGACTCATATAAATCACAGCTCCTACAGGTGCCTGACCAACTTGATTCTTTGAAAATGATTCAGCCTAGATCAGCTTATGAAATAAAGGCCAAATAAATCAATCAGTTCCATCGAAACCTGGTAGCTATTCCCGTAAATTTTATTAGCTGCTAGGGTTCATTATCAACGAGTTTTGTATTGTATTTGCTACCGTGCAATCTAACTCCGATGCCCTCGCTTCCCAATCAGATCATGCTGCTGCTCCAACCCTTGCGTAAGAGATCCGAGATGGTGAGGCACGAATTACCGGCAGCCTGGAGGAGAAATTCAAAATGATAGCAGCTGACTGCAACAAACTTTTTACGAGAGTCACTCAACTGGAGAGCGAGGTGAGAGAGATGGGCATGTTGAAGCAGCGGGTCTAAGCGCTGGAGGCGGAACTAACCAAGACTATGGCAGGTCTTGGAACATGGATTTAAGCAAGCTTCAACTATAGGACTAGGGTCATTCGCGTGAAAAGGACATTTTTCCTGGGACTGTTTGCATTTCGATTATATTAAGTGAGTCGACATCCCACTATCACACCACTGATCGACAGATTCAAATCCTTTTTTATCATTTTAGTCGATTTTAACAGCTTCATCTTGCTTTACCTCACACTACTTCTATCATCTGAAGGGGCCCCAACACTGTAAACTGCGATTTTTGACATGGTTTTTATTTTATTTATTACAGAAAAACGGACGTTCCGATTAACTTTAAACTTTACAAATATGTTAATCAATGTTTGAATTATCCAAAAAATTTTTTTTTTTTTTTGGCGGCCATGTTTTTCTTTTGTAGCTGATCCAAAATAACGTCTTTTTGAAACTACCCTTGCCTGGTTGACAGCAAATCAGCAAAACGGCGCCACCTAGAGCAAAAAACCAAACAGATTCTTGAAATATACATTACTGGCTATCGTTCGACATATGGGATTTTAAAAAAATTGCTTAGAAAAAAAATGGCGGCTGTTTGAAAAAAAAAAATTTTTTTCGCGTAAAATTTTGCACTATTTACATATATCAAAAAACGGCTACGTCCAACTGAAACGGCACTTTTCCCTAATAGAATGCCATTTGAATCAGGTCGATCGGATAAAAATTTTTTCAGTTATGCTGTCAACCAGGTCAAAAAACATGGTTTCGAGATAATCGCGTTTAAAGATGTGCATGTACATGTACAGGTACAGGTACAGGTTTTAGGAAATCGCTTCGTAAAGCGGACTTGGAGTCTTTTCTAAATTAAAGTATACATATCAAGAAACATTTTAAGCCAAAAAAAAAAGAAATCATTTTTTTTTTAAATCAAAGTGTACTTCCCCCTTAAACAGTTGATTTTCGCCCCATGACCTCAATTCTCTTCATTCTTTCGATAGTTTTCAGCATTGAATATCATTGTTGGACTACATACAACTATATTTTTAATCTTTTCATATGTTTTCCTTGATTAGTAGTGTTTTCCTCAACTATTTTAAAAAATAAATTTGATAAGTTTCCAAAAATACAGTAGCGGACAAAGAAATCCGGACAGGCAAAAAAAAGTTCGTTTCGTAAATTTTTTTTAATTGAGTTCATTGTTTCCGGAAAATTTGTATTAAACTTATTAAACGAATGCATTTTCTAACCAGCACAACTTTTATTTCGATTCCAGTGATGTTTTTTAAACGCTTTATATTAGTTTCACTTGTGGCTGGCTATCTGGCTATCTGGCTGCGTAACACCACTAAGCATACAATATATAGAGCAGCGATGGCAGCGCTGCCCAAAACGCAGAGAGCAAAATTTCAAATGAGAGTAAGAGAGAGTAAATTTTAAACAAGCGAGAGAGTAAGAAGTCACTTTGGTGGTTGTTTACACACTAATGCAAAATGATCTCTGCGAATAAGTCCATGTGCGGAATAGCCTTAAGTTTTTCGTATTCTTTGAAATTTTAGGGAATTTAACGTCGCTAGCTTTAAATGTTTCTCGTATTTTTGATGTGTGAGAGCGAGAGGGACTATTCTTTCTGTTTGTATTTTTGACGTGTGAGAGCGAGAGGGATTTTGTTTTGATTTCTTCAAGGCAATTGCACTTGTTAGTTAGGAAATTTGTTTACCCCATTAAGGGGGGACATCTGAGTAACTGGAAAAAAAGCGGATTTTCTGGAATTTTTTTTGGCCAAATGAATCGAAAATTTGTAAAGTAGGTTTTATAATATTAGATGTGGAGTACAAAATAAATTTTTTTCGAATAAATCGTACCGGCGAGATAAGAAAGCCCAACTAAGCCTTCAGCTGATAGGGTTTGAGTCGCCAGCTTTGATTTATCTAAATGAACAGCTGACCAAATATAATTATGAGATCTTCAAAGAAGCAATGCGACTTAAAAAGCACAAGCAGCTTACAGCTGTCTTCACACGCCGTGGAGTGGTCTACGTTAAGCTGAGCGACGGAGGGGAACCTCGATATGTGCAAAGCTCGCTCGAGCTTTCTGAGCTGACCAACGATGTGGGCGGCGCAGATAAGAGTTCATTTCGAGAATAATCTGTCTCACTCAATTTATCATATTGTTAGATTATATTGTATTATTATATTTACTAGATTTAAAATTAATGTAGGTCGCTTTGTTTACTTTATGTGCTTTGTTATGTTTTATCAATGTTTTGTTTCATACATAATGCGTGCGCAACTGATAATTTTATTTAAACATTTGAAATGGAAGACAATTTAGAAGTCTCGAATAGCCATACCCTTTTGCGACTTATTACAAAACAGAGATCTGGCCTTAAAGTTTGCCACTTAAACGCTCAAAGTCTGACAAGGAAAATTGAAGAGTTCAAATATATGTTTGTGAATTCTGGTGTAGACGTCATATGTGTATCTGAAACGTGGTTTGTTAAAGATGTCTGTGATACGTTAATTTCATGTGATGGTTACAATGTTTACCGTGCGGATCGTGTCAGTCATGGGGGGTGTAGCTATATATGTTAGTAAAAAATTAATGTGCAAGTTTATATGTAAGCATCCCGATAATAGCCCTATTGAATATTTATTTCTTGAAATTATTAATCATTTTACAGCAAAGAAAATTCTTATCGGATGCATTTATCGCCCACGTTGCAATATTAATTATAACGAGGTAATTAATTTACTATCAGATATTTCTTTAAGCTATGCAGACATTTTATTAGCTGGTGATCTCAATAGCAACATGTTGAGGGAAACACATCTCAAAAGCGAAATGGAGTCATTAGATTTAAAATTAGTAAACTCTGTGTTTCCAACACATTTCAGCAGAACATGCAGCTCTTTGTTAGATGTCTTCTTTGTAACTGACATTGGAAAAGTATATTTGTATGACCAACTTATCGTGCCTTCGTTCTCAAAACATGACCTTATATATTTGACCTACAACTTTGACCTGCAATATAATGACGAATTAATAGTATTTAGAGACTTTAAGAACATTGACTACGACCTGCTTATGGCTGAACTCGACAGATGCAACTGGAATAATATTTTCATATCCTCAACGGTTGACCAACAGCTCACAATACTTCAAAACAACATCAGCTACCTGTATGACACTTTTGTTCCAATCAAAAGCAAAGTGATCAAATACTCAATTAAACCATGGTTTAATAATGAAATAAAGCAGGCAATTAAATCTCGAAATAATGCTTTTCAAAAGTGGAAAAGGTATAGGACTCCACAACACCACGGACACTTTAAGTTACTAAGACAGACCGTGACTAAACTAATTGAATCTGCGAAGACAAACTTTTGTAGTCGTAGATTTAACAATTCAACTTCAACCAGACAAACATGGAAAGAAATAAAGTCATTAGGAATAGGTAAACAAAAAGCAACAGCTGTACAGGATGTTGACATAGAAGAACTGAACATTAGGCTGTCAGAATGCAATGTACCTGAAATCTGCAATAACAATATGTACCTGAGATCAGTACCTGAAAATTTCTGTGATAATAGGTTTAGATTTGTGTGTGTCAATCAGTGTGAAGTGCTTGTCAATATTCTTAAAATCAAATCGAACGCTGTTGGACTTGACGATATAAACCCAAAATTTTTAAAATTATTACTTCCGAAAATCCTACGATTTATTACGCACATTTTTAATACTGCCTTTACGACATCTATGTTCCCAGACTGTTGGAAAATCGCCAAAATTGTCCCAGTCCCAAAGGCAAACAAAGAGTATAGGCCCAT
Source organism: Drosophila oshimai (assembly GCA_018150695.1). Lineage (NCBI taxonomy): Eukaryota > Metazoa > Arthropoda > Insecta > Diptera > Drosophilidae > Drosophila > Drosophila oshimai. The sequence continues at coordinate 1,091,810 of JAECWM010000264.1, forward strand.
TTCTATTCTTCCATACTTGTCAAAGGCCTTTGAGAACATAATGGCAGCCCAAATAAATTCGTTTGTACAAGAAAATGATTTGCTAAATCAAAGTCAGTCCGGATTCCGGAAAAACCGCAGTTGCACTTCAGCAATCATAAAAATTTCGAACGATATACGTGACTATGCTGACAAATCCTATGTGACGCTTCTAGTACTTCTTGACTTTAGTAAAGCCTTTGACACGGTTAATCATGATGTTTTATGTGCCAAATTGAAAACTCAATTTAATTTTTCAAACACAGCCGTCAAACTAATGTCATCGTATTTACTTAATCGTCGTCAATCTGTTGTAATGTCAAATGTGTCGTCTTCGTTTGCATTTCTAAAACGTGGTGTGCCTCAAGGTTCTGTTCTTGGTCCGTTATTGTTTACTCTTTATGTAAATGACCTTCCCTCCGTGCTGTCTAATTGTAATGTTCATATGTATGCAGATGATGTCCAGATGTATGTGAGTCGTCCTCTAACTAGAATAAATGAGTGTGTAAATATATGTAATAGTGAACTTGTCCAAATTAGTAACTGGGCCAAGGATAACGGCCTAGGACTTAATCCGGCGAAATCCAAGTGCCTAATAATATATAAAAATAAAATAAACAGTGATTGTATCCAGCCCTTAGTTCTAAACGCCATTCCCATTACGTACGTTGATAAAGCTAGCAACTTGGGTTTTGTTTTCAACAGTACGCTGAGCTGGAGTGACCATGTAAACGCACCTGTAGGAAAGACGTATGGGTTACTTAGAAATATCTCTTCAGTTAAAAACTTTTTACCCACAAATATACGTTTGCTACTTGCCAAATCGTGTCTGGTCCCAACTCTATTTTATGGGGTCGAAGTATTTGCGAACTGTGATTCAATCAGCCAGCACAAAATCAAAATAGCCTTTAACAGTATTGCACGATTCGTATTTAATTTGCAACGATCTGATCATGTCTCCAGATTTGCTTACAAAATATTTGAACTACACTTGGCAGACTGGATGAAAATGAGGGTGTTAGTGTACTTACAAAAATTAGTTTTAAATAAACAACCAAGCTATCTTTTTGAAACGCTACGATTTTCCGCATCGCGAAGATCAAACAATATTATTCAGATAAGGCACAGATCCCTACTCTCTGAACGACAGTTTTTTATAAACGCAATAAGGTTATGGAACCAACTTCCAAACTCCCTAAAAAGTATGAGCAGTGCAGCGCAGTTTAAACAAAAATTAATTTCACACTTAAAAGATTTAAATATATCATAAAACAAAGCGACCCTAACTTAAGCTTTAATATAAGTATAATTTAAATTTGTTGTAGTTCTTAATTAAAATAATGATTACAAATTAACTTGTCCTGTGTGACTAGCGCATTAAATTATAAGTTTTATACTTGTAGCGTTAGGAAGAACTTTAAATAAAATTAAAAAAAAAAAATCGAAAACAAAATGGCGGCTGTGCAGCATTTCTTCGTAGGCCCTTTTTTGTTGAAGGGGGTCCATGGCCGGAAAGCTAACGTCCTTAATTTTTGATCTAGAACAAAAAATCAAGTTTGGTTAGTTCCTATAGGGGAGAGTTGGGTAAAGCGGGCCGGCGGGTAAAGCGGGCTACCTTCGATATTTCAATTACTAGTGATGCCACCTATCAACCGAGCTAATTAACTCTTCATTAATAACCCATGAGTGTTATTATGGACGGTCACATTTTGTTTTTCACGTTTATTATCAAGTAAATCCCTGACATGGTTAATGTAAGGTCGCAGCACCGATGTTTTGGTGAAGTGTAATTGAAAATTGACATATTTCGCCTTACTTTTTCTGCCAAGTAAGTAACTTTTCTATTACTCCAGTGTCTTACGCGTATTTTAAGTGCTTAACCTCAGAAAAAGGTTATGTAGTTATCGAAAAAGTATGAGTTAAATAAATAATGTCCGAGTTGGGTAAAGTGGGCTAGTTCTCGGTCGGGTAAAGCGGGCTACTTTTAATTCAACGTTTTTCAGTGTTTTCGACGTAGAAATTCAACATCCAAATTACAAATCAATATCCATTTCTTGAATACATGTTTATGTTTACTCTGGGCAGAAAATATTTCAATGGCAATGGCAAAAAGACAAAAACAAATCGAGACACTTTCGAAGAAATCGAAAACCTCTTCGAAAACATTCAAAACGCGTGCTAAAAAACTTAATGGATATCGCCGACAAAAATAAAACGTTTTGTATGTATTTGTAATTAGAATTCACTAAAAAACCAGAATTAGTAGACATGTTCCGCAACAAATACGTTTCCGTACGATTTAGGACAGGTAGCCCGCTACTTGGAACTATCGAAAAATCACTATAATTATACTTCGAAAAAATTTTTTGACCAAAGCGGTTTAGTATTATGTTCCCCAGGCTTCATTTTAAAAGTTGAAATAAAATTTGCGGTTAATTCGTTTATGAAATTATTTCTTTAACCCAAAAACAGTTAGGTAGCCCGCTTTACCCGACTTTCCCCTACATCAACAGCTATCGACACACGTAGGATTTTTCCGATATATTGATTTTTTGCAAAATGGTGAGTGATTGAAAAAAAGTAAAAATTTTCACGAATAAAAACTTCACAAAATTGTTGATAAAAAAAAAGTAAGCAATATAAAAAATATATATGGTGTTTAAAGCGTTGGGATGCAATAAATCTGCGTGCTGGAATATAATTCGCACTATGTCAATGCACTAAATCTGCATTTTGGAGTACACGTAGCAAGAAATTATCTTCATTTGGCATCCCAACGCTTTAAACACCATCAACTCTGCCGGCCCGTTGTTCCGACAGGGAATCTATCAATTTTATCGTTAAACATTTTAAACATTATTTTTTTACTTTTTGGTTGGACTTACTATAAAGCGTTTTTTTAGTTTTTTTTAACTATTCATATTTTTTTTAAAATCATAAATTAAAATTTTGATACTTTTTCAAAAACTGAGGAACTCAAACAAAATTTTTTTTTTTATTTCGAAAGTAAGTTACAAATTATTTGAAAATAGAGTTTTTTAATTGAACATTATACTACATAAAAAATTTTCTTTCAATATTTTGTTGGACCTCCTTTGTTTTGTATGACCGCCTTTATCCGTGTCGGCATAGAATCCACGGTTATATCGTTGTTCCAAACATTTTCCACAATTGAATCAAGCTCTTTTACAGTTTTGAGAATCTTCGTTATTTTAACCTTTAAAATATGCCAAAGGTTCTCAATCGGGTTTAAATCAGGACTATTGCCTGGCCAGTCCAACGAAGTTATTCCAACCCGCTTCAAATATTTTGTAATCTAAAAAAAGAAAAAATATTAAAAAGTTAAGAGCTTAGGTATCACTTATACAATAAATAAACGAATTCAAAAAAAATATAACTTACCGATTTTGCACGATGGCAAGGAGCAGAGTCGTCCTGAAAAATTATTTCATTGGCATACGAAAGATGCTTAGATGGTACAAGATGGTCGTCCAAAATTTGTTGGTACTTTTTGGCGTTTACTGTTCCATTAATTAGTGCCAGATCTCCAACTCCAAAGTAAGAAAAGCATCCCCAGACCATACGGGATCTACCATGCCTGACCGTCCGTCGTAGGCACTCACTTTTGAATCTTTCTCCGACTTTAAGTCGCACGTAGGACATACCATCGGAACCAAAGAGGTTTATCTTTGACTCATCCGAAAATATAACGTTTCTCCAATCGTTTAAGGTCCAAGATTCGTGCTCTTTAGCCCATTGTAGCCTTTTTTGACGCATTTTTTTGCTGGTCTGCGGCCATTAAGTCCTGCATCCTGAAGGCGTCTTCGTACTGTTCGAGTGCTAATATCGACTCCTTTCGACTGAACAAACTCGAATCTTATATCTTCTGCAGTTTTGAATCGATTAGCCATGCTTAAGCGCTTTATAATCCGATCTTTCTGGTCTTTGGTCTTCTTCTTTCGTCCTGTCCCAGGGTTTCGCTTCAGAGTTCCGGTTTTTTCAAAATTCTTTAAGAAATTTCCGACAGAAGATTTGCTAAAGCCAACTTTAGCGCTTATATCGCGGAGGCTTTCGACATGTTTCATTTTTTTTTTTTTCGCACCAAAAGCTTAGGACACGATAAACTGGAAGGTATTTTAATACTAAATACTTACAAGATAACACGAAAAAACATCCAAACCGATTGAACCTTTTTTACAAATTTTAAGCCCGTTCAAAGTTTGCAGATAGAGGCCATACCTAGGTGTCCGGATTTCTGTGTCCGCTACTGTAATAATCGATACGATTTGTAAATAGAGCGAACCTAATTATTGCGTCCTTATTTTTTTTATTGTTGTTTAGTTTTTTCTTCTTTTTGATGACCCTGCTCCCAGCACTACTATTTTTTTGAACAGCAATTTTGTAGGTTATTTTTACTAAATCATAAAAACAAGAAAAATGATTTCGCTTGTAACAAAACTTTTTCGGTTTTTATATGCTTACACTCTGGGCTTTCCGAAAAGGCACCGCTTGTTTACCTTGGAAGGCCGAAAGTGTTGAGGTGAGGTGCGGATCTACAGTTTCATTGAACACAGCTGTATGTAAGCTAACAGCTGGCCAAACCTAAATATGAGATTTTTAAGCGGACTATGCATCTAAAGAGGCAAAAGAAGAGTGTAGAAGGGGAGGCGATTTGCTTGGCCGAACCAGCTTATAGGAGATTTGCACCCCACATGAATTGGCTGCTCTGGAAGCTGCTAGTTCTGGGGCTTTAACAGATAATTCTTTTCGCGCCTAAAATGCACCTATATTTATATCTCACTCTTAAAAAATCGTCTTTAATTATATAATATTTATTTAGGCTTAGAACTAGTCGTTTTAATTCCAGTTTGTTTATCAGTATGGTGTGTCTTTGTTTCATACATATTTGTATACAGCGTCCGCAGATAATTTCTTAATGTAATTTAAAGTGGGTGACAGCAATAACGTAGATCCAAATTGATTAAATAATCATGCGCTGTTAAAGATTCTCGGAAAGAGAAGATCTGGTCTTAATGTTTGCCATATAAATGCCTAAAGCCTCAAACAAAAAATTTAAGAATTTAGATACCTCTTTGTCAATTCAGACGTCGATGGTATGTGTGTGTCTGAAACTTTTTTGTCCCAAATTTATGTGATGTTTTAGTTGAATGTGGTGGTTATAAATTATATCGCTCTGATCGTGCTAGTCATGGGGAGCACTTGCAATATATGTGATTGAAAAGTTAAGTTCCACGCCTGTATGTAAACATTCAACTGGTAGGTAGTGCAATATAATACTTATTTGAAGATTCTAAAGATATGCTTATAAACTGCTAATTGGGTGCATATACCGGATTAACTATGACCAATTTTTAAATATCCTCCCTGACGTGTCATTAAATTATGAAGTTGGTAAACTCGTTGTCCTTTACGCATTTTACCAAAACCCGCAATTCGCTTTTCGATTTATTTTTTGTGTTTGATACAGACAGAGTAGCTACGTATGACCAACTTATTGTCCTATCCTTTTGAAAACAAATCCTCATTTGCTTGACTTATGCACTTGACATTCAATACCTTGACCATACAATAGTTTTTAGGGATTTTAGAAATATTGCCTACGACCCTTTAGGCTTAGCCTTTAATTTGTGCAATTGAAATAACATATATTCCCCTTCCGAAGTTGAGGAATAAGTTAAGTTTTTACAACACAAATTTATTAATTATATAACTGTGTTGTACCTGTCCGAAGTAAAGTTATTATCAGGCCTGTTCCAGTTTTCACTCGGAAGTGAATTGGATAACATTTTCGGATTTTCCTTTAACATTGTCGAATTTCCCTTATTCAATTGGGGATTTGCCTTTGAATTTCCCTTTTATTCCCAAACAAAATCAGCTGACTGGCAACTGGCCACCAATGACAAGAGCGTTTGTTTGTTTGAGTTTTGCTGCCTTAGGGCTGATTAAATTTTGGCCTGCTGGTGTCCATCAGCTTTGGGCATAAATGGTTTACTAATTAAACGCATAAAATAGAAGAAATCAGCATTGGCGGCCACAAATACAAATTTTTAAGTATTCGTTTATTTGATCAACTGTCAGTGTTGTGAAACCAGAGTTGCCGAAGGCGATAAAAAAGGTCCCAACCAAATACGTTTTGCACAATTATTATATTAAATTAAGCGGTAATAAGCACAAAAACTCTTTTGAATTTAACTTACATAAAATACCTTTCTAACCATAGTAAGACGAGCACAAAAGGGCTTGCTTAAAATAAATCCCAAAAAAATACTTTCTTTTTTTCGAACCAGGACAACCCTTGCATTTTCTCTCTCAAATTCGTTCAGAAACTAGAACAGGGGCGGCGGATTTGTCAAAATGCTGAAGGTTAGAATCGAACCTATGTTGAGGTGGAGCCGCAAAATAATTTTTAAAAGGTCAAATATGTTGTTATCAACAAATTTAAATATGCAACAATGTTCTTAAAGCATCAAAGAATAAGGAAAACATATTATTTATATTATTTGCACGTTAACTTAATGCAAAGTATTTTTAAACAATTAATTTCTGTGCTTGCGGATCTGAATCCGTCAGCGAAACGGCTGGCGGAAAGTTTCCGTGAGGTTTCGCTTGGAAGGTAACAGAGAGTTAGCAGAGGGAAATTTATTTCCGTGAGGATTTTTCGGAAGTGAATATTAGAACAGGTCTGGGAAATTCGAATCCGTGTGAATCTTTCGGAAGTGAAAACTGGAACAGGCCTGTATAACTTCTGAAAAACCAGCGAGACGGGGCGTACAATATGTGGAAAAGGTACAGGACACCTCAAGCTTACGCGGTGTTTAAGTCATTGAGACAAAAAGTGACCTAATTTACTAATACGGCCAAGACAAATTTCTATTCCCGTAAATTCAATAATGCATCTTCCACTACTAAGACATGGAAAATAATAAAAAAAACTGGTAATATGCAAATCCAAGCCAAAAGTTGAGCAAGACATAGATGGTAATGAACTTTATAAAAAGTTCTTAAACCTGAAATAAGTGAACATAAATACCTGAACCCACAACTTTTACCTGAAATAGTCTGTGTTATTAGGTTTAGGTATATGTGTGTCAGCCAGAGTGATGTCCTTCAGAGTATACTTAGAATTGAAAATGACGCCACTGGACTAGACAACATAAACCCAAAATTTGTAAAAACACTGCTGCCAAAGATCCTCTGATACATAACGCATACTTTTAATACTGCACTGACAATATCAACATTTCCGGACAGTTGGAAAACGGCAAAAATCACCCATCTCCATTTTACCCTACCTATCAAAGATCTTTGAAAATCTAATGGTCAAATTAATAAATTTATGTCCGATAATGCAATGCAATGCATAAATAATAGTCAGTCTGGTTTTAGAAAAAAACAGAAGCTGTACATCAGCTATTTAAAAAATTGCAGACAACCTAAGGGAACAAACAGATACAAATAATGTTACACTCTTACTTTTACTGGGCTATACTATCAAAACAGTAACGTAATATGTTTATGTTTTCTAAAGCTTCTGACAATCTTGTATCTTCGTACTTGCAAAATCGTCGGCGATCTGTTGTACTTTCAAGGGTCTGTGCTTGGTCCGTTATTGTTTACATTATATGTTAATGACCTTCCCAATGCGTTATCTGAATGTAATGTTCACTTGTATGCTGATGATGTCGAAATGTATGTGAGTCGTTCCTTAAGGGATCGACCCCCAATTGTAGGGTTCAAGAAATCGTTTTTTTTCCCCTAAACAGAATAAATAATTGTAAAGATGTTTGTAACAGGGCACTAGCACGTGTAAGTGAGTGGGCCGGCAACAATGGACTTTGGATCAACCCATCAAAATAAAATAAACCATAAGCGAAAGCAAAGATAGACCTTACAAATATGCAGCCACTGAGCATAAATAATGCGCCTCTTAAGGGGAGCTTCTCATGTAGAATTTTCAAAAAAACTATTTTTTTTTTCATAGATTGATAGAATAACGTCTTGGGAGTATATTCCCAAAGTTTTATGACTCAACTCTAAATATTATGAAAGATATGATTGATTGAATCAGTGCGCTCGGTCGCGCTTTGTGTGCGATTTGGCGCTAACTCAAAACTTTAAATCGTTTTTTCTCAAAACTATGATTTTAAAAACGCGGTACACGATTGCGCAAAAACTACTGAACCGATTTTTGATTTTTAAAAAGTGTTTTTCTGATTATGAATTAAACGAGTGCGTGAATGTCTGGAATTGTGAAAAAAAATTATTTTATACACTTTTAAAGGGGGACATCTGAGTAACTAAAAAAAAAAAAACGGATTTTCTGAATTTTTTTTGGCCAAATGAAAAAGCCAATCGAAAATTTGTAAAAAAGGTTTTATAAAATTAGGTGCGAAGTACAAAACAAAATTTTTTTGGAATAAATCAAAAACAAAATGGCGGCTGTTCAGCATTTTCTCAAAACCACTTTTTTTAGTTGGCCGAGTAGAAAACTCGCACAAATCTTAACCGATCGATCTGAAATTTTTACAGTATATTCAAAATACCTATGTCTATCGACACACGTAGGATTTGTTTGATATATTGATTTTTTGCAAAATGGTGAGTGATTGAAAAAAAATTACAATTTTCACGAAAAAAAACGTCACAAAATTGTTGATAAAAAAAAAGTAAGCAATATATCGAAAAAATCCTACGTGTGTCGATAGACAAAGATATTTTGAATGTACTGTCAAAATTTCAAATCGATCGGTTAAGATTTGTGCGAGTTTTCTACTCGGCCAACTCAAAAAAAGTGGTTTCGAGAAAAACGCGTTTAAACACAAAAGGTTCCATGGGATATACCTGTGAGGCATCGCCGCAGAATGGAAAATTTCGACACTTAGACACTTTGGCCGGACTCTATCTTTTGGTATGTTATTTTTAAGACCATAAAGAATTATTTAAGCAAAAAAAAATTTTTCGATTTTTAAAAAAAGTTACTCAGATGTCCCCCCTTAAGCCTTATTTAGCGACAAAAAATGACGAAAAAACATCACTTTTTTTTCAAGACGTGATTTCAATATTGTAGAAGAAAATTTTTTTTAAATGCAGACATTCACGCACTCGTTTAATGTTTGCTGAATAACAAAAATTATTTGTTGTATGTTTCAGATGAAAACTTTGGGCTCCACACTGTACCGCGATAAACACCTCAGCCGAATCGCGCCGCATGCGACCTTCAATAAGTCCGCCATTTTGTTTTTTAAGACTTTCAAAAAAATTTTTTTTTATACTTCAAACATGTCTTCAAATATATGCGAAAAATTATTTGTGTGTGTTTTTATTTTCCGAGTGAAAAAAAATCCCAAAAAACCACTACTTTTTGACGTGTTACATGAGAAGCTCCCCTTAAGTATGTTGAAACAGCTGTAAACTTGGGATTCACATTCAACAGAACTTTTTCCTGGAGTGATCACATAACTAAATCTGTAGGGAAAACATATAGCATATGGCATAATAAGGACACTGCCCACTCATATACGTTTGCTAATAGCTAAAACATGCATTGTTCCAGCGCTATTTTATGGAATAGAAGTTTATTCAAATTCTGACACTATCAGTCAAAACAAAATTAAAGTAGTATATAACTGCATAGCCAGGTATACATATATTCAACCTACCACGGAGAAATCTCAGAAAATATTCGATGTTCCACCTAATTTATGGATAAAGATGCGGATCTTAATTTTTCTACAAAAAATTATTTGTGAGAGGGAACTTTTTTTTTTTTCGAAAAACTTCAATTTACTGCTTCCAGAAGAGCAAACAATCTGACTTGCATAAGACCCAGATCACTGTCATCCAAAAGACTATTTTTAATAAATGCTATTCAATCATGGAATCCGCTCCCCAAACATCTAAAGAATATTAGCAGTGCCACGCAATTCAAGATAAAGTTATTCTCACACCTTAAATATACTATTACGTAAATTAGAGTAAAAATAGAAAGCCACTTAGGTTAGTTTTTATAAAATTAGTTTTGAGTCTTATGTAACAATAAATGTAGGAAATGCAGTGAACCAGGTGCTAAAGAAACGCTGGAGCACCTTCTCTGCAGCTGCCCGGCACTCGCAGCACAAATACAGCGTTACTTCAAAAAAACCATGGCTGACATCGCTTGAGGAAGCGAGTCAACTCGGACACAAAACGCTCTTGGCCTTTGCCAAACACACTCGCATACCGCAGGACGTCACTAGTTAACTCGGTCCAGAGATCTCACTCCCGGTACCACTAAGGACCAAACTGCTCTATGTGTGGCTCCCCAACAGGAGCCAGCCGGTCTAACCTAACCTAACCTATGTAACAATAAAATATTTGCAACTCTTTGTGACTAGCGCATAAACTTATAAGTTCCAAACTTGAAAAGTTAGGATGAAATTTTATAATACAACTACTCACTAACAACTCCTGCTGCTGACATTGTCGCTCTAAACGCAATGTCGTTAAACGTCCAACATTTCTTCTTCAAATATTTTTAAAACCATGCCACATATAAAGCCCATATCGCATTACAGGGTGCAGCATCTCGAGCTTCGGTATAGAAACACTAAATAGCTTCGACGTTTGTGAAGCGATTGGCTGATGTAGGTACGATTTGGAAACGTCAATTCAGTACAAAAAGAGCCATGAATAACTTTACCTCAAAAGAACGTGTGGAAGTGGTGATATTGTTTATCAATAATGGTCGTTTAATTGTGAAAACGCAGCGTGCATATCGACGAAAGTACAGAGACCCGCCATTATAAAGCTAGAAACAGCTGTTTCCCATAATACTCCAGGTAGCAAAGTTCGGGTTGAACTCTGTTTCCCTCTGTCGTCCATGTCATGTGCTTTCTTGCCAAACCAATGATGAAGCCTTACGTAGGATGGTAAGGGGCTAGTGATTTAACAAATAAAGAATTTGTTACAGTAACGATTCTTTTAATAATGGCGTTAACAGTGACCAGAGGTTGTCACAACTGACATTGCGTCACTTATCTACTTATCTACGTAACAACTGTTGGGTGACGTTTACACGGAATATCTATGTGTCACATTGTAGCTGAATAAATTGCCGATATATTGGTATATAATAGAGGTCTGCATGAATGGCAAAAAAATGACATTCAAATGCACAACTGTCGAAATGAGTTGAATAGAATAGAATGAGCTGTCAAACATATTTGAGTGAATGTGTACATTCGTGTAGGTCTCACACACACAACATTTGGTTGAACGAACACGAATTGAATGAGTGCGAATGGTCGGCAGGATTCGGATTAATTCGAATCACACAACCCAGTCTCATCGCAACAGTTAGTGTAACAAACAGTGCAAGTGAGAAGGGTTCTGTAAGTAAGGGTTCCTAGTAAGTGCGAGTGAAACAGCATTCTTTATATGGGGCTGTCCGAAAATGTCCAGATATGTCCAAACGAAATGAACGAATGGACATTGGCTAAGCTCGGCAATGGGAAACAGTAAAAAGTGTGCTTTGGGTTCTATTTCACTCAACTTGAAACAACCGAATGGCAATGAGTGACAATCTCCTGAAACTACATCACTCGCACAAACTCAACCCGTTGTGTCAATTGAACTCATTCAATTCTATTCTATTCGAATACATTCTACTGCTTTTACAATATGAATGGAGCCATGCAGGCCTCTAGTATATAACACTACAATGTCAATAGAAAAAAATTCCAGAAAAAAATGTGTGACAACCTGCCACGATCTACCCTACTCTTAACACATGTACTTACACTTCTGTAAACAAAATTTTGTTGTCCAACATCCGTGGGAGGAGAAAAAAAATTAGAAAAGGTGTCGTATAGTTTTGATACAAACGCAAAAAGGGCCAAAAAGTGAGCATTTTTTGAAAACCCAACGGCTCATCTTCCAGGAGAGGATATCTCAGGGAATGATGACTCATTTTTACACATTACACTTTGTTCTTTCCATCTTGTAGTGCCCAGTTAAGTTTTACGATAAAAAACTATTCACCCCACCCTCGCATAGATAAACAAAACTGCAATGCGCCAGAGGCCTAGGAAATTGACTCTCTACCAATACCAATGTCAATAGTTGAGATAAGCAGATCAGTCGCGACGGTCAAAAATCATACGATTAAGCCGTTGTTTAGAACTGCAGCGAAAAGCTCCGCGACAGTGGCTTATCTGCACTTCGTTTTAAATCTTGCATTCATTCGCTGATCTACGCTCTTGGCGAAAAGTTCAATCGTTCGATTTTTGGCTTAAGCCCAATTAATAAACCGCGTGTTACCCTTACACCCTTACATAATCTTGATCTGTGGTGAATTCATATAACCAGGCGGTAATTAATAATAACAAGTGAAATTGTGAGAGTGAGTGCAAGGTAAACAAATGCAGAATTTGTGGGTCCCCAATTTAACCGATTTTTCTTAGGGATCGGCATAAGAAGGCGTGACGTCAGACGTATACCCGTAGACCCCGCTGAGGGAGTCTTTTCCTGCATTAGGCCGGTTACTGTCTGAACGTCTTACGCCAGCAAAACCCAATTGCATCAGCTCCGATTCGCCCAAATTCTTGGTGAAAGTGCCCAGAGGAGAACATAACCTCTGGCGGCGTGATTACGCAACCACCCACGCGTGGCACTTGGACACCGGCAAGTGGAAGCCGAGGCTATTAAGCCCAGCTTTATTCAACGCGGGACAACTGCAAACACACTTAGTGCCACCCAGTGCCATCCAGCGACACTCAGGATCGCTTCAATATAAGGGTGCAGAAACTGCAATCCCATCTGGCCTGCACACTAGGCCCTAACACTACCCCAGCGACAACTCGGATCGTGACGCAGCAAGAGGCAACAAAGACGACCATAAATCGGCCTGGACTGAGGACATTCTAGCCCCAACCGAGGGCGTCCCATCTTGCACCATCCAACGATCGATGACCAGCCATTAGGATACACCATCGTTTATCATTTAATTTGCCTTTGAGATAATTCTCTGATTGGCATGAGTGCGGTATTTGTATAGGTCATTTAATGTAGGTTTTATTAAATATTTTGACCAACAGCTCCTCAACGACCAACGTGAACTTGGGCCCAACTTTGCAACGCGTCTCATGGAACATAAATAAAAGGTCGTGAGTACAAATTAAAACTAACAATGTGTAGATACTTATTTTAAAAACCTATAAATGCCGCCCTGTGTCATTCTAATGTCGAGAGATATACCCTTAATTTAAATTCATTAAAATGTTGTTAGTTTTGCTTATAAAATTTAAATTGATTGAATTGAAATACTGTTGAACATGAAATGAAACATAAATCCTTAGGTTAGGAAATTCTTGAAGTTTTATAATGAAAACAATGGAACTTAACGTGGATAAATATAATTATAAATGAAGTATAGGATTTAATTAAAAATAAAGTTTGAATAAATAATAATAATGGTCTGTCGAGTACTTATGTCGAACGCTTCCTTAATAATGTGGTAGAGATCATTTAATCTTGGCCAAGGGACAATGCAAGAATTTAAGTAGCATTGTCATGGAAGGGAGGGTAAAGACTTGTGGAATAATAACATCTAGATTCCAGAAAGGAACTTATCAGATTCTTAGTTGATTTTCAGCGTGTCGGCGCGCTTCCATATTAAAGTAATTGTTTAATAGCTTAGCCATTGTTTGTCTTTTGATTATTACGCACTAGTAAAGTGTGGTAGCGTGCTACCGTACCCTCTCGAGCAAGGAAGAACCCCGACATCCGGCGAGCTAGAACCGAGCCTAGCAAGAGTGCGTATCCCAAGCTTGAAGGTACAAGGTCTTCTCTGATAGTATTTACCATCCTCTATTAGACGGCCGACTATCGAAGGATAGAAATAAAATTAGCTTTCCAGCACCCCCGTACACTACACATTTTTGGCGCCCATCCGTGGAGCTCGACAGTTTCACACTTGTTGGAGTACACAAAGCTCTAAGACTGAACCATCCATTTTTTTGAAACACAATATAACTAACTTCATTAAATTAACATATTGGATTGAGAGCATCGATTTGGAAGAGATAGTCAAGTTTAGGATACGCGATTTCATTTCAGATTAGAATTGATCGACCTAAACATAGCCATCAGAAAACCATAGGAGTTCATCACCATATGTTTTTCTTAACTCTGATTTGTTTACATTTTGATTTTCTTGGAATACAGTATACTCCCACTTTAACGTCTGTATATTGTCCGATTTCTTAGTGAACAAAAAAACGAGAGACCATAGACCAAGTACAACCCACTTATAACTTTAAATTCAACTGAGAAATTCTGATAAAAGTGATCGACATAAAGAAAGACAGACCAAATAATTAAATAAATATATTTTGATTATAAAAACAATAAATTAATTTAAAATGGCAGCAAAACATAGCTCGGAAAGAGTACCAGAGATGCCACAAGAAACCGAAAACTGCTGTTCTATATGCAAAGAAACATTTGCACCAACAGTTTTGACAGCAACAGCACCTTGCAGACATACATTTCACAAACAATGTGTTCTTGATCACCTAAAGAGCACACAGACGTGTCCTATTTGTAAAACTGATTGCAACGAAATGAATTTATCTTATTCTAATAATACTTTGTACGCTGAACTAAATGCCGCAACAGCTGGACCATCTAGCATTAGCGAATATCAAGATAACAATGACAGCGCAAGTTACCAAGTAAGAAGAAACACCAGATCAACCAGAAACCGAGGTACACCTCCAAGACGAGGAATGTCAACTAGAAATACACAAAGAGGACATCTAGATAGGATCCTTACAGAGCCACCAGCCACGTCCGGTATGACATTAAGTAATCAAGTAGAGATTACCAACTATATACAGTCTACCATAAGCTCACAGCAGGCACAACTAGTTGATCAACTCACCTCTTACCTGGCGAAGACTATTGAAACATCTATTAAAAGCCAATTGGAAAACTTACAATTATCTCAGCCCACTCAAACAATTTTCACACCTAGTATTAATCCACCGCTTAGGGAGAACCTTAGGAACCTTTCAGAACAACACCAGCACCATCCAAACAATTCGGGGGATAATTTCGAAAGAATAGGTTTAAACAGAAGCAATACAAGCTCTTACGTTAGCCCAGAAAAGGTATCAGGAATTATTCAAAAATGGGGATTAAAGTTTGACGGCAGCAAAACCAGTCTCAGGATGGACGAGTTTTTGTACAGGATAGGCTCACTTACCAAACAGAATCTAGGCAATGATTACACATTACTGTGTGACCATTTGTATCTTTTGTTTTCGGGAAAAGCCAGTGATTGGTACTGGAAATTCCATCGCAACAATCCAAATTTCAATTGGAAGGAGTTTTGTTTTGAGTTTAGGAAAAGATTCGAAGATATTGAGACAGACTACGACATTTGGGAGGGAATCAGAAAACGTAGACAAGGCGAAAACGAACCATTTGAAGATTTCCAGGAAACTATGGAACGTCTGGTAGATAGACTTCAGAATGGAGTTTCCGAGGCACAATTAGTCGAATTGTTAGTTCGAAACGCAAAGCCTAGCCTACAGCATGAGTTGCTGCATCTTAAAATAGCTAATAGAGCACAGCTTAGATTCGAAATCCGCAGACATGAGCAGTTTTATAACAATCTTAGAACGTTCAAGCCAAAACCTTTTCGTTCTTACGTAAACGAGATAGCTACGGAAGACGAGGAGACAGCTATAGTAATCGAGGGAGAAGAAGTAAATCAAATTCAACGTAGGCCTATCACTTGTTGGAACTGTGACAAACAAGGACACAGGTACCGGGCTCAACATTGGTTATTGTGGGCAACTGCGTGCGCTATCTGATAGGCTCAATTCTCACATGTGAGCGCTTTAATCTCTGGGCACTTTGGAGGAGATTGCCGGATGTGTTGTAGTGCAGTCAGTCTTCAAGTATCTTGATGCTTATACTTAAACCAAGCGGGAGGAGATTTCACCACCGAACCTTGATTTGTTATACTGTTTGGCAATGGATAATCAAGAACAGGCTATGCTGACTCACTCCCATAGCAGCCAGGTTGGAAAAGGTAGTAGAATTTTTAAATAAAAAAGCATCCTAGTTGCCATTAATTCCATTTTCAGAGGACATTCAAAGGAAATAAAAATTATAGTTGCAGTCGATTTGGTAATTTATCTCCTTCTTTACGTGTCAGGGAAGCTAGAAAAGACAGATTGTGATTTTATTGTCTAAGAAAGGGCCATTGGATTACGAATTATAATTCAATCTCATGTCGCACATGCGGTGCAAAACATAAAACGTAACATACAAAATATTTTTAGTGTTTTACACACACCCAGGAATCGTTTCAAACACAATATGTTTTTGGCTGTAGCGCAAAAGGTGTCTCTTAAAGTCCATTATCACTACCACTTAAAACGTATTACGTTATTTTGTATATTAAGCATGAACTTTTAACTAATGCATAAAAAATGATCGAAATCAATCCGCAAAATCTTTTTGGGCATAATAAAAATTACAAAGGCAATCCCTAACCAACACATGGCTGCAATAAAAATTAAGGGGGTATTCTAGTCTAGAAGCCTGAATTTAAGGCAGTTTTTGAAAAAAAATTAAAAAAAATTGTAAACATTTTGTTCAAACATTTTTTTAAATGTTTTTATTGACGTTTCGAGGACATAAAAAATACATTACAAGATTGAAAAAAAACATGGTTGACATGATTTCAGCCCTTGTAGAGATCTAAAACAAACAAATTTAACAAATTCCTCATTAAAAAAGATGTCGTTATCGGGTTGACCTCAATCAAAAATATAAATAAAAAAATGGCATTGACTTGAAATAAAATGTTTTTTCGCGGTTTTTTTTTTTAGTTTTTATTTGCGATACTCGAAGAGAAAGCAAATACTGTAAACGTTGAAAATATCTGTCCGTCCGTCCGTACGAGCATCGAGATCTCGGAAACCATAAGAGCTAGAGCCACTTTGCACACAGACTTCTGTATACCCCACGTAGATTAAGTTTGTTTCAAAACCCGACCACGCCCCTTTTAGCGCCCAAAAACCGTAAAACTCTGTGGTGCCCACATTTTTAATGCTAGAGAAAAGTAGCCTTAATAAATGTTGTTTGTATTGAAAATATCTACACAGGTATCTAAAAAGTTTTAAAATCTGGCTAGTTTCAAAAAATTGTGCGTTGTAAATTTATTGCGCCAAAAGTGTGCTACGGATTTTTTTGAAGAGGGCTAACGACTCTCTTTTTCTTGTTTTGTTTTTTCTGAAGAGGTCAATAAGTAATAATATTTTATTACCCGAGGCAGACACAATAGCGAGTTGTATTAAGAATATATATACATATATACCAATTTTCAAAGGAACCAGTTCAGTAGAACTTGAAATATCGTGTCAACCACCTAAAAAAACTAGTTTCGAGAAAAACGCGTTTAAAGTTTAGGGAACCGCTCGGCCGGCTCAGACGCTGCGTCACAAAATCGGCTGTATCTCCAAAGTAATTCGAATTTTGAAAAATCCTTTAAAGATCATATTTTTGAAAATCTAACTTTCAATTTATGCAAAAAACTCAAAAATAGTTTTTTTTAAATTTCTAGACTATAATACCCCCTTAAGCAATTTTCTTTAACCAAATCAAACATTTATTTCACACGGACCAATCTTCGGCACTCTGATTGTCTTTGAAATAATGCACTTGTATTTTGGAATATAAGTATTGAAGTATTTCACACTTCCACAATTCTTTTTGACACTTGAGTGTCAAAAATGTATTGTGTTAAAAAAAATTCCTGGGTGTGTTTAAAAAACTTAAAATCATTTTTAGCATGTGTGTAAAAAACACATGTAAGCTATTCATGTTAAAAATGTTTTGAACACTTGCACGCTTTTATAAATGACACACGTGAAAATAACTGTTTTTCACACTGTTAATAAAAATTGTAGGGTAGACCGGGGCAGGTTGTCACACATTTTTTTCTGTAATTTTGTTATTTTTTTCTATTGACATTTTAGTGTAGTGTAGTGTTATATACCAAAATATCGGAAATTTATTCAGCTACAATGTGACACATAGATATTCCGTGTAAACGTCACCCGTGACCGGGGCAAGTTGTCACAACTTCTGAAACTACGCAAAAAATGTTATTCGAAGTGTGTATATCGTTACAGTTGGAAGATTATTACCTGTTGGAATATAAAAAAGCATAGTACTGAGCAGAAACAAAAGTTTTATTGATGAAAAGTAGAAAAAGTCATGAAAGGGTCATAAAAAAGTCATTTGTGACAACTTGCCCCGAGGCCGCTGGTATTGGATTCGTAAAAGCACGTACTTTAAGGAAAGGTAAGGTTTTTTAAAAAGGCCGTTGTGACAACGTGCCCCGTGTGACAACCTGCCCCGGTCTACCCTACATGTTTCTAACACTGTGTGTTATTTACGAAGACTGGAAGACAATAGTATCGGAGCTTCGGGTAGTCTTTGATGGTTCGGCTTGATGTAAAGGATACTTGCATGACAATATATTGATGTCTGATCCGACTATTTAGGCAAAACTATCTATAACCTTGCTTCGTTTCCGTACCGTCATTGTCGCTTTAACTGCGGACATTTTAAAAATTAACCGTTGTGTTTTTTTTTTTTTTTTTTTTTTTTAGGATAACACACTTATTTTATTTTTACATTAATCAACCAAATTAATGGTTATAAAATGTAGGGACTAACAAAAGAATAACATGGAAACATAACATGAAAACGGTAATAGGGAGCTTACATAGGGAACGAAAAGTGACAAACAATGACAATGTATTTATTGGGGAAGAACTCTCGTTTTCTGCCGTCCTCCTACCCACAAGTCTCCTGGGTGCCGTCTTTGAAGAACCGTTATGTAAGAGTATTCTGAAGTGTATTCTCTGGAGAGATTCTCCTCATGATGACACCATTTGGACACCGTTACAAATGGAACGAACCGACACCCTTTCTTGCCATCCGATCTATGCAGCAATTAGCAGTAGAAGAAAATTCCGGTTATCCCTTTGGCTCACAGGTAGTACTAAGGGATATTTATGTAGATGCGCAGGAAATTTATTTATTTATTTATTTATTTAGCAATTGACTGCTAACTTAGACCTAAACAATAAACTAACAATGAGGCATTAAATGCAGTATAAAAAATAAAAAGAGATTACATGTTAGAATTTAGATAATTGTAAATTTTACACGGTAAAGAACTTAAAGTTACCTCAAACGACAGGATATCAGACAAGATATTGTAATTATTACAAAGAACACGAAAAGGTTCATGTTGGGCATAGTTAGACCTACATATTGGTAAGCGCAAGGGTCGAAATGCGTGTAAATCTTGAAGGAACTGTAAGATCAATATACGAAAGCAGAGTTTGTGAATCGATTGAACCAAGAAGAAGCTTATGAACAAACATAATGCCATTACAAATTCGTTGATAATAAAGAGAAGGCATGTCAATTAATTGTAGCCTACTTCGGTAAGGTGGCAAAAACCTACCAGAGTCCCAATTCAAATTACGCAGTGCAAAAATTAAAAATTGCTTTTGAACAGATTCAATAATAACCTGTTGTTCCATGTACTGTGGGCTCCAAACACAAGAACAATACTCCAAAATCGGACGCACTAACGATACATACAGAGTCTTGGTGGTATACGGGTCATCGAATTCTTTGGACCATCGCACTATGGGTAAAAAGCCTGAAATTTTGGCATTTATTCAATATTTTCGATATTTAACATATTAAGTAGCTATTTTTTTTTTGTTTCCTTAATAATAAGATAGATGAAAAATAATTTTAAAACATTTTTTCGGAGTACCCTTAAAATTTGACACGCGCTCAAAGTCAGCTGATTTTCGACAGCTTTTATTTGCAAAAATAGGCGGGAAATATTGCTGAACTTGGAGCCTGTCTGTAAACTCGATCCCACAAGTAAATTAAACGTGTAAATATGGAAGCAGTCGGAAAAAGTATGTAGATTAAATGTTAATACATGTTTTTCGATAATTATGTGTTGTTTTTGAGTTGTCGAACGTGTTGTTCGTGTGTATTTTTGGGCTTATACTAATAATTGTCCTTATGTTCTGTGGAGTATAACTTCTGTATAGCACAGCGAATCACCAAGGTTTAAGTTCAATGTTATTACCAAAAGCTTGAATAATCAGTTGGTATTAAAGCTTTTTGCCCGTTTTTGCCCCTTTTCCGGAAAATCCTACTTGCTTGCAGGTGTTTTTGAGCTCACGCATGCAGTGCTGCTAGAGGTGTGGAAAAAAAAATTTGTATTTAATTTTTTTAAAATTTAATTTTTGTTTTAAAATAATTTTAATTTAATAATATAATACTTTTTCTTAAGTTCAAACATTTTTGAAAATATTTTAATAAGTAGACCCATTGTTTTGTAACAAAATACGAAACAAGCAAATGGGGCGTAAGGGAAGGCGTGGTCCAATCGACCAATTTTTTTTTTCGAAATTTTGTTATAGTTTAAATAACATTCGTGCAAATTTTGAGATTTCTAACTTTGTTATTTTAATTAATGCCAAAAATTTAGACTTTTTGCCCATAGTGCATCGTTTTATAAAGGCTAAAACACCCTTGGCCTTGTTTACCATGGCAGCAATATGATTATTGAAACACAATTTGTGATCAAAGAGAACCCCAAGGTCATTTGTCACAGAAATTCGATCAAGGGTATGAGTTCCAAGGGAATAGGAGACAAGATGCGGAGAGGTACGGTGAAATGTCATAACTTTACATTTTGTATGGTTCAAAAAAAGAAGATTATTTTGGCACCAATTCTGGAATTCATCAAGGTCAAGCTGAAGTCGCGTGTGCAGGTACCAATCAGATTAGGATAAGCAGATTTTAACATCGTCAGCATACATGAGGATGGAAGAGTTTAAAATTACTTGTGGAAGGTCGTTTATAAAAAGTATGAAAAGTAATGGACCCAGGTGGCTCCCTTGTGGAACACCAGAAGTAACATTGACAACATCTGAGAACACATTGTTAAACAAAACACGTTGTGTACGGTTTGACAAATAAGACGCAATCCAATTTAAAAGATTTGTAGGAAATCCTAACTGCGAAAGCTTAAGCAGAAGAAGGGAATGGTTTACAGAATCAAAAGCCTTGCTAAAGTCGGTGAAAATTACGTCGGTTTGCAAACGGCTCTGAAAACCTCGATTGATGATAGATGAGAACTCCAGAAGATTAGTCGTCGTTGACCGATGCTTAAAGAAACCATGCTGAGATGGAGATATCAGGCTGCTGCAGAGGTGTTGCAGTTGGAGCGTGATCAGGTGTTCCAGAAGTTTGGGAATAGCCGAAAGCTTTGCAATGCCTCGGTAATTTTCGATGTCTGACCTTGAACCTTTTTTGTGAAGAGGAATAATGTAGGATTCATTCCAAATCACTGGCATGCAGGATTGGTTCACAGATAAGTCAAATAAATGTGTGATAGCACGTGCAAGATTTTGGGAACATTGTTTCAAGATGCAGCTTGGAACCTTATCGGGACCTGCGGCAAATGAATTGTCAATTGAAGACAGCCCATCAAGCACATCACATTCCGTGAAAGGTGCCAGAAAAATATTGTTGGCATGAGGTAGATTATAAGGGTATGGACGACGGGGAACATAAAGTTGTGTAGAGTAAGTTGACTGGAAGAAAGAAGCAAATAAGTTGGATATACCAAGATTGGAAGATTCAGCACTATTACGATAACGGAGGGAAGAAGGAATCATCCGTCAAGTAGGCCTTCAGGCCTTCTGCTGCCCTTTTAAATAAAATTCCAACCGAAGATAAGAAAACGTTTGTAGAATTTAATGATGATATCGATACACCGAAAGAGCCAGGTATTACAAAGTCAACGATTTTTTTTCCGCAGCTATGAAAGAAAAACTTTATTGGATAAAAGTCTACCGATGGATTTGAAAACTTGATGGACACACTTTATTCAGCAATTTGACTGAATGCTAAAAATATTACTCCCACGACAAGGGTGAAGCATTGAAATATACGGTTTCTGTGATGCGAGCATTAATGCTTACGGAGCTTGCATATATAGTGTTTTCGCTGACGACAGCGGACTTAGAGCCAATTTGCTATGTTCCAAATCTCGTGTAGCACCACTCAAGACAATAACTATACCGAAGTTGAAGTTATGCAGTACCGCCCTTCTCGCGCATTAAATGCAAGAAGTCGCTCTAATGCACTTAAGCAGCTATTACTTTTGGTGTGACTCACCGTCGTTCTAGCTTGGTTCAAAGGACAAACGGCTAGTATCAATGTTTTTGTTGCGAATCGACTTTCCGCAAGAGCTCCCAGCTGGGATAACAAATCCCATAAATCTCAATACGGCTGATTTATTCTCCTGGGCAGCCCTATCAGCTGAGCTCATCAGCTCGAGCCTTTGACGCATGGACCGTCATATTAAACAGAAGGCACTGACCAGTGGACCGCCTCTCCCAAACTTTCAGTGTCGTCGTCGCAGACTAAAAAAACTATCATAAATACTTGCTGGAAAAAAATCATTAAATTCGTCAATTCGTTCGCCCAAATGCTTCGAGTCTTTGCATATGTTTGCAATTTAATTTTAAACGCAAATCGGAGTACGGAGTTAAAAGCGTAGTTGAAAACAGACTGTTACGCGTTGGAGGGCGCCCAGAAACTTTACACTGGACTTTGCAGCACGGCATGCATAATATTGCCAAGAAAGCATCCCATTACGTCGGCTCTTATCAAGCACTTTTATGAAGTGCACCTTCACGCAGGGCCACAATCGCTTTTGGCTACTATGCGGCAGGCGTATTGGCCAGTAGGTGGTCGTAAACAGTTGCTCTCTGTCAATCAGAAATGTGTAGGATGCGTTCGAAACCGACAACCTATAAAATGCTATCGTATGCTTTGCAATAAAGGCTGTGCACAGGGAACTCGTGAAGGACCTCTCTACGCGAAAATTTCTGTTTGCTCTGTGACGGTTTGTTTGTATATAAATAGATAACGCTCTCAATTGCTCTCCTCGCATCATCTCTAATGATATCGTCGCCTACCGGTGGCAAATGCAGCTGCGACTGCTACTTATTTTTAGTTATCTTTTGGTCAAACTGGAGTACGGATATCTCCATTGATTGTTGCCGGCACGGACTAATTCCGCTTGCCATAAATAAAATTAAATTCTTTTGTAAAAAATAAATATACATACATAATAAAACATAGGCTCTGGCCGACTGTCACCCTCAATAAATACAAATTGTAACGTGTTATTTTATTAAGCTTTACTTTACTTTGTGATCAAAGTGTTATTCGATAGGCTTAAGAAAAGCTCGAAGCCTCAACAGAGCCTTTGATGAGTACGCTTGTAAGCCAAAATCGCAGTCAGTGCAAAACTCAGCCACTTCTCGATTAAGAAAACTAAATCCGGCCTTTATCATGCACTATCAAAACTATCTAACTGAGAAATTGTTGCGGCTAATAAGTACTTTATTTATAGACGTGACCGCCCTTCTCGACTTGGTGGGGGTGTGCTTATCGCCTCCTCCTATCCTCCCAGGTCTTGTTCTTTCCCGATGCTGGGGTAATCAAGTTAATTGCCGTCAAAACAACTCTCCCAAACTGCAAAATATTTATATGCTGTTTGTATGTTCCTTCAGATTCAGATGCTTCGCTTAATTTCCAGCACCTTTCCGTCATCCAAAATAATTCCTCATCTGGTGAGGATCACCTTATAGTATTGGGTGCCTTTAATACTCTATGCCTTTCCTGGTCACCATGTGTCGATCTTACTGCCTTTGTTCCTGGCGATCAGAACGATTTCGTGGACGGTCTTATTGTCTTACCCCTTCCTCCATTCTCAAAACCACTTCCAGCCCTCCGTGTTCATCCAAACACATGGCTCACGTTAAAAATATTAAGACCAAACTGTATAAGAAGTTTGTCAAATCAGGACTGCAATCTGTTTTTTCTTAATATGGCTTTTCCAAATCCAATTATTTCCTGCATAACTCCGAATGTTAAAACGGATACTGTTCCAACGCCGAAAAAATAAGTTTCACAGCAATCCTAATCTATTTTACTCCTTCGTGAACTTAAAGCGCAAATGCAAAATGTTTTAACGATCCCTTTAACAAAACAACATATTTGCATCAAATGACCAACAAATCGGGTATTTGTCTGCGGACTTTTTCCAGTCGCTTATTCCTTAAATAATCTGATGTCAAATTTAAGTTACTCCTTCCAGCTTCCCCATACTGACTATATTGAGTACCTTAATTGATGAAGGTGAAGTTCTACGAAGCCTTCAGCGGTTTTCTGCGTTCCGATATGGTGCCGAGCTGTGTTCTAAAAAACTCGGCCGGATCACTTGGCATTGCCAAACTAAGAACTCAGAAAAAATCATTTGCGATGAACTGCAGCATCTGTGTCGCCCTATAATACCTAAAAATCGATATGGTTTTAAAAATGTTGCTAAACTACAACTCACCTGCTGGAGATCACTACCTTCATTAGTTAAGGCTTTCAATCCCTAAAGCAAACTGATGTAACCTTCACTTCACCTTAGCAAAGCTTTTGATTCAGTCAACCATGAGGTACTGATCCACAAGCTTCCCCCCCGGATTTCCACTAACTCTACCTACGTGGATACTTATTTAACAAATTGTACCCCAAAGGTTCAATACAATAACGTTTTGTCCAAAACTGTATTTGTAAACTTAATTTTTAAAAACGATCTTCCTAAAATAATTGAATCCGCTGTGAAGACTCACTTACATACGTACATTCGGGGCTAGTTCACTGAGTTTTTCGACTGAAAACAGGCCTAAAATCACTACCTTGTACAGGGTGTATCGAAAATCAACTTTTTTTGATTTTCGATGACGGCGGGTGCGGAAAAGGTGTACAACCATGTCAAATGAAAGCACAAAAAATTTCAGCCTGAAAGGATAACGTTTACTATTGCCACATCGTCCTTGAAATTTTGAAATTTTTTATTTGAAGTTTTTTATCAAATTGATACGTCAAAAATATCAATTCTACATGGTGAACATATCATTTCTACGTGGTGAACATATCAATTCGACATTATAACATCAAACTGATATGAAAAAATATCTTTTTAACATTTTTCAATCATCAAAACGGCATTGTTTATTTAAATATCTATTTGACCTGCGCATATCAAGTCAAAATTTATATTTGTAGTCCCTTTTTGTTTTGTATATTAAATATTAGATATCTTGACACTGCCATAAATAAAACCATAAATAATACATTTTACATATTTTTTTTGAAGTGAAACTTCTTTAGGCGCGTTATGGATTTTCGGGGACGGAGTTAAACCTATTCATGACCGTCACGAAAATTGTTTATATCCCTGTCCCTCTCTTACCGCTGACGAACGTTCTCTCTGTCCTCTTCTTTCCTCTCTTCGCTCACAGCGCGCTCGCACAAAGTTGAGAGCATAAAAATCGAACAAGAAAGAACGCTTTAGTCGGGTTTCCCGACTATAAGATTTGCGATACTCATTGACCTCTTTAAAAACAGCTAGCTAGCCCTCTTAAAAACAGTGTAGCCTACTTTCGGGCGCAGTCAAATTTTAGCGCCCTCATCAAAAAAAAGTTTAGCCTACTTTCGAGCGCAACAAAAATTTTTTACAAAATTTCTTGAAAATTTTCAAAATTTTTATATATTTGGGTAGATATTTTCAATACAAAACAACACTTATAAGGGCCACTTTTCTCTAGCATTAAAAATGTGGACACCACAGAATTTCGCGGTTTGTGGGCGTAAAAAGGGGCGTGGTCAGGTTTTGAAACAAACTTGATCTGCGCTTTGCTTATAGAAGTCTGTGTGCAAAATTTGGTGGCTCTAGCTCTTATAGTTCCCGAGATCTCGATGTTTGTGCGGACAGACAGACATTTCAACGTTTACAGTATTTGCTTACTCTTCGAGTATCGCAAATAAAAAGAGCGCTTGCTTGTGTGAGAGCATTGAAGTGCGTATGAATGCATTCTTAAGCGAGAACATGATACAATAACATAAGGTAGTCTCGTCGACAAAAAGTATGTTGTTAAGGGACAACTTCGGACACCCAAACAACAAAAATCTAGTACGTTTTGAACGGTTTGGCAGCCGACGAGACTACCTTATGTTATTGTGTCATGAGCGAGCTGGAAATGAAAATATGTAATTGTCTTCTTATTCTTCTCGATCGGTTTGTATACTTTTGCGAGTCGAAAGCTGTGTGCTGCAGCGGATTTGCAGTCTAAATAGAGTCGCAACACCTTTTCGTGACCTCTGAATTTAAGCGGCAGTCTAAACAAGCGAATATTTGGTTTCGTATTCATGTAATATTGTATACTTGTAAATAAATTGAATATTTTCGATCGTCATTCATCTATAAGAAAATATAAGATAAACAAAATTCATGCTTCGTCCTTGAATTATTTAACCTCTAATCTTCAAACTAACCTAAGATAGAAAAAAAGAGATAATGAAATGATAAGAGAGAGAGAGAGGAATACTAAAAGTTTCACTTCTGTCGTGCGTAGGCTGGACACGCAGCCTAATTTTTGAACTTCTTATAAGTATGAGTACTTTTTATATAATTGAAACAAAATTATTTCCTAATGACGATTTTTTAATAATGAATGTTTACATTATAAATATAGTATATATTTATAATTATAATTGAAAGATGTTACTCGCTGGATTCTACCACATGCTTTTCCAAAAGAAGAGTTAATACGTCATCAAAAAGTTGACTTAAATCTGCTCGTTAACGACCATAAAACTATTATTTGGGTCCTTTTCATTTTGCCAAACAATTAAAAGCTCGCGCCTAGTTATGCTTACGGTACCTACAAAATACAAAAACATACTCCAACCGGTTACCGCACTAACCCTCAGCTCATATTTGGTAAGAACAATACTCCAATCAACGAATCGTACTCCAAAAATGTTCCTTATAATTCGAATTGACTATCGGTTAAAAAAAAAAAACCGACGCTATTTTTGATTTATTCCACTTAAATATGCAAAATCTATCACTGTGCCTTGTACCGATATCCCTCCCTCAACTGTACTAACAGATTATACATTTTTCTGTGGAGGACCATGGGCGGGCTGAGACGCCGATCCCAGAAATTCGCATCCTTACAGATTGTTGCCTGAGCAGGGACTTTAAAGGGTAATTTGTAGCCTAAAGACCCATCAGATCGAAATATAACATTTTTCGCCTAAAAAATATGTGTACATGCATATGAACTGACGCAAAATTTAAGAGTAAAATAAATAGTTATTGCTGAGTTGGATAATCGTTGCGTTGTAGGCGTGTTCGGTTAGAAACCCGGGTTAGACCTCTGGTGGTTCGGATGAAGAGTTACTTTGGAGTTGTAGGTCGCTTTTTGTTTGAATATTTCGTCTTTTACGGGTAGAATACCAAGATCTTTGTGGATGTTGTCGTTTCGAACATGCCATGGCGCCGTAGTGATAATTCTCAAAATAGAGAGACAAAATAGAGAGACAAAATAGAGAGACAAAATAGAGAGACAAAAAGTTTTGCAAAGCAGAGCAGCGTGAGTGGAAACGAGACAGCAAGTTTTCGCAACATTCGAGCAGTTTTGAAATTCGTTTTTGGCGCAACGAAGGAAGGAGGCAAGAAACCGACTCAGGAGAGATCGACGTGGGCAACATAGAAGGCGATTGAACAGCGAGAACCATTCTGGGGGCAGCGTAAAGACTTTGTCGTGAACGTCAACAAGCAAGAGGCAGGATCGTTGGCGGTGGTAGCAGATACGGTAGCAGGCGGATCGCAGAAGTTGTGCGTCAGGAGAAGGCGAAGACACGGGCTTCAGGAGGCTTGTCAAAGCGAAAGAAGGAAGCGACATTGTGCACAAAAAGACATCGGCAGTCAGAGGCCGGGTAAATCTGGAAAAGTGTTTGGCAGAGACGGGAAGAACATTCTGGAGGAGGTGGTGACGGGAAGACCATTCTGGAGGAGTATTGGTGACGCCGATAATATTCTAACTCAGTATTAAAGATGCCGCCAATATTCTGAAGCTGTATTGGAGACGACGAGAACATTTGAAGCAGTATTGGTGACGACGAGAAAAATTTTGAAGCTGTATTGGTGACGCCGCGAATATATTGAAGCAGTATTTGTGATGCCGCCAATATTCTGAAGCTGTATTGGAGACGACAAGAAAATTTGAAGCAGTATTGGTGACACGGCGAGAAGACATTTCTCGTGAGGCAGCGAGATAATTCCAAAGCTGTATTGGTGACCCGGCGAGAAGACATTTCTGGTGAGGCAGCGGTACAAATTACAAGCTGTATTGCTGGGCTAGCGAAAGAAAGCGGTAGAGGAAATATTGGTGAGTGACAGTGTAAACATCGAGAGGCGAGACTAGTTTTTTTTGCAACTTGGCTGGCTGAAGGCGCTGTGCCAAAAAAGAGAAGTAGAGAGCAGCACTGACCAATTTTGTTTTGGAGACCTTTTATTGGTCTTATGAGAGAGTAGAAAATAATTTGAAATTAAACGGATTGCGTGCCTGCAATCGGACTGCTGTGTCAACAGCTAAAGTTTACATAGTGTTAAAGTTTGACATTCATTTAACATTAACGTAGAGTAAAGTAAAGTTTACAGTTTGAAAGTCCAGTACATATATAAAACTTTATTTTGCCGTGCAGGCGGATTTTATAAACATTTTTGTATTTTTTAAGCACTATTATATATATCCTTATATTCTATAATTATATTTAAGTTTGAAAATGAACAGGCAAGAAATTTTGGCACTGCTCGTGGCAGAATTGCGCGCTAAGTTGTTTGAGCTGGGTCTTAACACAACCGGAAGAAAATGCGAATTGCAAAACAAACTACTTGCTCACTATGGTTTGGAATCTGATGAAAACGATGAAGATGCGATTGAAGTGGATGACGATGAGGACGGATCTTTTGCATCAGTGAACTCGAACAATGACCAGGCAGGTGCAGGATATGGTGCACCCAGGGAAAATCGAATTGTAAGGGGACAGAACAGTCAAATTGGAAATGCGAACACAGGTAGATCGTGGTTTACATTAAAGGATGTAGAGGGGAGTGTGTCACAGTTTTCGGGAACTAGTTCACCAGACATTAATCAGTGGATCGAGGAACTTGAAGAGTGTGCACTCACGGTTAAATGGAGTCAGTTGCAGGTATTTAGACATGCAAAACAATTACTCAGCGGAGCAGCTAAGGTTTACATTCGTAGTCAGCGTGATACTCGCATTGCTAGAAGAATTTGGGGTTAAAGTTTCATCGGCAGAGGTTCATCGTAGACTTGGCAGGCAGGCCATAATATTTGGAAATCTCTTCAGAATCGTGTCAGATCGAGGTGCAGCTTTGACATCGCACTTATTCAAGGACTACTGCGACAGGGAGAAGATCCAGCATTTATTAATCGCTACAGGTGTACCTCGAGGTAACGGGCAGGTTGAGAGAATGCAGAAGATTGTGGTGCCAATGTTGTCAAAGATGAGCCTAGAAAATCCAGGAAATTGGTACAAACACGTGGGTAGAGTGCAGCAGCTAATAAACAATATCGAGCCTAGTAGCACAAAGGTTATGTAATATTGTATACTTGTAAATAAATTGAATATTTTTGGAGCTATACGTTAATCGATCGTCATTCATCTATAAGAAAATATAAGATAAACAAAATCCATGCTTCGTCCTTGAATTATTTAACCTCTAATCTTCAAACTAACCTAAGATAGAAAAAAAGATAATGAAATGATAAGAGAGAGAGAGAGGAATACTAAAAGTTTCACTTCTGTCGTGCGTAGGCTGGACACGCAGCCTAATTTTTGAACTTCTTATAAGTATGAGTACTTTTTATATAATTGAAACAAAATTATTTCCTAATGACGATTTTTTAATAATGAATGTTTACATTATAAATATAGTATATATTTATAATTATAATTGAAAGATGTTACTCGCTGGATTCTACCACATCCTTTTCCAAAAGAAGAGTTAATACGTCATCAAAAAGTTGACTTAAATCTGCTCGTTAACGACCATAAAACTATTATTTGGGTCCTTTTCATTTTGCCAAACAATTAAAAGCTCGCGCCTAGTTATGCTTACGGTACCTACAAAATACAAAAACATACTCCAACCGGTTACCGCACTAACCCTCAGCTCATATTTGGTAAGAACAATACTCCAATCAACGAATCGTACTCCAAAAATGTTCCTTATAATTCGAATTGACTATCGGTTAAAACAAAAAAACCGACGCTATTTTTGATTTATTCCACTTAAATATGCAAAATCTATCACTGTGCCTTGTACCGATATCCCTCCCTCAACTGTACTAACAGATTATACATTTTTCTGTGGAGGACCATGGGCGGGCTGAGACGCCGATCCCAGAAATTCGCATCCTTACAGATTGTTGCCTGAGCAGGGACTTTAAAGGGTAATTTGTAGCCTAAAGACCCATCAGATCGAAATATAACATTTTTCGCCTAAAAAATATGTGTACATGCATATGAACTGACGCAAAATTTAAGAGTAAAATAAATAGTTATTGCTGAGTTGGATAATCGTTGCGTTGTAGGCGTGTTCGGTTAGAAACCCGGGTTAGACCTCTGGTGGTTCGGATGAAGAGTTACTTTGGAGTTGTAGGTCGCTTTTTGTTTGAATATTTCGTCTTTTACGGGTAGAATACCAAGATCTTTGTGGATGTTGTCGTTTCGAACATGCCATGGCGCCGTAGTGATAATTCTCAAAATAGAGAGACAAAATAGAGAGACAAAATAGAGAGACAAAAAGTTTTGCAAAGCAGAGCAGCGTGAGTGGAAACGAGACAGCAAGTTTTCGCAACATTCGAGCAGTTTTGAAATTCGTTTTTGGCGCAACGAAGGAAGGAGGCAAGAAACCGACTCAGGAGAGATCGACGTGGGCAACATAGAAGGCGATTGAACAGCGAGTACCATTCTGGGGGCAGCGTAAAGACTTTGTCGTGAACGTCAACAAGCAAGAGGCAGGATCGTTGGCGGTGGTCATCTGGACAAAGTGGAAGGCGTGGAGCAGATACGGTAGCAGGCGGATCGCAGAAGTTGTGCGTCAGGAGAAGGCGAAGACACGGGCTTCAGGAGGCTTGTCAAAGCGAAAGAAGGAAGCGACATTGTGCACAAAAAGACATCGGCAGTCAGAGGCCGGGTAAATCTGGAAAAGTGTTTGGCAGAGACGGGAAGAACATTCTGGAGGAGGTGGTGACGGGAAGACCATTCTGGAGGAGTATTGGTGACGCCGATAATATTCTAACTCAGTATTAAAGATGCCGCCAATATTCTGAAGCTGTATTGGAGACGACGAGAACATTTGAAGCAGTATTGGTGACGACGAGAAAAATTTTGAAGCTGTATTGGTGACGCCGCGAATATATTGAAGCAGTATTTGTGATGCCGCCAATATTCTGAAGCTGTATTGGAGACGACAAGAAAATTTGAAGCAGTATTGGTGACACGGCGAGAAGACATTTCTCGTGAGGCAGCGAGATAATTCCAAAGCTGTATTGGTGACCCGGCGAGAAGACATTTCTGGTGAGGCAGCGGTACAAATTACAAGCTGTATTGCTGGCCTAGCGAAAGAAAGCGGTAGAGGAAATATTGGTGAGTGACAGTGTAAACATCGAGAGGCGAGACTAGTTTTTTTTGCAACTTGGCTGGCAGAAGGCGCTGTGCCAAAAAAGTGGAGAGCAGCACTGACCAATTTTGTTTTGGAGACCTTTTATTGGTCTTATGAGAGAGTAGAAAATAATTTGAAATTTAACGGATTGCGTGCCTGCAATCGGACTGCTGTGTCAACAGCTAAAGTTTACATAGTGTTAAAGTTTGACATTCATTTAACATTAACGTAGAGTAAAGTAAAGTTTACAGTTTGAAAGTCCAGTACATATATAAAACTTTATTTTGCCGTGCAGGCGGATTTTATAAACATTTTTGTATTTTTTAAGCACTATTATATATATCCTTATATTCTATAATTATATTTAAGTTTGAAAATGAACAGGCAAGAAATTTTGGCACTGCTCGTGGCAGAATTGCGCGCTAAGTTGTTAGAGCTGGGTCTTAACACAACCGGAAGAAAATGCGAATTGCAAAACAAACTACTTGCTCACTATGGTTTGGAATCTGATGAAAACGATGAAGATGCGATTGAAGTGGATGACGATGAGGACGGATCTTTTGCATCAGTGAACTCGAACAATGACCAGGCAGGTGCAGGATATGGTGCACCCAGGGAAAATCGAATTGTAAGGGGACAGAACAGTCAAATTGGAAATGCGAACACAGGTAGATCGTGGTTTACATTAAAGGATGTAGAGGGGAGTGTGTCACAGTTTTCGGGAACTAGTTCACCAGACATTAATCAGTGGATCGAGGAACTTGAAGAGTCTGCACTCACGGTTAAATGGAGTCAGTTGCAGGTATTTAGACATGCAAAACAATTACTCAGCGGAGCAGCTAAGGTTTACATTCGTAGTCAGAGGTTCATCGGCAGAGGTTCATCGTAGACTTGGCAGGCAGGCCATAATATTTGGAAATCTCTTCAGAATCGTGTCAGATCGAGGTGCAGCTTTTACATCGCACTTATTCAAGGAAAACTGCGACAGGGAGAAGATCCAGCATTTATTGATCGCTACAGAGGTACACCTGTAGCGAGGTAACGGGCAGGTTGAGAGAATGCATAAGATTGTGGTGCCAATGTTGTCAAAGATGAGCCTAGAAAATCCAGGAAATTGGTACAAACACGTGGGTAGAGTGCAGCAGCTAATAAACAATATCGAGCCTAGTAGCACGAAGGTTATGTAATATTGTATACTTGTAAATAAATTGAATATTTTTGGAGCTATACGTTAATCGATCGTCATTCATCTATAAGAAAATATAAGATAAACAAAATCCATGCTTCGTCCTTGAATTATTTAACCTCTAATCTTCAAACTAACCTAAGATAGAAAAAAAGAGATAATGAAATGATAAGAGAGAGAGAGGAATACTAAAAGTTTCACTTCTGTCGTGCGTAGGCTGGACACGCAGCCTAATTTTTGAACTTCTTACAAGTATGAGTACTTTTTATATAATTGAAACAAAATTATTTCCTAATGACGATTTTTTAATAATGAATGTTTACATTATAAATATAGTATATATTTATAATTATAATTGAAAGATGTTACTCGCTGGATTCTACCACATCCTTTTCCAAAAGAAGAGTTAATACGTCATCAAAAAGTTGACTTAAATCTGCTCGTTAACGACCATAAAACTATTATTTGGGTCCTTTTCATTTTGCCAAACAATTAAAAGCTCGCGCCTAGTTATGCTTACGGTACCTACAAAATACAAAAACATACTCCAACCGGTTACCGCACTAACCCTCAGCTCATATTTGGTAAGAACAATACTCCAATCAACGAATCGTACTCCAAAAATGTTCCTTATAATTCGAATTGACTATCGGTTAAAACAAAAAAACCGACGCTATTTTTGATTTATTCCACTTAAATATGCAAAATCTATCACTGTGCCTTGTACCGATATCCCTCCCTCAACTGTACTAACAGATTATACATTTTTCTGTGGAGGACCATGGGCGGGCTGAGACGCCGATCCCAGAAATTCGCATCCTTACAGATTGTTGCCTGAGCAGGGACTTTAAAGGGTAATTTGTAGCCTAAAGACCCATCAGATCGAAATATAACATTTTTCGCCTAAAAAATATGTGTACATGCATATGAACTGACGCAAAATTTAAGAGTAAAATAAATAGTTATTGCTGAGTTGGATAATCGTTGCGTTGTAGGCGTGTTCGGTTAGAAACCCGGGTTAGACCTCTGGTGGTTGGGATGAAGAGTTACTTTGGAGTTGTAGGTCGCTTTTTGTTTGAATATTTCGTCTTTTACGGGTAGAATACCAAGATCTTTGTGGATGTTGTCGTTTCGAACATGCCATGGCGCCGTAGTGATAATTCTTAGGATTTTTGATTGGGGCCACAAATTTGGGGGCTCAGCCGGAATATTCGGAACTATTACAAACCTAAGTCACTAAACTTAGTCGTGTTAAAAAATCTAAGTCACTAAACTTAGTCGTGTGTAAAAAAGTGGAAAAAACTCTGTGAATTGTCGTTGCAGACAGTTATGAACTAAAAGAAGTGTGCTGCGCAAAAATAGAGAGACAAAAAGTTTTGCAAAGCAGAGCAGCGTGAGTGGAAACGAGACAGCAAGTTTTTGCAACATTCGAGCAGTTTTGAAATTCGTTTTTGGCGCGACGAAGGAAGGAGGCAAGAAACCGACTCAGGAGAGATCGACGTGGGCAACATAGAAGGCGATTGAACAGCGAGTACCATTCTGGGGGCAGCGTAAAGACTTTGTCGTGAACGTCAACAAGCAAGAGGCAGGATCGTTGGCGGTGGTCATCTGGACAAAGTGGAAGGCGTGGAGCAGATACGGTAGCAGGCGGATCGCAGAAGTTGTGCGTCAGGAGAAGGCGAAGACACGGGCTTCAGGAGGCTTGTCAAAGCGAAAGAAGGAAGCGACATTGTGCACAAAAAGACATCGGCAGTCAGAGGCCGGGTAAATCTGGAAAAGTGTTTGGCAGAGACGGGAAGAACATTCTGGAGGAGGTGGTGACGGGAAGACCATTCTGGAGGAGTATTGGTGACGCCGATAATATTCTAACTCAGTATTAAAGATGCCGCCAATATTCTGAAGCTGTATTGGAGACGACGAGAACATTTGAAGCAGTATTGGTGACGACGAGAAAAATTTTGAAGCTGTATTGGTGACGCCGCGAATATATTGAAGCAGTATTTGTGATGCCGCCAATATTCTGAAGCTGTATTGGAGACGACAAGAAAATTTGAAGCAGTATTGGTGACACGGCGAGAAGACATTTCTCGTGAGGCAGCGAGATAATTCCAAAGCTGTATTGGTGACCCGGCGAGAAGACATTTCTGGTGAGGCAGCGGTACAAATTACAAGCTGTATTGCTGGGCTAGCGAAAGAAAGCGGTAGAGGAAATATTGGTGAGTGACAGTGTAAACATCGAGAGGCGAGACTAGTTTTTTTTGCAACTTGGCTGGCAGAAGGCGCTGTGCCAAAAAAGAGAAGTGGAGAGCAGCACTGACCAATTTTGTTTTGGAGACCTTTTATTGGTCTTATGAGAGAGTAGAAAATAATTTGAAATTTAACGGATTGCGTGCCTGTAATCGGACTGCTGTGTCAACAGCTAAAGTTTACATAGTGTTAAAGTTTGACATTCATTTAACATTAACGTAGAGTAAAGTAAAGTTTACAGTTTGAAAGTCCAGTACATATATAAAACTTTATTTTGCCGTGCAGGCGGATTTTATAAACATTTTTGTATTTTTTAAGCACTATTATATATATCCTTATATTCTATAATTATATTTAAGTTTGAAAATGAACAGGCAAGAAATTTTGGCACTGCTCGTGGCAGAATTGCGCGCTAAGTTGTTAGAGCTGGGTCTTAACACAACCGGAAGAAAATGCGAATTGCAAAACAAACTACTTGCTCACTATGGTTTGGAATCTGATGAAAACGATGAAAATGCGATTGAAGTGGATGACGATGAGGACGGATCTTTTGCATCAGTGAACTCGAACAATGACCAGGCAGGTGCAGGATATGGTGCACCCAGGGAAAATCGAATTGTAAGGGGACAGAACAGTCAAATTGGAAATGCGAACACAGGTAGATCGTGGTTTACATTAAAGGATGTAGAGGGGAGTGTGTCACAGTTTTCGGGAACTAGTTCACCAGACATTAATCAGTGGATCGAGGAACTTGAAGAGTGTGCACTCACGGTTAAATGGA
The DNA here is from genome assembly GCA_018150695.1 of Drosophila oshimai. NCBI lineage: Eukaryota > Metazoa > Arthropoda > Insecta > Diptera > Drosophilidae > Drosophila > Drosophila oshimai. The sequence goes on from JAECWM010000264.1 coordinate 1,127,783, forward strand.
GTCAGTTGCAGGTATTTAGACATGCAAAACAATTACTCAGCGGAGCAGCTAAGGTTTACATTCGTAGTCAGCGTGATACTCGCATTGCTAGAAGAATTTGGGGTTAAAGTTTCATCGGCAGAGGTTCATCGTAGACTTGGCAGGCAGGCCATAATATTTGGAAATCTCTTCAGAATCGTGTCAGATCGAGGTGCAGCTTTGACATCGCACTTATTCAAGGAATACTGCGACAGGGAGAAGATCCAGCATTTATTGATCGCTACAGGTGTACCTCGAGGTAACGGGCAGGTTGAGAGAATGCAGAAGATTGTGGTGCCAATGTTGTCAAAGATGAGCCTAGAAAATCCAGGAAATTGGTACAAACACGTGGGTAGAGTGCAGCAGCTAATAAACAATATCGAGCCTAGTAGCACAAAGGTAGCCCCGTTCAAGTTGCTAACAGGTGTAGACATGCGTGTTGTGGACATTGCAGAACTCAAAGAACAGAACAATATTCAAGCTTTACAGAAGGAGAACAGAAAAGCTTTCGATTCAAAAAGAAAAGAGGAAAAACAATACAATGTCAATGACTTAGTTGCGATCAAGCGTACTCAGTATGGGGTGGGTTTGAAGTTAAAAGGAAAGTATCTCGGCCCCTATAAGGTCGTAAAAGTTCACAAGCATGGCAGGTATGAAGTAGAGAAAGTGGGAGATAGCGAAGGACCATTGAAAACATCCACAGTATCTGAGTTTATGAAGGAGTTCGGGACGAACACCACGTCAGGGCCGAATGTAGGAATTAGAAATAAGCCAGAAGAGCAAGAAGAGAGAAACACACGGCGTGGACGTCGTTTCTGAGAACACAGACAGAGATCGCTAATGTATGCGTGAGCGTAACAGATCAGGAGAGAAAAACTCTTATAAAGTCAGTCGATGCCGAAATCTCACGATAAGCAGTGTACAGAGACACACTCCATTTTTTATAAACTCATTAAAGTTTAAACACCACACAACACACAGTTTGTTAATTTAAGTAAAATATATAATAACTAATAAAGCATCAATATAATAAAACTACGTCGTCCTGGAAGTAATTCGCAATAACGGAACTCCCGGGGCCACAGTTATATGTTATTTTAACCCGTCAGTCTGATAACCACTTCTCCTGCAAAGCTAGTAGTGCTGTTGCTTGAATTGGGCATTTGGACCGACTTATGATCGTGGTTTGCAAGTCGTCTGCAAATGTTGCTGTTGTTAGCCACTCGTTTGTGGGGATATTCGCTGTGTACAGGACAAAAAGCTTTGGGTGCTACCTGAAGGAACTCCAGCTTTTATAGTGTATTCATCGTATGTTGTAGTGTTTCATCTCACGGCGACAGCTCTATTGTAAAGGTACGATTCCAGTAGCCTGTGAGTGTTTTGGGGCAAAATCGTTATGATTTTATGCATAAAGCCATCAAGCAAGACTCGGTCGAAAGCCTGTACAACGTTAGGCAATGCCGCACTGCAATTTTCCCGATTTTTAAATGTTATTCTGTTGTGCTGGGATAACATTACTCTTAGATATGGGATAAAGCGCTTCTAAAGGAATTTTTCAAGCAGATTCGACAGACACGAGAGTTAACTTATTGGTCTGTACGACGATGGTACTGTATGATCTTTTCCTGGCTTCGGTATCATTATGACAATCGATTTTTTTTATTACTGTTTTGGGAACTACCCAATTCGTGTGATCCTGTTAAAGAATTTGGCTGCAACACAGTTGAATCCGTGTCAGTTTCAGTTTGAATTGGCAGCGACGGTAGGGCAAATTAAAATCTTAGTTTCTTTTGGCCCAGATGCTTGAATAGCTTCTCAAAGGTGGGTGAAAGTTTCTCAATGTACTGACGTTGTGCTTTTCTTATTCGCCTCAGAGCCCTGATGAGGCTGCGACCAGCCTCCTTAAGACTTTGTTTTGAGGATGGCGATCTGTTGGTTTGCCAATCACGTCTTAAACGTTTTTTCTCCAAGATAAGCTCTTCGATTTCAAGATTAGTTTTGTATGGGTTGGCTTGCAAATCGTTCCCTTGTGGTGTAGAGGTGTTCTCATTGATGTTGAGCTGCAAGTTCAATGTAGGAATCCTTTTTGTATTTAAGCCAGTTGGTTCGATGTGACCTCAGCATGTGAGGGTGCTCGATTGTTTTCGGGCTTTGAAGAAAAGTAAATAGCACTGGTGAATGGTCCGATGTTAGGTCCAAAAGCGATTTCGCAGTTATTAAATTGCAAGAAATTTTTTTTGTCACAGCAAAATCAATTAAATTAGGTAGCTTTCTAGGATCTGTAGGTCAGTACGTAGGACTGCCTGGTGAAACTCAGTCCAGTTTGTATCATGTTTTGATGATTGAGTTATTTGGTTGCCTTCCTTTGGGGGTCACAAGGCGGGATCCCCAGTGCGTGTGCTTGGCGTTTAAGTCTTCTGCTGCTTTGAATCGTTCTTCAAGCGAATTTTATAAGTCCATAAATTTGTATTCGGAGATTGTAAAGCGGGGTGGGCAGTAGACAATTGTAACTTTATCGATTTAGCTTGCAAATAATTGTGTGCAAACCTTTGGTGAAAGTGGTGTTTGATGCGGTCTCTTATTAAGATGCCGGTTCCACCGTGGGCTTAAACCCTGTATTGAAAGCTATATTTGCTGGTGTGATGCGCTTTTGCCAGCAACATAACATCGATGTGATTTTCGTTCAAGAATTGAGTTATTTCCGGTTTATGCCGTGAAACACAGTTGGTTTTGCACAAGGCTTTGCATAGTGGTTTTCATGAACTCCACCATACTTTGTTGCAAAGTGATCATCATAGTTTAAATATTGCTCTGTGGGTTTCCCATGGCCTGCTGAATGTTTTCAACTCTCGGCTCTGCGTGAGTTGTTCCTGTTCTAAGAGCGCTGGCATTGGATATGCTGTCGGTAGAAATTGAAGGGCCGAATGATGATCTGGCTGCTTTTGCGAAGAAAACTTCCGGTGTCGTTCGAGATCTAATGTATGTGTTCTGTGTGTTCTGGGTACGTGTCGATGTCGCTCGTTGGATCCGACTTTCATCTCCTTGTAGATTGGACAGCCTCTGTACACCCAGAGAAATTTATTACCTAAAATGCCTCAAAATTGCCTGTTATTCTAGGTCATTTGACCTAAATTGGGCTCCAATGCAGTTATTGCCTAAAAACTAGGCACTCATTGCCTACAAGTTTTTAGGCCATAAATAGCCTAAAATTTTGTTTTTTTTAGGCAATGGCTAGACTAGGTTTTAAGGCAAAAAAAAAACACACCAAATTATCTGTGCATTCTGCCACCGGAAAAAAATTGAGGCAATGGCTCAGTGGAACAACTTCAGCTTCAGCTCGGCATATTTTTGTCCCGGGTTCGAGCCCGCCACTTAGCATGTGTTTTCTTTTTTTTTTTCTAAATTGGTAACTAAAGCTGGACAAATGTTGTTTAAATTTGTAGTTTTTTTGTTAAATAATTATCAGGCCTGTTCCAGTTTTCACTCGGAAGTGAATTTGATAACATTTGCGGATTTCACTTTAACATTGTCGAATTTCCCTTCTTCATTTGGGGATTTGCCTTTGAATTTCCCTTTGTTCCCAAACAAAATAGCTGACTGGCAACTGGCCACCAATGAAAGAGCGTTTGTTTGTTTGAGTTTTGCTGGCCTAGGGCTGATTAAATTTTGGCCTGCTGTGTCCATCGCCATGGGCATAAATGCCTACTAATTTAACGCATATAATAGAGAAATAAGCATTGGCGGCCACAAATACAAATTTTAAATATTTGTTTACCCGATCAGTGTTCTGTTGACGTGCTGTGAAACCAGAGTTGCCGAAGCCGCTAAAAAGGTCCCAGCCACACGTGTTTACACAATTATTTCATTAAATTAAGCGGTAATAAGCACAAAACTATTTTAAATTTAACTTAGATAAAATACCTTTCTAACCATAGTAACACGAGCACAAAGGGCTTGCTTAAAATAAATCCCAAAAATACTTCTTTTTTTCGTACCACGACAACCCTTGCATTTTCTCCAAATTGATCGGAAACTGGAACGGGCGGCGGATTTGTCAAATGCTGAAGGTTAGAATCGAACCTATTTTGAGGTGCGCCGCAAATAATTTTAAATGGTCAAATATGTTGTTATCAACAATATTAAATATGCATAATGTTCTTAAAGCATCAAAGAATAAGGGAAAATATCATTTGACGTTAAATTATCGCAAGTATTTTTAAAGAATTAATTTCTGTGTTGCGGATCTGAACCGTCAGCCAAACTGGCGGAAAGTTTCCGTGAGGTTTCGCTCGAAGTTAACGAGAGTTAACGGAGGGAAATTCATTTCCGTGAGGATTTTTCGGAAGTGAATGTTAGAACAGGTCTGGGAAATTCGAATCCGTGCGAATCTTTCGGAAGTGAAAACTGGAACAGGCCTGTATATTATAATTTGAAAAAACTTACGATTATTCACATTGCTTCCACTGAGTCTCGAACCAATGCCGTTTGGAACCAGAGACGCGAGTCCTACCCACTGCACCACACATCATACTTCTACTTCGTGCATAAAATAGCTTGTTCACAAAGAAACATATGTACAGCTGTGTTCATCCAAATGGTGCCGCACCTCACCTTTACCCTTGAAACACCCGTCTCCAATAACAAGCGATACCTTTTGGAAGGAGTGTTAGAATTATAAAACCGAAATCCCGTTATTGACTCTCTTCTTGTTTTTATTATTTTAATAAATACCCATAAAGTGCTGTTCATTGAAATAGCAGTGTCGGGCGCCAGCTCATCAATTGAAAACTTAACAAATTAAAAATAGGACGATAATTAGTTGGTTCTATCTTATTGATAAACATTGTTTTTGGAAACTGCTTAAATTTTTGTTAAAAATGGTAAGAAAGTACTACTCGGTGGAGAAGAAAAACCCTATGAAAACCCTAGAAATATGGAAACGCATGGGATTGAATTATAGTGATTGCGCCTATAATTATTCATGCAAAATATCTGAGGGTCGGGATCGACTGTTTAGATGATGGTGCTATGTGCGGTGGGGTGGCCGGAACGTCTAAATTATAAATGATTGTTGTGATTGTGGTTTGTGACTATGACCCATTTGTACATCTATCAAAGTCCCAAGGAAGACCTCCTTAAAATTCCGGGTCCACGGTTAAGATTCCCAAATGTTGTAAGGCCTGTGAAACGACAACCATGCTTTACTTGGTATTTAGGTATATCTTGAGTTCAATTCTGTGTTTGGTGGACGGCAAACTTGTTGTCTGGAGCCTGTGCCATTAAATAAAACGATTTGGCTTTGATCTCAACACATAACTTTCCACATTCGCCGGCCAGTCAACATGGATTTTGAAACACGTCAACCATGCGACGACCATCTCCTGATTTAGAGTGGGACCTTCCTGGGACTTTTTGGATTAGATTGTAGCAATGGGTCATTGTGTACCACTAATCAGATAAATCATTTTTATAATTTTAGAATTTTACCTTATCTTGCCTCCGACATAGCGACCATCATCAAACAGTCGATTTACTTAACCGATTTCTGCATTCTTTTGATATTTTTAGATTGAATTGTTATAGGATGCAATCAGTATAATTTCAATCTCCTTATGCGTTTTGCCATATCTTCTCCACCGTAGTACTTTTCTTTACCATTTTAACAAAAATTACGTTAAAACAATGTTTATCATAAGATTGATGAATAGAACCAACAATTATTGCGTCCTTATTTTTAATTTTGTTAAGTTTTCTAATTTGATGAGCTGCGCCCGACACTGTATTTCAATGAACAGCACTTTTGATGGGTATTTTGTAAATAATGAAAGAAGAAGAGTTCTGATGTAACGACTTTTCGGTTTATAATTTAACACTCGAGCTTTAAGGTATCGCTTGTTTAATTTGGAAGACAGTTTTAGAGTTGTAGTGCCGTTTTTTGTATGTCAACAAGTAAGAAACAGTTGCCCAATTTTAAAAATTTCGATCTAAGTTATGTTCACATTTAAGTTAATAATCATTACTCACATAAAAGATTTTTTTTTTTTTAAATTAATTAATTTATTTATTTAATTATTTTAAAAAGACAACCAGTAGGAAACAATTGCCCCATTTTAAAAAATTCGATCTAGGTTATGTTCACATGTAAGTTAATAATCATTAGGCACAAGAAGTGTTTTTTTGTTAAGAAAAATAATTAACTTATTTATTAAATTAATTTAAAAAATTTAATAATAAAGTTCCAACATAAAAAAAAAAAAAAAAAAAAAAAAAACAATAAAAAAAAAATATCTTGTCGCAGGCAGGGATTGAACCCACAAGTTCAACTTTCAACTTTCCTTTTTACTAACAATTTGAGTCCAAATAGCCTAGATTTTAGGTCATGGATGCCTAAACGTTTATTGCCTTAAAATATGTTGTTTTAGGTAAATTTAACATTTTTTAGTCCATTTATTACCTAAAATACATTTTTAAGGCAATAAAAACCAAATTGCTAAAATTGTAGGAACATTTTTTTTCTGGGTGTAGTTTGCTGTATGATTTCCTACACAGTTTTTACACTTCTTTATTTTAGGGTCTTCTTTGTAAACAGGGCAAGGTTCAGAGTTGTGGGAGTCTCTAAAAGCTACGCAGACTGGCCTAAAGCTGCAGTAAGACCTAGTGTGTCCAAACTCCTTGCAATTTGTGTATTGCACTGGCCCGTTCTGCTTATGATTCCCTTTGTGATTGGAATTACGTAAAAATGATCGTTCCGAATAAAACAGCAGTTTCTTATTTGCCATATTAAGGTGATGTAGGTGATTTTCTCTGGTTGTACGCAAATTAAGGAGATTTGAGATTATGGACTTTATACCAAAAAAAAAAAAATAGATAAAGAAAAAACAAAAAAAAACAGCGGCCTGGCCACACACCTGCGAGCGTACGTTATAGAGTATGCCTGAAGCAGTCCCTAAAATCAGGGCACTTCAAGGACGCCCTGCCCTGCTCTTTAACGCATGGGCCTGATGTTTGTAACGCATAGAAGGAGGCATTTCCGACCCTAAAAGTGCACATTTTCTTGATCAGCGTTACCAGACGAGTCGATATAGCCATGTCCGTATGTCTGCTTCAGTAAGCTTTTTTCGCTCTGTCTAAGACCTATTAACATAAAAATTTTCCAAGCGCCTTTTTTCGAAGATATTTACGTCGAGTTCGAAGATATTTTCGATCGGATATCCCATAGCTGCAACACGAATTTTTGAATATTATTCTGTTTCAGTTAATATTTATCGCTCAGTGTAAGACTTATCAACATAAAACTTTCTTTATCGGCTTTTCCTATGTCCAAGCAGATCGAGTTTGAAATTCTTGATTTTCGTATATATATCGACTAATTTCGTATATGTATATGTATAACGACTAAATTTTATATATCGGACTAAAGTATTCTCTATCTGCAAGGGTATGTCACATCTTTTTACACAGCGTTAACGAGAAGGAAAGCTTACATATGTAAGTCCGATTTTGATAAGCTCAAGTAATCAACCTTTATTTGTGTAAAAGCCAATTAGAGCTTTTTTAGAGAAATTTTATATTGATAGATTTCACGCTGAGCGAAAAACGTTTACTGAAACAAAAAAATTAGTCGATTTGTATAGCAGCTAGGGGATATATTCATCAATTTGGTTATCGAGAAAGCCATAGAACTATAAAGTAAGTCAACATAGTTACATCAGAACGGCATTCGAAAATCAGGAATACTGCAGTGCGATATTCCTTAACGTTGCATAGTCTTTCGACCGTGTCTGGCTCTAATGCATAAAATCAGAATGTTAACGTACCTTTACAACAGAGCCTTCGCTGTAACATTACAACATCCGACTATTACACAATTGATGGTGGAGCTCCCTAAGGTAGCGCCCTTGTTCCAACTCTTTTTGTCCTTTACACAGCGGATACTCCCACCGAACGAGCGGCTAACTACTCCTACATTTGCAGACGATATCGCGATCATAAGTCGGTCCAAATGCCCAGTTGAAGCAACAGCACTGCTAGCTGATCATCTAGTAGTAGTGGAGAGGTGGTTCTCAGACTGGCGTATACAAATAAACGCGCAGAAATGTAAGCACATAACTTTTACTCTTAACAGACAAACGTGTTCCCTGCTAACCCTAAACAACACGCAACTTTCAAAAGCAGACGATGTTGTATACCTTGGCGTCCACCTTGACAGGCGACTTATCTTATTTAATTTTTGATCAAATAATTAAGGATCGTAATTATTGCTTTCGCGTTTTAATATTGACGGTATGATAGTACTAGAGGTTTTCTATCGATATTTTGAAACTTTGCAGTCCCCTGGCAAGATAAAATTTCTATCCATTGTTAATCGATTGCAATTCAAAACAAACTGCCCAGCAGCTTCATTAGCATGTAGCATGTACATTTAAATAATGTGTCAGTGGTTGACCCACATTAAATATGTGAAAATTTGTGGCAGTAGGTATGGGGCTATAAGCTGTTATTAAGTCCTCGTACGGAAACTTAAGATAAATGTGTGCTAGGGTTTGATTAACAACTATTGAAAAATGAAAGCTAGCTTTCCTTCTCGTTTTTTGTTTAATTGCAAAACCAACATGTACTTAATTTTTTTTAAATTAAAAAAGTTTTTTTTATTTATTTTAAACAATTCAAAGCTTTATTCTTGAGTAACATTATTGCAAAAGTGATTCGTCCTCTGGTCTCAAGACTGACTTGGTTTTCGCTGGTTGCTCCATTTCAAAGATTGTGCTCAATTTGTCGGTGAAATTTGTATAAATTAACATGCATTAAAATTAAAAAATAATAATTTTTTTTCCATGTTTTGTTTATTAAAAGTGTTTTGCAATACATTTCTGCCAATTTGCGATTAAAAAACCGATGACATACAACAACTCAACGTAGGGAGAGACTTTTTTCCCGTTAATCTAAGGAGAGTGCGCTTATGCCGGCCCGTTTGGCATATTGGTCCGTGAACGTCAATATCATGGGAACTACAAGAGCTAGGAAATAAAGATTGGACACGTAGCCTTTAGTGATGTCCACGCAGCGGGGGAATGATTGAGCACGCTGTGCAAAATATAACGCTGTGTATCTTTTAATATTTATCTATGTGACCTTTAGATTCAAAATATATACACAGCCCGTCACTTGAATATAAATATATAATTTTAAACCAACTGGCTGATTTTGGTAAAATAATTTTTTTGGTTATAGAATAATTCAACGGTAATGAAACGCGAAATTTTGTGCTTTACAGAACCCTGACTTAAACTTTTCTTTAATTTTTTTTGCAACCATTACAACAAATTGACGTATTTTGCGACACTTGAATAAAAACAGAAACTATGGAATAAAAATGTAATATAATAAAGGTATTATTTATAACTTTTGTTATTTTTAACACAAAAATATGCAAGCAAAGAGTAATTTAAGATTTATTTCTCTAACCTTGGCTAATTATAACTTAAGATATTCGGTATTCTATTGACTATAACCTTTTAACGTATTTTGATGGATACAGTGGCTAAGAAACTTTTTTGATTTGGAATACAAAGCTTATTTTACCAAAGTCGGCCAGTTGGTTTAAAAGATATACCGGGGTGCCGCAGAAACCGTTGACGGTTTTGGGGACTGTTTTTTCGGAACTGCGGAAAAAAACCGTCGGTGCTACAGAAACCGTCTCGAACTTGTTGTTCGGACTAACGATTCGGAAAAAAAGACAGGGGTGACTTGCTATTTTTATTTGGCATTTATTTCCTATTTTTTATTTATTTGTCAATAAATTTAAGACAAGCTTCCCTTTTTTTTGCAAGACAATACCAATGACTAAACAAAACCCCGCACATAAAACGTAACAAACAAAATATGTATTTCAACATTTTAAATTGACCGCCAAACTAAACAACAGAAGCCACACCTGTACTAAATGGCTTTTTACGAGAGTCTGCTAAATGAAATCAGTGCCCCAAAGCGAATCCTTTTGCGAAATCAGCGTTTTCTAATTTAAAAATCAAGAGCACGGTGGCTTGCTTTGTTTTCCTATGCTTTCCCCTAGAACTAAGCAACATTTAGTCAATAATATTTAAAATTAAAACTTATTTTCATTTGAAATTTGGACACACTGTAGTTATTGTTATAAACAATAATACGAATAAATATTTCGAACATGAAAATTACTCCATAATTTGCTATTTCCTATTTCGAGAAAATTGGCATTTTGGTTGTTTGGGTGGAACTTGGCCGGAATGGCACATGTACTTTTTGAGGTGCCGGTTTTGGAAAATGATAGGGGAGAAGTGGGGGTTGTGGGCATGGGGGGGTTGTGGGCACCCCTACGTATCTTTTCACAAAATGAAGATTGACTTTTTTTGGTAATGTCATTCGCAAGCAATTACCTTATGTATGATTTATGCCAAATATCAAAGTAAACGAACGCGTTTGCTTTTTGAAATTAACGAATTGGTTTTTTTTGTGCTTGGAAAAGGTGGTGAAGTTTTTTTCAAAGATTTTCATTAGTGTATTAATTAAAGTGAATCGATTAAGAAGGTATGTGTAATGCATTTTTATTTAGTCAAAGTATTATACTAAATGGAACAATATCGATTTGAACCAAAAAATTTATGAAAACACATTTTTTAATTACTTCTTAAAATGTCTGCTAAAGTTGGTTGTGGGCACCAAAATTGGGGGGTTGTGGGCACCCGTTTTTTCTTGGCAAATTTTTTTATAACCTACAATTTCTTGTAAAATTGTTTTCAAAATTTGTTTGGAACCCTCTAGAACATTCTTGTAGGAATCTTAGGCTCTTGGAAAAGGATCCTCTCCCGCTGAGAGGGATTATCACCAAGATTTGTAATTTTGCGATCAAGTTTTTCGTCTGAAATGTGTTGACATGCGGGCCAGTCATTACACATGTCAAAATTGTGTTTCCGACGATGAATAACGCCTATGTAGTCTTTGAAATAAATAAATTGTCGTTATGTTGATATTGGTTGCGGTTTTTTTCCATATTTTTCCATTTGCAGCATTTTTTCCCAGGGTGCCCACAACCCCCCCAAAAAAAAATTTTAGCTGAAAATTACGGTTTTACAAAAGTCCACATGAAATTTTTTCGCATGACGAAATCAAGTATGTTTCTTCATAATTAGTTAGTTTAGGTCTCTAGCTTTACACAGATACCCATATGTCTAAATAATATGCACTAGTTCGGTAATTATAAGCCAAAAACAAAACTATGCCCACAACCCCCACTTCTCCCCTATATTTAAAATATAAAAAGATCAAAACATAAAAAATGTTGTATGCAGATAGCACATACAATTCATTAACGTTGCTTTAAAAAAGTTTTGATTATTTATAAAAAGATGCAAGTATGCTTATTTTATAAAACTGTCGTTTAAAACTCGGGGGAAATGATAGAGTTTTCTGTGGCATCGACGGTTTTGCGTTGGGTTGGAACTTGGGCGGACCTCGGACGGAAAGGTTTCTGTGGCACCCCCGATAGTTTTTTTTATTTTTTCAAGCTACTATTCTTATTCAAGTGACGTTTATAACACAGCACACTTTTAGACTGCTTCATAAGTGATAGGAAATTAGCAGAAATTACGCTTATATCGGCTGGCGTGGTGATCCTGATTTATTTTTTAGGGTCGGAGATATTTCCTTCACTGCAAGCTTCTGAATAAAAGTATGATACCGTCTGCAATGCCATAGTGAACTTGTTTTCGACCCAAAGAAATTCGTTTTTCGAGATTTTCGCGCATTTATCTTTACTCTTATAATAAACGTAAACATAACACGAATGTTTTTACATAGATTAATCTGTAGTCATTGATGTTGGTTTATAATATTGCACAGTGAATTAGGGACCGCTTTCTAACTTAATGCGTTGTTGCCTACTTTAAACTTACATACAAACATAATCTCATATACATCAATACCTTTTCCAAAAATGTATTTATTATATAGGCTCTCGCATTTATATGTATTGAATCCTATTGTTTCAACTGCAATCGACGCAATAGGGAAATCGTTGTACTTGATTCTGTATCTCAACCCTCAATCCACACCTGATCCAGTGGATTCAATCAACGAACTTCATGAGCTCGAAGGCAGTTGGTGCTCTTGCTGATGCGAGTGGAATCGATGCTGTTGGTCATTGCCGCTAGCACTGGCACTTCCATTACCGTTATTACTATGCTGTTCTTGTTCTGCCTCGCTCTTTACTCCAGTGCCAGTGGCTAGGCGGAACGCTGCTTCAGTGTGCGAGCGCAAGATAACTTCGGCCTGATGCATTCGGAGTGCTGTTTCTGGGTTCGGATGATGGTGGGATGTGTGATGTGCATGGGGGTGAGTGTGGGCCTGCTGGGTTGTAGGAGTCACTGCGTGCTGTGAATAGTTTGATGTCTGATGGTGGTGCTGCTGTTGATGAAGAGCTTCCATCGGATGCATTCCTCCCAAACAGGGGTCTGGATCGAGAGAACCGCGCATCATATGCACGTTCATGTTCATTGCGATTGATGCGGCAGCAGATGTTTCGTTTTGCAGACTTGGCACGTTTATATTTGGAGACCGTTGTGAACGGGAGTTGCTGTTTCCGGGCTGAGAGTGCACCAGCAAATGCGACAACTGTTGCTGCTGGAGCTGTGGGGCCTGCTGCTGTTGATGGTGATGGGAGTTTGGATGTGGATGGTGTGCCTGAATGTGATCCCCGTGCTGTAAAACGGGAAAGAACATCGAAATAATTATTAAAGATGCAGTTTTAAACTTCGGGTACTTTTAACTTAATTTATTTGTTATTTTAAGTGGTGTAACAAAATGATCATTTTTATGACTATCAAACAGGAGAAAATAACCGTAACTAAAAGATAGTTGAGATAGCAAAATATTTCATCATAATCTTATAAATACATATATTTTTAGTTAAGCAAGCTTTCGCGGCCATGCAGACCGGTATGAATATGTACTTAAATATTTACATATGTACACATCGGAAACAAGCTGGCAATAAGACAAAAACAACACCCAGGCATTTAATACGAAAAGATTTTTCCTTTCGGCCGAGGAAATAAAAACTACGAAAACACCCAAAAAGCTTTATAAAAATTAAGGTCGCCTCCCATATTTATTTGGGAGAAGAGCTCAAACGCACTGGTCAATAAAATTGTTGAGCTGGTCGGGAGCAACCAGTTTCACGTAATTCCGCTCACCTAAGGAAATAAATACGAAACTAAACTGCAAACAAAAGCAGAAAACCATTTCCGTGCCTTATGCAAAATCAAAATATATGAATACAGATGCATTGCAGCAGTTTAAACAAGAAAGAACGCTAAAGTCGGGTTTTCCGACTATCAGATTTGCAATACTCAATGCCCTCCTTAAAAAAACAAAAAAAAACAACACTATGGTCGCTAGGCCTCTTATAAAAAAAATTAAGCCTGCTTTTAAGCGCAATAAATATTAAACGCACTTGTATACACTATTGTCTGAAACTGGCAAAATATTTTCAATACAAACAACATTTATTAAGGCCACTTTTCTCTAGCATTAAAAATGTAGGCACCACAGAGTTTCGCGGTTTGTGGGCGTTAAAAGGGGCGTGGTCGGGCTTTGAACATGGGGTATAAAAAGACTCTGTGCAAAATTTGATGGCTCTAGCTTTTATGGTCTGGACGGACGGACAGACAGACATTTTCAACGTTTATAGTATTTGCTTTCTCTTCGAGTATCGCAAATAAAAACAAGAGAGAACGCTATAGTCGGGTTTCCCGTCTATGAGATTGGCGATACTCATTGCCCTCTTTAAAAAAAACAAAACAAGAAAAAACAGTAGAGTCGCTGGCCCGCTTCAAAAAAAAGTGTAGCCTGCTTTTAGGCACAATTTCTTAAAACTGGCCTGATTTTTAAATATTTGGGTAGATATTTTCAATACAAACAACATTTATAAGGGCCACTTTTCTCTACCATTAAAAATGTGGACACCACAGAGTTTCGCGGTTTGTGGGCGTTAAAAGGGGCGTGGTCAGGTTTTGAAACAAACTTAATCTGCGCTTTGCTTATAGAAGTCTGTGTGCAAAATTTGGTGGCTCTAGCTTTTATGGTTCCCGAGATCTCGAGGGTTGTACGGACGGACGGACGGACGGACGGACGGACGGACGGACAGACAGACATTTGCAACGATTACAGTATTTGCTTACTCTTTGAATATCGCAAATAATAATATCTTGATGTCTCTAAAAATATCTGTGTAGAATGCCAACGCTGTTTCACGGCATACACCGGAAATAACTCAATTCTTGAACGGAAATCACATCGATGTTATGTTGCTGACAGAAACGCACCACACCAGCAAATATAACTTTCAAAAACGGGGTAACACACACCAAGCTTCATCTATAAAACTACACTCGGGTAACAGCATACTTACCATTGCCACTGTCAACTGCCCACTAGAGTGTATCGAAAATCAACTTTTTTTGATTTTGGATGACGGCTAGTGCGGATATGTTGTAAAGCCATGTCAAATGAAAGCACAAAAAATTTCAGCTCGAAAGGACATTATTTACTATCCCCACAACGTCCTTGAAATTTTGAAATTTTCATGGAAACTCGATTTTTTTTTTTTTTTTGATGACGCTGGGTGCGGAAAAGTTCAAAAACAACGTCAAATGAAAGCACAAAAAAGTTTCAGCCCGAAAGGATAATATTTACTATCCCCGCAACGTCCTTGAAATTTCGAAATTTTCATGAAAACTCGAAAGGATAATATTTACTATCCCCGCAACGTCCTTGAAATTTCGAATGACGTTCGAATGACATTTGAGGACGGTCGAGGACGTTCAAGGACGTTGCGGGGATAGTAAATATTATCCTTTCGAGTTTTCATGAAAATTTCGAAATTTCAAGGACGTTGCGCGGAAAGAAAATGTTATCCTTTTGGGCTGAAACTTTTTTGTGCTTTCGTTTGACGTTGTTTTTGAACTTTTCCGCACCCAGCGTCATCGAAAAAAAAAAAAAATCACCAAAACATGAAACAAACTGGACTACGTTTCACCAGGCAGTCCTACGTACTGTCCTACAGATTCTAGAAGGCAGATCGCAGATACACCAGGGCTCTAAGGCGAAGAATAAAAGCACAACCCCAGTAGATTGAGAAATTATCACCCACCATCACAAAGCATCCCTTGTGGAGGGCTCACCCAAATCTAAGTAACAGTAATGCCTATCAGAAACGCTTCCGGCAGCTGGGCCAGAAGGGACAAAGACAGAGCCTGTATAGGGCAGACCGGTGCTAGTTGGCACCTTTTTCACTTATGGCTTTTTTCTTTCTTAATGACGTATGTTAAAAAAAAATGGTTAGCACATTAGTGTCAGATGAACTGTCAGCTAAATTCATGATTTTTCGCCAAGGAATTAATCTAGGTGCCAACTAACTTCATTGACAAAGTTCCAACTAGCCCCGTTGCTTTTTCCAAGTTATGTTGTAACATAACGGACAAATTAAAGTGTGGGCTATTTTTATAATTGAGGGATGTGAAATAGTACACATTTACTGTCAAACACAGATAATCTTTTATACTCGTCGAAAAATCGGTACCATTTCAATGAAACTTTGTGTGTAAGTTGGTGGTTACAGTGCACATACACCATAAATAAATGGCAGCTCTAGTGAAGCTTAAAGCAATTAAAAATGCAGGCACCAACTAGCCCCGGTCTCCCCTACTGTATATAAATGTTTTCAGTAGCATTAGATTTTTTAAAACTAAAGAACAGATTTTTCCTTCGCATTAGATTTGTCAAATAAATGAATTGTTTTTTCATTACCATTAGAATTGTCAAAAGTAATGCATTAAAAGCATTGAGTATATTGAGCTTGGTACAGGCAAATCTTTTAGCCTGTTGATTTCAACATGCCAAATCAGAGCCTAAGCGAAAAAAAAAGTAATTGTGCCAAAGCACTGGTGAAATTGAACAATAAACTAAGGGGGGACATCTGAGTAACTGAAAAAAAAAAATCGGATTTTCTGAAATTTTGTTTGGCCAAATGAAAAAGCCAATCGAAAATTTTTAAAGTAGGTTTTATAATATTAGGTGCGAAGTACAAAATACAATTTTTATGGAACAAATCAAAAACAAAATGGCGGCTGTGCAGCATTTTCTCA
Source organism: Drosophila oshimai (assembly GCA_018150695.1). NCBI lineage: Eukaryota > Metazoa > Arthropoda > Insecta > Diptera > Drosophilidae > Drosophila > Drosophila oshimai. The sequence continues at coordinate 1,143,979 of JAECWM010000264.1, forward strand.
AAACCACTTTTTTGAGCTGGCCGGAAACATTACTCGAACAAATCTTAACCGATCGATCTGAAATTTTGACAGTATATTCAAAATACCTATGTCTATCGACACACGTAGGATTTTTTTGATATTTTGATTTTTTGCAAAATGGTGAGTGATTGAAAAAAAAATTACAATTTTCACGAATAAAAACGTCACAAAATTGTTAATAAAAAAAAAGTAAGCAAAGTATCGAAAAAATTCTACGTGTGTCGATAGACATAGGTATTTTGAATATACTGTCAAAATTTCAGATCGATCGGTTAATATGTGTTCGAGTTATGTTTCCGGCCAGCTTAAAAAAAGTGATTTCGAGAAAAACGCGTTTAAACACAAATGGTTCCATGGGATATACCTGTGAGGCATCGCCGCAGAATGGAAAATTTGGACACCTAGAGACTTTTGCCGGACTCTATCTTTTGGTATGTTATTTTTAAGACCATAAAGAATTATTTAAGCGAAAAAAAAATGTTCGATTTTTAAAAAAAGTTACTCAGATGTCCCCCCTTAACATTTGGAACAACTGCGCGTTTTCTTTATTTATTTACCGTGAACTATGATTGACGACTAAGACTTAAGATTTATATACATTAACTGCACAGTTTGGGAGTTCAATTGGGTCACCGCCTGGTGACTTCTTTTTGGATTCAATTGCTCTTTGATGACTTTTGCAAAAAATAGTTGAATCCGTCTCGGTTTCAGTTTGAATTGGCTGCGACGGTGGGGCGAATGAATAAGTTCCAATAATGCAATGCCAAATGCATTATTTTTCCATTTTTTACCATTGGAAAAAAAAGATTGCACTTGGCATTGCATTACAACTATAAGGTTCTGTAAGTCAAAAGCATGTTGTGATAACATTACAAATATTTTCTTCTGATATAACCTCTTGCCATTAAAACTAAAACTTTTCCTATTTAATTAATACACATATGTAGATGCATGCTTTACGGCTGCAATACTTTGTCAAAGTAAATATATTTGATATATATTTAATGAAATCTAAACGAGTAGAACCCGTCTTTAAGGAGCGTTATAAAGGAAAATCACATACCACTTAAACTAATTTTAATTTATTTATCCAATAAAATAGAAAATAAAAGTATTAAGTACTGCTTATTATTCTTACATGCTGTTGGTAGCCGGCAGGGCCGTTGCTGGGATTGTTCATTCGCATCGCAGCAGCCAAGTTGACCACTGCGGCCTGGACCGCTGCACTTGGCACTGCCGATGTGTCCACTCCGTCCTGGGGTCGTGATGCAGCAACGGCCGCTGCAGCCGCTGCCATCAATGACATTCGGTTGGCTACGTGCAGATCCGTGTCCATGGAGTATTGGCCTGAATTTGGAAGTCGAAGGTCGGTAATTTTGCTGGAGTTGTTGTTGTTTGTGCAATTATTGTTGTTATTCGAGCTGCTGATGTTGTTCTGGTTGCTGTTCTCATTCTCACTCAAGCCATGATCGATGTCCTGGTCTTGATCAGAGGTTGTAGACGACGTTAGGCGTCCGTTGGAAGAACATTCGGAGTTCGCCGAAGGTGAAGGGCACTTTGAGTTGGATCCCTCAGAGTTGTGATTATTCATTGGCAGAGCGTTCCCGGCATCTGGAATTCCAATTCTGCCGCCTGTTCTACTGCTGGCAGCCAAGGTTACTGCTAGGAGGGATTCCCGCTCTCGCTGTTCTGCAGCCGCTCGAGACTAAAAGGTTATATGGCATTTAAACGAAAATGTATTATTTTGTTGTGGTAACGGATAAATAATAAAACCATTTACAGCGCATTTATATCAAAAGCCTAAAGACTAAGTAGCTATGGTTGCCCCCTCCTGTAGCTTTAGTTTTAAACTTGAAGCAAACAGTATGTAAACAAATAAAAATTAATCAATTTGGCCTCATGCGTTTTACATTATTTACCCTAAAAGCTCAGTTTTCCGGGCAAATATTTTCAACTTTTGCGTACTTATGTACTTGTACGTACAGTTGTGTTCAATAAGTGCCACACCCCACCTCTTTCAAAACTTGTTTTAAACACTTCCAGTCTTCCAAACTACACAAGCGATACCTTTTTGGAAAGCCTGTGGTGTGAGCAAAAAAACCGTTACATCCTAAACCCTTTTTCTTGTTTTTCATGTTTTTTAGCAAATACCTACTGAATATGCTGTTCAATGAAATAGTAGTGCTGTGAGCAAGTTCATCCAAGAGTTAAAAAAACATATGAAATTTAAAAAATAAGATATCAACAATTTAATTCACTTTATTTATCAATTGTTTTGATAAACAAAGCTTTTGGGAATTGTTTTAAGGGGATATATACAGCCAGAAGCCCGAAAAAAGACCGTTTTTTCAAATTTTTTTTTCAGGAAAACTATGTACAATTTCAGACCGGTCGTTTTTCCATCTAAAAGTATACACATTAAAGATTAATTCACAATTTTTTTTATTGAAAAATTTTTACAGTGTAGCGAGATATGCTGGATTCTTTCGAGCGTTAAAAAAAAAAAAGGAAATTCGGTAGCCAACGCCGCTCCTTCGAAAATCATCTTAAACAAAAAAACAAAATTGATTATTAAATAAGATACTAGAATCTAGTCCTCATCATAGGTGTTTTTGAAAATATTGATTTTTGACAAAATGGCGGACGTTTAAAAATGACATTGCGATTTTTGACTAAAAATTAGCCATTGTTTTGCCTATTAAAAAAAAACTAAGCATCGGAAAAAAAAAATCCTATGATGAGGACTAGATAATTATGTATAGAATAAGCACAAAAAATTTCATTGCAATCGGTTCGCTAGTTTTCGAGATATTTTGGCTACCGATTTCAAAGACGTGGTTTCGAGAAAAACGCGATTGAAAATTTGGTAATACGGTACGGCACGCACGAACGTGACTCACTCTTCGGTCTATAACTTCGTTATTTTTTGAGATATCGACTTGAAACTTTCACAACACGTTTTTGATCCCTTGAGCTTCAAGAAAATCGAAAATCCTGGCTGTATATATCCCCTTAATTTATATATGTAAAAGAATTTCGTGTTAGTTACACCACTTATAACTCAAGATCGGCTGTACCGATATGGCTGGAAATTTATGGGTACCTTCTTAGAGCCAGGAGAATACTATAGGATACTGTTTATCCCGTTAGACAGCTTTTCCTTTCTTCAACTAGGTGCTTTATAAATCTAAAAAAAAGTGTGTGTGTTTGAACAACTATTTCGTATAATTTTGTGTCATATTTTAAAGAACTTAACAATTGTACTGAACAAGTTAAATTGGTGTAAAACTGAACAATTTCAATTTGTGCAAGTGTATTGAGGTGGTAAACAAAGAACGCATCAGACTTGGAGTAATTAAAAGGTCATATGGCATTAAAACGAAAATGTATTATTTTGTTATGATAACGGATAAATAATAAAACCTATTGCAGCGCATTTATGTTAATAAATTAATCCACAGTCTGTAGCCTAAGTAGCTATGGCTGCCACCCTCCTGTAGCTTCATTTTAAAACTTAAAGCAAACAATATGTTAATAACAAAAACAAGGAAGAACGCTATAGTCGGGTTTCCCGACTATCAGATTAGCGATACTCATTGCCCTCTAAAAAAAAAACAGAAAAAACGCTAGAGTCGCCAGCACTCCACCTTTAAAAAAGTGTAGCCTGCTTTTAGGCACAATCAATTTTTAACACACTTGTGTGCACAATTTTTGAAAATGTGTGTGTGTGTGTGTGTGTGTGTATGTGTGTGTGTGTGTGTTATGTCCAATGCTCGCAATCTTAGCACAACAAAATACAAAACTACTATTGATGCAGTATTCACAAGATATATAAAAAGATTTAAATCAAAATTTTTCATTTCATACTTTAGTTTCCATAAACCTATTGTTTCAGTTTTAGAATTTGATTTAAGAATTAATAATTTTTGTATTCTATTTGTAATTGTACTTTAAAATGTTCTCATTCAAGTACAACCACTTCCCAGTGTCCACATTGCTTTGATAAACTTGATTTTTTATGTACAATTTGCCCAACGAGCCATAAGTTCAAGTTTTCACTTCTGCCTGCACTCCCGGAGTGCAGTTGATCTTGTTTCTTATGAGTATCGCAAATCTGATAGTCAGGAAACCCGACTTTTGCGTCCTCTCTTGCTTACATTAAATTCGTGTCAGTTCCAGAAATCACGATATTGAGATTAATGAGGAGGTACATAATGTATGTGGCGCTCTCATTTTTTATGCAATCGTTACGGTTTTATAGGAAATATAATGATCTGCACTGTCCAACTAAATACCAAATCACTTAAGGCTCAAATAAGTAACAAAGAAGTTATGTTCATTTAGCTATGCTGCAAATACATGTTTACATACATATGTACATATACTACATACACGTGTTTGTGAATGTAAAAAACTTCAAATGTAGTTTATGTAGTCCGCAATAGGTGGCGACTCTATCGTTTTTTCTTGTTTTGTTTTGTTAAAGAGGGCAAATCTTATAGTCGGGAACCCGATTATAGCGTTCTTTCTTGTTTTATATAAAAAGGTGTAGACAAACATTGCTCGGTCGAGAAGAAAACCCTGCTAGTCAGCAAGAAAAAGCCGTTTAGGTTAGGTTAGCGCGGCGGCTGACACAAGGTCAGCCCACTTAGGCCATCACTGGCCCATTGTGATACCGCAATGGATCATTTGTACCCCTTAAACCACGAAGTTAGAAAGAGTCCCAGCCCGTTTCTCTAATGAAACCTGCTATTTTCTTCGGGGGAACAGCTGCTAATTCAGCTAGATTGTTAATTAAATATTCTCCTATATACTTTTTCCTGCGCCTGATAGGGGCCACACAGGAGCAGAAGAAGTGCTCTACTGATTCTACTTCTTCCTCGTTCTTGCAGCTTCTGCAGAAGTCGTTATTTAGGACGTTTAGTCGGGATGCGTGGGCTCCTACGAGCCAGTGACCTGTAATTGCTCGAAATACAGCTGAGCATTGTGTGCGATATAGACTGAAAAGCCTTTTTGTGCGTTTGGCGTCAACCTTAGGCCATGTTTGGCGACTAATGTTGCAGTGAGTGGTGTTGTTCCATGTTTCTTGTTCAAGGGATCTGAAAGCTTCCCTGAGCTTCCTGAGCTTAAAAGTGGCTAGGGGCATACGGAAGTCCTCCTTGTCTGGAAGGAGAGCTGTAGTAGTGCCGCTTCTGGCCAGTTCATCAGCTATTTCGTTCCCCTCAATATTTTGGTGCCCTGGCACACAGATTAGGGATATAACGAACTGCTGTGCCATCTCTTGAAGATATTTGCGGCAGTTGTTCACTATCGTCGAGTTTGAGGATAGCGCACGAAGTGACTTTATTGCTGCCTGACTGTCTGAGTAAATGTTAATTGCTCCGTATATAAGGCTAGAGTGGCGTAGGCAACTGAGAGCCTCGCTTATGGCGAGAATCTCTGCCTGAAAAACGCTGCAGTGGTCCGGAAGACGGAAGTGTATTCTGATACCAAGTTGTTCGCAGAAGACTCCTCGAGTTTGGAGCCGTCTGTGAAGAAATTTATACAGTCATTTTGTCCAAAGGGGCTTGCCGCCCCGTCCTCCCTAGAGGGGAAGTTTGTTTTGAACGTTGTAGAGGTGTGTTCTACGGGTGTGCAATAGTCTGTTAATTGCATGTTTGCGCCTTCTGGTAGGATGGATGAGTGTCCGTATTGATGGACTGTCCAGCAGTTTGCGTCTCTCAGACGTCGTGCTGTGATGGTGGCAGTTTCTTTTGCCACCAGTAGAATTGGAGATATGCTAGTGATAGCGTTGAGCGCTACGCTAGAGGTTGTTCTGAGAGCTCCTGTCATGCATAGTTGAGCTACCCTTTGCACCTTGTTGAGTGCCCTGAGTTTGGAACTATGCAGCAGCGCTGGTCACCAAATGGATACCTTATACAGGAGGATGGGTAAAAGACGTTTAAATCGTCTAAAATTATTAAAAATGGTTTTGAATCGTTCGATTATTGATGTGATAGTGCAATGTCGACTCATAAGACATAACCTAAATGCCGAAAGTCTCAGGAAAGTATACCTCTTGACGCAAAAAAAAAAAACCTTGTCCTATGGATAAAGTTTGCTAACATCCATGTTGACTATCTTGTCAAAATTCCCAAAAATTTTGTTTATAAAAAAAAATGTATACATAAAGCGAACTAAATTATTGTTTCCCTATATTTTAATTTTTGTAAAGTTTTTTTACTCTTGGATGAACTTGCTCCCAGCACTTCTATTTCATTGAACAGCATTTTAAGTGGGTATTTGTATAAAATCATGAAAACCAAGAAACAGAATTTCGAATGGCACGGGACTTTTTATATTGCTTACATACACTCCAGGCTTTCCAAAAATAAGTGTTTTAAAAAATATGTTTTGAGAGAGGTGAGGTGCGGCACTACTATAAGAGGGCTACCTAGCTGTTTAAAGAGGGCAATGAGTGTTTTTTTTTTGGCAAATTTTTTATATACCTACAATTTCTTGTTAAATTAGCTAACAATTTTTTGGAACCCTCTAGAACATTCTTGTTAAAATCTTAAGCCCTTGGAAAAGGATCCTCTCCCGCGGAGAGGGATTATCACCAAGCGGGCATTGGTTGGTAGGGGAGATGTGAGGGTTGTGCATAGTTTTGTTTTCGGCTTATAATTACCGACCTAGTGCATATTATTTGGAAATATGTATGGCTATTTGTAAAAAGTGTAGTGTCCAACTTTTTGGGTAAAACGTAAATTTCATGTTTAGGTACATTTTCATCATTAACTTTTATAACTACCCTCGCCCATGCAAATTTTCTGTAACCATGGACTTGGTAGAATGAAAGAATGCAAGAAGATCATCCGATTCCACCGCTACGGTAAAGCTTAAAGCTGAGATAAGGTTTTTGGGAGTACAGGCAATGCACAATTTTCTCGTGTATATCATTCCATTTGAAGACGTTGATTATTAAACACGTATATTTTCCATTGTGCCGGCCAAAGTGAAATTTGCACACACGTGGTGCCATATAGTATTTTTCTATTAGCTAAATAATTATATTAGCTAAAAATTAACCAAATGGGACCTAATTAAAACCGTGAATTATTCGAGTGATAAATACTGCAGAAGGTACGTGGTGAAAATAAGTGAAAGTTAGGTTCTAATTTTTGTGTATGTGTAGGCATCGAATTTGGTTTGGGCCAAAGGCCGGGAAAAACACCCTACGCTGCGCGGCTACCAAAACACCTTTTATTGGCATTCTGGAGTGGGCATAATTCTGGCCCGAACTGAGTGAAACTTGTGTACTGACGGCTTACATAACTAAGGCAGCCATTCTAAGGCAGCGGGAGCTAAGTTTTGATCTACGCCTGGGAGGGATACGTCGACGAAAAGGAACCCCTAAGGATCAGCCTGATCCTACACCGAAGGCCGGGACATCATCTCCATAACCCCAATTCTAAGAATGTGCAGGTTTTCAAAATTGCGTAACTAGGCAAACCCCAAACCATATTGCAGCAGCCAATTATTGCATAGTTATTTGAATGTGCACATAGTTTGTTTTGATTCCTGAATTCGTTAAAATCAGCTTCCGGTTATAAATAGAAAAGAAAAGTTATTGCGGCCGGCGAACCCTACCGACAGCCGAATATGTTAAATCTTTGTTTTGTTTAAATTAAAAGGTAATCCCACTAAAGAACTAAATTCTAATTAAATGAAAGAGTCTATAATGTTATTGCTAATGTAACTCAAAATATATATTTCCTTTATAAATTATGAATAATCCCATAAATTAGTTAAAGAAAACAATTATGTAAGTCACTGAGCAATATGAATTTGGGAAGCTTGGAATATTTCTCTTTATATATATATACATGTAACTTATAAAATTCTAAAATTACACAGCGAATACGTCGGAGTCATCTTGGGCCCAATGATACAACGATAATCAGCTTCTGTGAGTACTGTTAAAAGAGTATTTATGCTCAAACCTTTTACATAATATTTATATATAATGATTTGAAACCATTTATTCCGTCATATGCCCCAAGTAAATATTCTCATAATTATGATTCTTAAAATATAGTACTAAATGAAAAGGGATACCGAAATTAATTAATGTTAAATGTAACTCTAATTGTTAGTTTTCTTCTGTTTCTGTTTTCAAATACTGAATTAAAATGGAACTTATTTGTATGATTATAATTATTAATATGTTGGTTTAAATTATGATTATCTCCGTCCGTCGAGTACTTATGCTTAATTCTAACAAAATGCATTAAGGATGTAGCATACTTTTGCTTTGGGACAACAGTTAATTGCTTGTGTTGTCATGGTTGGGTGGGTAAAGAACTGGGACACTTAACACCTGTGTTCCCAAATCTAGCGAAATTCCTCCATTTTATCAGGTTTAGGCAAGCGTGTCGGCGCGAATTTATTATCATTTTGTATCCTTATTAGTTTGGCGACTCTTATTAGTTTGATTTCTTTCTTTTGATCGCTCATTAATTGATTTGTGTTAGAAAGTAAAGAACGCTGGGGAAGAAAGAACCCCGACCAATCCGACGAGCTGGACCCGAGCACAGCAAGAATGCGCACCGTCAACCCTAGCTTCTTAAATTAACATCTATATGCAACTGTGGTATTTAAAGACTTCTTATAGGCTTCATCTGCTACTCCTTTGCTACTTTGAACACTACAAAAGCTAGAGACCTAAGCTAACTTATTTGTTCATATAAGTTGTAGTTTTTAAAAAACTTCAAAGTTCAAAAAAGAAATGTTTGGGCTTTGGAGAAAAATTCATAACTCTCGAACGGTTTGACATATATCGACGAAATTTTTTGGGTGTAAGAGACTCGTTTTATCTTTAAATTTGAATATTTTAAAATTTAATTTTGCCAGCACTTCTTGAGTGCATTTTCTATGGAAAAACCATGCCTGGCGGGACAAAAAACGCGATTCCGACTGACCAAAGCAAAAGTACAACAATTTTTTTTACTATATAAATAATAGATTGACGATAATTGTGCAAAAGTTTCAAAGCAAAAACAGAACAATATAAATTGCAAGTTAAATTTTTGTAATATTTTTTTTTTTTTTCAAAACCCAAAAAAAAAATTTTTTCATATTGAATTTAAAAATATTAAAAACGGTGCGGAATTTCGAAAAACTGTTAAAGTGTTTTTAGGTACTGTCCTAAGCTACACATTTTTTTTGTTTTTTTTTTTTCGATTTAGAAATTTTTTTCAAATTATAGGTACTGTTGACGTGGCCTGACCCGACCCTATCGGGGGTGCCACAAAATCCGTTCCGGCCAAAGTAGGTTGGAATTTTCATAGAGAAGGTGTTGGACATTCGGTTAGAATTTGGGCGGAACGGTTTCTGTGGCACCCCCGTATGTAACATACTTTGATTTTTGTATTTTAGCTATCAATTAAGAACATTCCAAGTGTAATAATATGTGCCAAAATTTCCAAAAGTGGAGCTTGACAGTATTGACAGGCATTGGGGTATGCTCGAGTCTTAACCTTTAAAATTCTTTAAAAAAAAACTAAGAGTGTCGCGCGAAACCCGCGCATCTTGGGAATGCAAATAAGTTTGTTAAAAGGGTATTACTTGCGGAGGGTACGTAATTTGAATGTACCCCCAACGCAAATCAAATTTAAAAAAAGCGAGAGGGATTATTAAACTAGACTTACTTGAACAAAAAAAGGCGATTGGGAATGTTTTAAGTTGTCTTACACTTAGCGAAAAAAATTTACTGAAACAAAAAACAGGTCAAACATTTGTATGGCAGCTATAGGATATAACATAGTCATCCGATCGTAAATATCTTCAAACTTGATCTGCTTGCACATAAAAAAGACAATTGTGAAGCAAAAAAAACTTACTGAAACAGACTGACAGACAGACGGACATGGCTATATCTACTCTTCTGATGACGCTGATCAAGAATATATATATTTAAAAGGGTGGGAAATGCCTTTTTCGTGGCTGGTTTTTATTTTGTCCATTCAGCTGTTCGATTGTCTGTATTTCGTCATAAAAAAAGTTCCAATAGACATTATGAGTTCTTAGAAATCGGTGAAAACACATCTGCAGCCAAAAGTTGTCAAAACAGTAGATCTGCTATTCATTTGTTTTTGCATAATATGTTATGTCCGAATTACACTAAAAAAGCTTAACGTGATTAAAAAAAGACAAGTTATATGAAAAGACAGCAAATTGAAAATGAAAATGGTTAAGTTTTGCCTCTGGAGTTTTCCAAAGACATTGTTGCCTATAGGCAAGTGGTACACAAAATTGTATACTTTTCATATATACTAGGCATGAGGCCCAAAGGATTAACAGAAATGAAAATTGAACAAGTTGTTTGATTGGGATGGTTCCAGTGATGAATATCATGAAAATAATAATGAAAATATCAAAAAGTTTGAAACTTTAGAAAACTTAATTGAGAGCAATTTCTTTGTAAAGTAAAGGCCCAGTGTTTTTGTTGTGAAAATAACTTATAATCGTCACAAAATTTGAAATGATTCCATGTGTTCCGATAAACAAAGGAAACAAAGTTTTTATTTAAAACAAGAAAGAACGCTATATTCGGGTTTCCCGACTATAAGATTTGCGATACTCATTGCCCTCTTTAAAAACAGCTAGCTAGCCCTTTTCAATAATGTGTAGCCTACTTTCATGCGCAATCAGTTTTAAGCGCCCTCTCTTAAAAAAAAGTTTTGCCTACTTTTGAGCGCAATAAAAATTTTCAACGCATTTGTATACACCATTTCTTGAAAATGGTCAGATTTTAAATATTTGGGTAGATATTTTCAATACGAACAACATTTGTAAGGGCCACTTTTCTCTAGCACTAAAAATGTGGACACCACAGAGTTTTTTCCGGTTTGTGGGCGTAAAAAGGGGCGTGGTCAGGTTTTGAAACAAACTTGATCTGCGCTTTGCTAATACAAGTCTGTGGCCAAAATTTGGTGGTTCTAGCTCTTATAGTTCCCGAGATCTCGACGTTTGTACGGACGGACGGACAGACAGACGGACGGACAGACAGACATTTCAACGTTTACAGTATTTGCTTACTCTTCGAGTATCACAAATAAAAAGTAATCCAATGTATGTATGTTCATAAAAAGCTGAGTGGTAAGGGGAGGTTCTAGTCCAGAGGCCCGAAAATGTGCGTAATTTCATGATTTTTTTTCTGAGAGTACATACGTATATTTTTTAAAAAACTTGTGTGGCATTTATTTGTTTACATTTTAAAAAGATTATAAAATTTTTTTTCAGTAAAAATAATACAAAATGGCGGCTAAAGCCCTCACTTACGGCGGTCGTGCGCGGCGGTAGACAGTGTGCGCGGGGCACTCTACAGCCCTGCCAAGTGATCGGAAACGAAAAAACCAAAAAAAATCCTAAAGTAGATGAAACTTGGGGGGCCTTATCGTTTTTCGATTTTTTTAAACCCCTTTTTTAAGAAAATTGAGACTCTTTTTAGAAAAAACTCCTTTTTTTGCCTTGTTTTATTTGTTTTCACGTTTAAAAAAAATACTAAAATATTAAAAAAAAAATAAATAAATAAACGCTATGTGAAGACCCCCAAATTGAATAAGCTTAAATTAGAGCCACCAAACGTCGAAATCGGTGTAGCCGTTGAAGCGGAATCACGCCCCGCGCGCAAAAATAGGTGTTGCGAGAAAAACCCGTGTAATGTTTGACGAAGATGCGCTTCTACCTGTTTTTCGGCCAACGCGCTTTCTCGTCTCTCTTTTAACTCGTAAAATCAATAACATAGGGAAATATCCTTTTGCCTACAAATTTTTGGGACCTTAAGAATGAAAATAAAGCAATACAAAAAAATATTTTTTTGGTCGCTTGTGACCAGAACCTCCCCTTAAGTTAGAAGAGGTATCATATTCTTGGACGTCGATGGACTATGATCAGTACAAACAAGAGGCCCTAGCCCGTACTGGCTTAAGAAACGAAAACACGAAAAGTAAGAAACAACTTCAAGATATATATATACATGCGTAACTAAATACAAAGACTTGGTCCTCAAGAACTAGTGAGATGGTTCGAAGGGAAGCTTAGCTGGGGCCACCAGGCGGGTCGCATGTTGCGGATAGCGAACGGCCTTCCGGGAAGGTTAGTTGCGAGTAAGCGTAAGCGAATAAGCAACCCCGGACAAACAGCGGGTATACCTACGAAGGTACCGACAAGACGCTTGTTTGGCCGTCTTACCACCGTAGCCTTACACACCCCTCCTCCAACTACCTACCACCATCCTTCCCCACATCTCACCTCGTGCCGGACTGGTGTCATCCGACCCGTGCCGATATCCTGGCCGGGGCCCGGTCACAAAGCCCATCCAAACGAGGGTTCTGGCGACCGTTGTCCAACTGGCCTTACCCGGGTTTCTGCCCGAGACCTTATACTTCTCCGCAGCTCGTGGGACCACATGAAGAAGCATAACTAAATAAAGAAAATCCCGCAGGATATCCCTGCGACCGGTGTCGCAAGACACTTCGAGGATAGACTCCTCGACGGTGAGAGACCCCAGGCGGCAGCGCACACGCCTAGGATCTCACCAGCAGTTCAGGCCAGACCTGCGCTGCAGGTGTTTCCAGCCAGGGAGCGCGGTGTGCCAGCAGGACTTACCCTGCCAGCACGTCCACCTCTCGCGTCTGGTAGGCCACACTCTATTAGACAGCTGAAGAAGCAAGACGCCCTTCCAGCCCTAGGACAGCCCGGAGGACTGGATGACCCGAACAGGCGTGGCCTGCCAGGGTCAAAAGTCAAGTGGTACCTCAGGTACCTCTTGCAGGGCTTGACGCCAGAGGAGGCCTTGAAGAAGGCAAAGGAGCCGAGGGAGCAACCGGCATCAGGAGCAGCACCGGCTGGCAAACGGCTGAACACCAGCCGCACACCACCCACAGACACCCCCAAAAGGTCCAGGCATGGCAAGGTGGCTAGTGAGACAACCTCACGGGCCCCGAGGCAAGATGGACCTAGTACATCAGCAGCAGCAGCGGTAGAGAAGGCAAAGGTGCAGGTCAGGAAGATACCTTCCCAGCCTCGCCGAGATCATAAACCGACACCCGGCGGAGGACGACACTCTGGCCTTGCACCACCGCCCACCGGACCCCGTCCGACATACGCGGAGGCTGCCAAGAAGGCATCGTTCATAAAGGTGGCCATCCTCCCGGCGAGGTTCCCGGTGGTCAGCCTGACCAACGAGGAGCTGTCTGGACTACAGGAGTCCATCATGGACGAGATGCTCACGTCAGCGTGGAGCGGTTCGGTCGTTTTCAGGGGGATCCACTTCAGGGTGGGTCACCTGATAATCGATTGCCTGGACGAGGGCACAGCTGAGTGGCTAAAACTTGCCGTACCTCAGCTGACCAGGAAGGCTCCAGAAGAGACATCTGCGAGTGGAGACACCTGCGAGGCTGTCGAGGATACCCTCGAACCACTAAGTGTGGAGCCGACGTCGCAGAGTGGAGAATACAGTCAATCTGTCATGGAGATTGGGGACGACCAGGGGGATGGATACCCCATGTCATCCCAAGAGCTGGCCCAGGAGCTCCTCCTGAACGACAGCTGCGATGAGGCGGAGGTCACCGTGATAGACGGTGGTGGAGAGACTTGCTCGCTCTCTTCACCAGAAGTCACGGGGCACCAAACCCCCATCTGATGGCTGCAACAAGCAGCACTCGGCTAGCCCAGCATCGGGCCAAAGCAGCATCTGCTGTCTTGGCCAGGACGATCACCTCCCAACACCAAGGCCTAGCCCTTGTACAGGAACCATGGTGGCACCATGGCATTAAAGGCCCAGGAGAACTACCTCCCAGATCATGCATTGTTATAAGGAAAGATATCAATTACAATATCTTTTCAGAGTTCCTGAGCAGGGACTGTGTCGCCATTTCCATCGACGGCACAGGAGCCACATAGAAGCTAGCAGTGGCCTCCGCCTACTTTGCTGGGGAGGAAGCCTGCCCACCGCCAGAAATACTCGGGCTAGTGGACCACTGCCGGAAGAACAAGATCCCCCTTATCATCGTATGTGATGCCAACGCACATCATGTGATCTGGGGCAGTACTGATGTTAACAACAGAGGTGAGCAACTACTAGAATTTATTTTAAACAATAATCAAAAGATTTGTAATGTCGGCTTCACGCCGACATTTGTTACCAAGGTAAGAGAAGAGGTGCTAGACATAACTCTGGCAACCAATTCAATCAAACCCCACATTAGGAACTGGCATGTGTCACCAGAAGAATCCATGCCCGACCACAGGACAATTTTGTTTGAGGTAGCCTTCAACACAAAAAGATACACCCCTAAAAGAAACCCCAGGAAAACAAACTGGGATAAGTTCAGGTCAACTCTAGAGCTTAATCTTTCCAACGAACCGTCAGGATACCCTAGACATCCCATGGAACTAGATAGAGCAGTAGACAACCTAGGTCACCAAATAGTGAATGCCTTTGAAGTCAGTTGTCCACTAGGCAGACAGAAACGGGAAACAGACGCACCGTGGTGGAATGCTAAGCTTGAACGGCTACAACGCACCACTCGAAGGCTCTTCAGCAGACCAAAAACTGAAAGTAACTGGGAACGGTACAGGCAAAGCCTGACGCTCTATAACAAAGAGATCAGGAAAGCCAAACGAAAGAACTACAGAAACTTCTGTGAGGCAATAAGTAACGTCAACGAGGGCGCGAGACTGCACAAGGCAATGGCTAAAAGTGCAACGGATAGTAATTTAGCCCTGAAAGAGGTAATAACACCTTTACTTCCACGGATCGGGAGAAATTAGAACTTCTCTTTGACACGCATTTCCCGGGAAGTATTCCCAGTACGGGAAATATTATGCGTGATCATCATAGAACCCCTAGGACAGTATCAAGTGACTGGGCGACAGCCAAGTCTATAGTTACGCCCGAGAAACTTAAATGGGCTATTGGAACCTTCCAACCATTTAAGTCACCGGGATTAGATAGGATCTCTCCATCCATCTTACAGCAGGGGCAGGAGCTTCTCCTAACCCGCTTTAGAAGACTAATGGTAAGCAGCCTAGCCCTTGGCTGTATCCCAAGTGCATGGTGCAGCGCTAGGGTGGTCTTCATCCCTAAGACCGGGAAGAAAGATATCACCACCCCAAAATCCTTCAGACCTATCAGCTTAACTTTGTTTTGCCTTAAAACGCTGGAAAAACTGGTAGACTACAATATTAGGAGAACAGCTCTCAGAGACTGTCCGCTGCATCACACGCAGCATGCATACAGAGCAGACCGTTCAACAGACACGGCACTTTATCAACTATGCCGCACCCTAGAGGGGGCAGTTGACAGCAAAGAAATTGCTATTTGTGCCTTCCAAGACATAGAGGGAGCCTTTGACAACACATCACATGATGCGTTTCAAGCTGCCCTGTCTAAAAGGAGCATAGATGTTACAACGAGTAAATGGATTGGTAACCTACTACAATCCAGACAAGCAACATGTACATGTACATGTACCAGCAGAGGCTGTCCGCAAGGAGGAGTGCTTTCCCCTTTGTTATGGAGTCTGCTGGTAGATGAGCTTCTCAGCAAACTTGCTGAAAAGGGGATCCAGTGTCAGGGATACGCCGATGACATTGTGATAATAGCCAGAGGCAAATTTGAAAAGACACTCTGTGACATCGTCCAACTCGGACTCAAGATAACGCTAGACTGGTGCAGGGAGGTTGGACTCAACCTAAATCCCGCCAAAACAGTCATCGTTCCCTTCACAAGGAAGTACAAACTACAGAGAATGAGACAAATCTCATTGCTAGGAATTCCTATAGAAACTAGCCGAGAGGTTAAGTATCTATGAATCACTTTAGATAGTAAGCTAAACTTCGCTTTCCATGTCCAAAAGACAGATATAGAGCTCTGTAAACCTGTCGGAAAATTGCTGGGAAATCCTGGGGAACCAGGCCCCAGATAATAAGATGGCTATACCTTATAATTGTGAGACCAATTCTAACGTACGGAGCAATTGCATGGGGTAAACGAGCTAAGCTCGTCACCATACAAAAACAGCTACAAAAGTTGCAAAGACTTGCCTGCGTATGTATGACAGGGGCAATGAAAACCTGTCCTACAACTGCCTTAGAAGTTCTGATGGAGCTAACACCACTCCATTATGTAATTGAACTTCAACGCAAAGCTACCCTCCTGAGAATAAGCACTGAGGGCACGGGTAGTGGTTGCATTCTAAATAACAGGGATGCGACTAATCTGTTAGGTGAGGTGCCCCTTATACTTCACCCTAGGGATGAAATGACAGCCGAATTAATCTTCGAGCTGAACTTCACAGCACACTTAGGCAATAAGAAAGATTGGACCACATTGTCCGAAGTGCACCCTATGGCTAAACACACCATAGCATGGTACACAGATGGATCCCTGACACAAAAAGGCACTGGCCTTGGAGTGGTAGGGCCCCGCATAAAATACCACGAATCCCTTGGCCAATACACCAGCATATTCCAAGCTGAGGTATGCGCTATTGGACGTTGTGCAGAGCTCAACATACAGCGTGGATATAAGAATAAGGACATCTCGATCCTTTCGGACAGCCGAGCAGCAATTACTGCTCTATGCAGTAATAAAGTCACCTCAAAGATAGTACTAGAGGTGAAGAGTAAACTAAATCGTTTGGGCAATCTAAATAGAATGGCCCTCAGATGGATTCCGGGTCATAGGGACATATCCGGAAATGAAATTGCCGATAAAATGGCAAAACTAGGAGCCGAACAGCCCCTGATAGGTAGCCCCTGATACCAGAACCCTACTTTGGCATAGGAAGGCATACAATAAAAGAATACATTAGGAAAGAGGAAGGCACCATGAGGCAAGAACACTGGAGGAATACCCCAGGCCTAAGGCAAGCCAAAACTTTAATAGAAAACTACAACAAGAAGAGGTTCGAGGAACTTATGCAACTAGGGAAGAATTCACTTAGGATCGTTACCGGATTACTAACCGGGCACTGCAGACTGAAAAGTCACCTAGGTAAGATAGGAATAACAAGCAGCAGGACTTGCAGATTCTGTGACATGGAGGACGAAACCTCTACACACATCATCGCAGACTGTCCGGCCTTAATAAATATAAGATGCAGAACCTTAGGA